>WBNO01011895.1:1447-27673 GCA_013400575.1 Peucedramus taeniatus
AAAATACTTTCCTACAGTTTCATCAGTGATTTCTTAAGGAATGACAGTACTTTTAGTATTGTCAGTTGGAAATACTCTAAAATAGAGGGGAAACAGGAGCAATCTAGATTTCTGTTTTATTTTTTTACTTCACTTTTCTTTCATGACTGTTAAGAGTCTGGTTGGTCTTCTGATCTGGAAATGAGTAAGAGAAAAGTCTTTGCAAAGTAGGCTCTTGAAAGTCTGTTAGCACTATCAGGAACAGAGTTCCATTAAATATTCTCTTTTTTCCTCTTGACGTAGATTTGTGTATTTTTTTTTTTTTTTTAATAATAAATACCTAAGTCAGAGCTAGTACTTGTATTTCTTTTCTGTAATAGAAATCCATCCCAGAAGATGATGATATAAAAATAGCCTCTCTCATAAAAGCTATGAAGACCAAAGGCAATGGGAAGGATGCAATGCAAAAACCTGTTATGTTTGTGGTAGGATGTGAGGCTTGCTGTATTTCCAATGTATTTCTATCCCAGTGTAAATAGAAAGTATGAATTCCAGATTGTCCCATATAATGCATACAAAGCTAGACCATAGAATGTTTTTGTGGAGAACTTTTCTACTGCCTGGCTGTTAAAAATGACCCATGGTGCAGCCACATACAAGGTGAGTGGCTGTTCACTTTTTTTTAAACTTAAAACTATATATCCATGGGTTCTGGTTTCTGCTGCTAAGATATTTTTTAATTGTTGCTGCAGTTGTCATTCTTATTGCCATTGCGAAAACTGATAGGCGAGTGTGAAGAGCATCCATTGGTCAGAGATATGGGCTTTCCAGTTTGACTCCTCAGTGCTCCATGTTTGCATCTTAGGCAGCCTAAATTACATCAACAACACATGAAGACCAAACAGGGCAAGGTCAGCTGCTGAGCAGTGGGAAAACCTATAGACTTTGAGAAATTACTTTTGTGACTGAATAATGAGCCTTGGATTCTGCAACCTGGCACTTGCCATCATTACTATATTAATGAAAAGGAAAACCCTTAGGGTTGTTATGGAGGCATAAAAGCTGGTGTTACAGAGTGGTGAATCAAGCAGTAGCCTTTATGAATAGATACCGTGGTGTTTTACAATAATGATCAAAAGCACTACAGCTTTTAACACTATTACAGCGCTCTTTATGGATAAGAAGCATTACTCTGCTAAGAATTTTTATAGATCTGAATCTACCATGCTTTGTCATAAGAGGCCCTCTGTAAAAGTTTTTAAGTTAATACCAGTATTTTATGCTGTACTACTTTTGCTGTGAAGCCAATGTCTACATTCATTTCTATTTATTACATTTTGATATGTGTAACTATAGGGTTAGATCCAAGAAATAGGACTTCAGTGAATTTAGGGTTTCATCTGGCAATTGTGATCTAGAAAATCCCATTTCAATAAGTTCTCTAGGTTCCTTGAATTCTTCTTCAAGGCAGGTGTATAAGAAATGTGACTTTGTCACATAGTGGGTAAATTGCTAAACTATGAGACCAGAGACCTACAATCTTATTTATGCCTATTTTCATCCACGAACTCTTAGTATAAAACACATTTTGCGTTTTAGCAGCCACTCAGGATTTTATCACTTACAATTTACAAACTACTGTATCTAACCCTTTATTACAAAGATCTTCATTGAACCTTGCCTTCATTAAATTCAAAGCTTTAGGAATTACTGTGAACATATCAATCATTGATAAGGTTATCATTTAATGTTCTATAAAGTACACACCATCCAAGTATTTCTTATTTGAAATTTCTGTGGTACTAGAGTATTTCTTCCTACAGAGAACTATTTTAATTGTAACTGATATGAAAGATGTTATGGGATACAGCCTTAGGATTATGTCTATAGGAATATATGCTTATAAGTATTATGGTTACACATTAGGCTGCAAGTGGCAGTGGGAACGACTAAGCTTTCTGCATTATTTTGGCACATAACCAGCCATTTGCTTCTCTTTAATTTTCTCCAATCTTCTTCTTAAAATAATAAAAGTATTTTTTATTCAAGATCCTTCTGATAATACTGCAATGATATATGTCATTTAAAAGATAGACAGCTGTGGATTTGGCAACATGCTACCTATAGTTACAGAGTAAATGTATAATGTATTGAAGACTTCAGGAATTCTGCTGTCAACAATGAACTTGACAGTCAAGAAATACTATATTAAATGGAGAATGCCTATATTAAAGTCTTTTCAATTGCCATGGGGGGACTAAATCACAAGGATCCAAAAGGCTATGAAAGGCTGACTTCTTTTGATGCTTCGACTGTTTCAGGCAAAAAGTCCGTTTATGGATTCACATTCACCTTATCATGATTCCTTTAACTGATGCTTCCCTGTTGGTTGTACTATCACTAGGAATTTCTGCTAAAACATGTACAGGCAAATCTCTGTTGACAGAATTAACAAAACTACTTAATCTGGATCAACCAATGAATAGGTGAAGGTAAGAATGTCATTTCCCCAAATCCTTTCCCATCTTTAGATTCATGCAATTAACATCTTTGTTTCTTGTTTTTTGTGCTCTAAGAAAACCTAGTAAAATCAAATATAAAAATATAATTCAGTAAAAACTTCCCAAGTTCATTCTATTAATTTCTTATGGCCATGGTACTGGTATGTCAATGCAATATGTGTTTTCTACGCTGCTTGTGCCAGGACATATGAGGAGTATACAAGTTTAAGATGGCTTTAGTACTATTTTGAAAGGGCCTTTACTGGTCTTTTTAGATAAAAATTAACTTTAATATCTATATCTATATATATGGATCCTTTGATATATTATTAAAATTCTGCAAATAGCTGAAAGAGTTCAAATGAATGTAACTAAATATACTGAATGTCACCAATGTTAACAAAACTTTGCTAAGAAACAACACAAAATTTGTCTAATATCATATCTTCTCACAAAATGCAAATACTGGGAATGCAGTCTTCCATTAAGACACTGTGTTAACTTTCAGTTTGCTAGCCTATATGGTACAAATCACACAGTTCTCTGACATTAGAGGACTCTCTGATAACAGTCAGAATGAGGTATGAAATGTCAAATCTCTTTATCCAGTCCAAACTAGTTTGAAGTGCAAAAAATGCTTGGGATACTGTTTTTTTTTATTGCTTATAAATCTTGACTCTTTATTTTAGTGAGATGGAAAATATATCATGAATTTCTATGGTAATCAACACAGAGTTTATTTTTCTCTGTTCATGGAGCATACTTCAGGTATGCTATACTTCATTTTGCCAGGTACCTTCAAAATAATATTGAATGGTGGCAGTGATTCCAGTGCACAATGTTGGACTTAACAAAGTTGTCCAGAGAATTTTCAAATGCTTTAGTGAAATCCTTCATATTGCCAGCTGTGGAGACATTAAAGAACTTCACTTACTGTCCCTAGATGAGACTCTTGTCTAAACTGCTCGTCTAGAAAATTAGTTACTAAGCCATGGACACATATATTTGTATGAAAATATCTATGACAATATTTTATCTTGGAAAGGTGCTGTGACAGCATTTAGGTATGTTCAAACTGAGGGAGGTTCCTCAGAAGATAAAATGTTCTTTACTCTTCCGTGCAGACAAAGAATCCCTCTAGCTCTTTAAAAAGAAGGATTATTTTGGGTCTTATGACATAAGTATTCCTTCCTTTACACAGCAAAGTAGGTATTAGAAAGGTTTTAGAAGTAATAAGGCATCAAACCCAAAGGTACTGTTAAAGCAAAGTTAATTTAGTCAAGTGGTGACAGCATATAGATACCAGACACAACTTACTTGAAAAAACACTTGTTTTTTTTAAGTAAATTTTAGTTTTAAAACATCAGGAATCATACTTACTACAGCTTTTAAACAATAAGATTTCAAAGGCAGAAATATACACCAATATCAAAACCATAAGTAAGTATACCTAAGATAAAACTAATGAAAAAACTAAACCACAGCGAACGTGAGAACTCTGCTTTTGAAGAATATGCCCGTATTTTTCACTTGTTTTTCAGTCTTGGGGCTGTCTGACCCCTATAACAAATTCCTATTTTCTATTCACACTACAGGAGACAATTAGTTTTATAATATTGTTCTCACAGCTGCAAAATGGAAACAAAAGATTAGTGTCTCAAAGACAAAAATATTTACATAGGACTGTTTAATACTTTCAGTCATTCTCTTTTTTCATCCTTATATTGAGATTCACATTACTACAGAGTAATGTACAGTTTCTGAAAAGTATGTTTACTCACAGGAAAATGGGAAAAACAAACACCGACTTACCAGTGTTTATTAGACAAGGAAAATAGTATCTGGAAACTATGACATAAAACAAATTATCAGAACATAATTGAATATTTTTTTCCTCACATAACTAATTGAAGTTGTAGGTTTTGCAGTAATTACAGTGTACATACACAAAGTTATCCAAAACATTTAACACTAGATATTTAACTTCAGAAGCTGAACTGCCTACATGATCTATGAAACCTGTAAAGTAAAATTCATAGCATGTACGCTAGGAGCTGACTTGTCCCATTAACAAGAACCTGATGCTTTAACCTGCTGCCTAAATACAAGGAGTGTGTAACCCCCAGCAGTGGGGCTGATTCAATTTTGTGACTTGCCTGTGCTGGAAAGGTCTACAATGATAACCTTTTCTTTTGGCTGTACTAGGGTAGCCTTTGTGCTATAGTGCATGAGAACACATAGGGCAGTGAACAGAGAAAAGCAATAAAAAAATATGTTAAGATGTGTTACTTCTGTCTGGTCTGGGAGGCTTCAGAAGGAATTGCATGATACTATATTGAGAAAATGAGTATACTGAGAACACAGGCGAGATTTTAAACAGTTCATGTATTCAAAAGCAGAAATTGTGATGGGTAGAGATAGGACAGCAATGTGTGTAGGAAAGGACAAGTTTCTAAGCTTCTAGGGTGCAATATAAGCTCTTTTCCTCATGTAAGTAAGGAAAAGGACTGCTATATAATTAAATGTTTCATGGTGGCTTCTGGTCAATTTTAAGAAATTAATTTTTCTTTCCCTTATTCAGAAGCCCTTCACTGAGTTGTCTACATTGTCCAAAGTAATAGATCTTACACAAAAGCTACTGGAGCTTCTGAATTCGCTGCTGAGTTGTGTTAGAATAACTGTTTCCATCATCAGTTTCTCACATCATTGACAAAATTTCCAAGCATCTAGTCATGGCCAAACTGGGAAAACAAAAAAATTATTATTTTTTGGCTCTTAGTAGCCTAACCATGACACGTGCAAAATAAATACATAATGGTATATACACAGTTCAAACTGGTAGATCTCTTTGTCGTATCTGAGAAACTCTAGACTGTATAATTACACCAAAGATAATATCTGTCTGGTTTATAAAGGTATTTCAGCATGCTGATTTTCTCCTGGATAAATTTTTGTGAAGCTAGTGAGTGTTTAAGCTTCTGAACTAAGATGAATCATAAAAGAGCATTCAGATATTTGTGAAATATTTGGCTCAAACATGAGTTGTTGCCAAAGATGCAGGCCATATGACAGGCAGCATTGGGATCACATGAATTCAGGAGGGAAATCAAAGGGCTGAATGCTTGTCATCCAGGGCTTATGTATGTGTGAGATAGAAACAGATGAAATAACACAAAATATTGAGAGAAACCAAGCAAGGGAACTCTAGAAATACCATAGAAACAGGAATTATTCTGTAGTTAAACAGTCTGGAATAGTATTCTGTATCCTCCATTCTCATTTATTGCTTTTGTCTAGCCTTTGCAAGAACTTGTGTGAGCCATGTGCAACAATACTGAGAGAATGTTGAAGAAGATTGCTTTTGAAAAGAGAGTGGTAAGAAGAAGATCAGATGCTTGAGCATGGTACCTAAACAAAACTAACTTCATTTGGGGATAACAGATGATCTACTTGGATACAGCTGCTGAGTATGAGGAAAGATATCTCAGGACATCTCAGATGGCATTGCCCAACAATGCTTAGGCAACAGAGAAATTCCTTTGGCCGTGTTGATTTGACTACATAAAACTAAAAAGAAATTTGAAATAATCTGTATATCTGGAATTGTGGTCCTGCCAGGTACTTATGAAAAGCCAAAAACTTCAATATAGTGTTGTAGCAAACAGAAAGAAAATCAACAATAAGACATCTTTTACAATATCTCTAATTTGACAAAACTTTCTAAAAGAGATAAGATATGGAGAAATTTCTGAAGGAATTGTTCTTGGAATTTCTGATGTATATCCTTTTTGGACTCAGGGTTGGATGATGGTACAGCTGAGATACTCAGTAAAATGAGTAGCGCTTTGGACAGTGGGCAGTGGACACAGTGCACAGGAACAACACAGCACTATTGCCCAGAATCAGGAATTGGTTGTTAGTCAGCTGATGCTTTTCTGTGCTCATGTTTATTAGTGCACCATGTTTCTCCTTGTTGGGCCCTTGTACACTTAATGGAAGTTATTTTGCAGCATCATGTTCACATATTTTAAAAATGTCATTACTTATTATTAGCTGTATTGATTATATACCACCAGCTGCATTCAGGTCTTTATTTTCCACTGATGTTTTCTACTATTTATCCATTAGCAAGTGAAAGTAGAACTCCTCCCCTGCCTTCATCAGCCTGAACTTAACTAAATTGGAGCCCCAGGGCTTTGTGAGGAAACAGTGTGGGGGTTTTATAAACCAAATAACCTCAAACAGTTCAATAAAATGTTTAAAATGTAAGTACTGTACCACTAGTGTCATTAGGACCTCAAATGTGCAGCTCTGTGGCTATCCTATTTCTAATACAATATGAAATTATAGATGTTTCTGCATAATATTGATTTATGAGACCTAGCAATAAAATAACATATGCAGATGGTTTCTAGAATGCACTTGGAGCACCTCAGAAAGATTCTCACAGTAAGCAGCACCTTTGCATAGTGGGATAAACTCCAGAGACAAGTGTGCTACATTAGTACCAGTGTCAAGCTGACATTTCAGGGTCAGTGAATAAATATCCTAAAGCCCAAGTGTTTATTTTTGAGAAATTTCATATATAATGACCTTGACTTTACATTGTTTTTTAGGTATGCATATGACCTCTATCCAAATCACAGTTTGTAGTGATTTACTTCAGAAATATTTATTCCTGCACTATTAAAATGAATTAATCAAAGCTTGATACAGTGCTTGAAGTAGCACATTTGTGCTTTTATTCTTTCTCATGTTTTGATGAAATAGAGAAAGGACTTTGAATTATTAAAGCACATGCACCCACACAGTCATCCACACATATATATATAGGATTTATTTCCCTGATCTCCAATTTGTAACCATATGATACATAAAATTGTATAAAATAAGGAAGATCCAGTTCACTATCAAACCAGCTGTAATTTTTCATGTAAGCACAGCAAGGTGTTTATAAAGCACCTTTCCTGCTTATTCTTCAGGGTGAAAGTAAGTATACAAAGAGATTTTTACAGAATTTAGTCGAGCAGAGTTGCCATAGAACTTATATTTGACCATAGAAGGTACAGGGACATTGTCGCCAAATGCTAGAGATCTACAGGTTATGATCTCGCTTATCGTTATGCTTGAAAAGAGAGTTTTTCACTATTTTTCTAAAAACAGAACCCTGTTCTCCAGCGAAAAATAATCCCTTCCCTAGAACATTCTAACATATAATAAGTCATACACCTAGGCAATCTCCAACCATATGAAGTTTAACAAGACTAAATCCATACTCTCCACCTTGGGCAGAATAATCCTGGTTATACTTTCAGACTGGGGGACGAGAGGATGAAGAGCAGCAGAAAGACATGTGGGGGTCCTGGTCCATGGCAAGTTGAACGTGAGTCCACAATGCCCTGGTGGTCAGGGGGGGCCAATCCTATGCTGGGGAGCATCAGGCACAGAATTGCCAGCAAAGCAAGGAAGGGGAAGGTTCCAACCTGCTCTGTGATGATCCAAACTGACCTTCAGTGTAGTTTTTGAGCATCTCAATATAAGAAAGACATCAAGCATTTAATTCCTTCTTATATGAAAGTAGACATCTTTGTGCTGCATCACAAATTGTCTTACCAATTTAGCCTTCAGGCTGAAACCTTGGCTCTTTAAAACTTGTGGGTGTTTTCCCTGGATTTCAGTGATACACGATTTCATTTTGATATCTATTTAGGATATGGCAAGTTCTTTTTTTGTTTTCTTGAATTCATGATGCATAGAATTTTTGATTTTGAATTCAATAGATTAAAGAATACCACTATTCCATACTCTGATTTTTTTGTAGCGACTGTTTTCAATTAAAATATTGAAAAACATTTTTAAATTTCAACTTGCATTTAAATTTTATTTAGTAGAAACTTGGGTTCTGTGAGACTGATAAAGACTAAAGAATTTTCAAGAGCAGAAAGCTACAGATACTATGCATTACTCTTGTCTCTTAATTTCTTCCTTCCTATAAAAATATCTCTAAGAATATCCTCAAGTAAGTTCTACTTAATTGTTACTCCTTAGTGTCATACTTTTGAGCATTTGAGTCCAATATAGGATGAGGATTTTCCAACTGGCATTTCCCTTCTTTGTCAAACATGAGACCAAAGACCAAGTTTTAAATCGGTTCATCTACCTGTTTTTATTATGGCTGATACTTCTGAGCATCAAAGGCTTGAATGAGAACACTAACTCCCCTGATAACTGCTATAGGTATCTAATTTTCCATGTTATGAGCCTATCAGCTTTCTCAGGGATGGTTACTGATGAACTGAACTGGAATATTTGGCTCTCAACTACCTTTTAAGCATTGGTAAATAGTTACCTCACAAAACCTCTCTTATTTATCCATCTTTTCAGATGGGAAAACACTTTTCTCAGAATGGATGACTACTTCTTTTTCAGCTAAAATAAATACAGATCTATATCTCTTTTCATTTGTGCAAGAAGCTGACACATTCTGTCACAACATAGCATGAGTAAATGGGAAAGTGACAGCTTCCTGGCAAAATTTTAAAGAGATAAACATCTATTTTTGTTTAAACAGCTACTATAAAAATGGGTAGAAGCTTTCCAAGCTGAAAGGCTGTGGAATATATGAATGTTGCAAACTGGCAAATAAATGCACAAGATCAGGATACTTATTATTACCCCTACAGTTTTCACTGTATTTGTCCATTACGTAGTATGAAAAGTTCCAGTAATGTACTTAACATTATTGGTTTACGTATGTGAAGCCATACAATAAACACTGCATTTTATTTTTTTTCAAAAGAATTGATAAACAAAATAAAAAAAACCCAAACAACCTCTTTTAAGCAGGAATGTATTTTTGCATTCAGTTTATGTGGAAAGGTTTTGGCAGCGGAGAAAGGGGTGTAGAGGTTTGCATTCTGTAAAAATAGACCAGGAGCTGCCTCCAGGTTGGGCAGAGCTCCAGAATAGACCTGCCATTTCCCACAACAGCCAAAGAGTGATGCTGGTGGTGTCTCTGTTACAACATTTAGAAAGTTGTGAGAGAGGAGTGAGAATATGTGAAGGGACCAGCTCTTCAAAGACCCAGGTCAGCAGAGAAGGAGGGGGAGGAGCTGAGGCTCACTCGCAGCCTGTGGTGCAGACCATGGTGAAGCAGCTGAGCCCCTGCAGCCCATGGAGGACCATAGTGAAGCAAATATCCGTGCTGAAGCAGGTGGACATGCCCAGAAGGAAGTCCATGCTGGAGTAGGAGCTGTGGTCTGCAGAGAGGAAGTCATGCAGAACAGGTATTCTGGCATGAAGAGTGGCCAGTGGGCACCCATACTGGAGTTGTCCATTCCTGCAGGACTGCAGTCTGTGGGAAGCATCCACATTGCAGCAGTCTGAGAATGACTTTCTCCTGTGGGAGAGACCCCACGGTGGAGTAGGAGAGGAATATGGGAAAGCAGAGAGGAAGTGTTAGGGTCTGACTGAAATCCTCATTCCTCCTCTCCCTGTGTGGCTCTGGGGGAGGAGGCAGGCATCAAGGGTGAAGCTGAGTCTGGGAAAAAAAGGAGAGTGGAGTTAAGGTGAGTTTAAATTTGACAATAAATTTAATGAATCTTATTGGCCACCTGGTGGTCGACCCACTACACACACTTAGAGTGCTTACAAATTCTAACACCCATGGATTCAAAACAGTTTGGATAGTTATTGGAACCTTTTTCTTAAAATTAACAGGATGATGAGATGTGAATTTATTTTTTTTACTGCATTTCTGAATGTAGAATTCAGAAAGAATAAGGAGAAAAAAAGAAAAGATAAATGAAAAGAAATTTCATAAGGAAGATAACTATGTGTCCAGAAAAAAAAAAAAGAATGTGAATGTTGGACTGGGTAAATGATAAGTTTGGATAAAGCATACAGCAGGTTCTGAAAAAAGGTCAGAGGAAAGATGGAAAATTTATACTGTTGTGCGAAAGAAAAGCAAAAAAGACTTTTGTCAAGGGAAGAAAACAGAAACTGAAAGGTTCACAGGTAAAAGGGAACTGCAGGAAAAGTGAAATGTTTTGGGTGGGGAAAAAGACTGTAAAATCAAAAGAAATACAAGATAAAGATCTGGATAAAGGAAGAAGAATCATTGGATAATCAGTGGTCCCCTCCAACCCAAGCCCTTCTGTGAGTGTATGATCTACTCAAAGATTACAGGGTTAAGTGGTGTGAGAAAACAATGAGATTAAACAAAGTTGTTTTGATTTATGCTGCTGGCTTTATATGTTTCTAAGCCTTCATCTTTACCCTTGAAAAGGTAAAAGAAGAATGTTTGCAGGGATTATTGTGTAGAACCTGTGTGCATTTTCCTTCATTTAGAACACTAGCTGTGATCTCTGCAGTCAACACACTTTTGTTTAACTGTTGGCCAACACCTCTGAACAGGAAAGTGATTTTATTAGCTCTGTTTCGCAAATGGGGAAATTGAGGTAAGGAGTACTATTTTTCCTGGGTTCCTATTTTTCCTATTTTTTTGGTTCAGTTACAGTGATAAAGCCAGGATAACCATATTCCAAATAAAACTGAAATTTCTGGCTCAAGCTTTTCTTATGTTGCTTGTGCAGTTGTTGAAATTACACTTGTTGAGATCAGTGTAAAGCTCTCTGAAGGAGAGTTGGGCTTGGATTTAAATATAGTATATCTTCAATTTCCATCAGTATTTCTCACTTAATAGTAGAGGACAACTCTTCAGCAAGCATCTGCAGTGTCAGTAATTCCATTAACAAAGAAGCCACTGTATTATCAACATACTGTAGCTTCATTTTAATGTGTCATTTGCACTTCAAAGTCACATAACTTTTATTATGGTAAATCAATTAAAACTATTTCTCATGATAATTTATCTTCTACAGAGTTTATCATCTCAGAGAATGCAATATTTCCCAATTTAACTTCCAAGACAAAAGTGATGTAATTTGAATGCCTTTTACTGAGCTTATTAAGCATAAAGATCACAGAAATTTCAAACCCTGAAAGATAACTGTTTCATCTATGTGATAAAATGGAAGTCACATTTTAGTAGCTTACTGGAGGTAGTAGGAGACAGTATGCTAATTAGTAATATAACCTCATTTACTCATTTGGTATGTCTCTTGTTTTAAATGATAGTCTGTCTAGAATAGATATCCAGCTTGATACAAATATGAAAAGGAAATCAAGTGAAGCTACTGTATATTCAATAAAGCTGCATGTAGCATTCATTTGATTATGCTTTTCTTTGTGTATTTATAATTCAGGAATCACCTTGAAATAAAGTAAACATTCTCAAAGATCTTACAGTGGAGAATAGAGGTTTGTATAGAAAAATTCCCATTCAGAAGGGAGAGATGGGTCAGATCCTCAATTAACATAAATTGTCACAACTCTAGGGAAGTCAGGATAAAAATGCCAATGTACATACAGGAGCTGCAAATCTGATGATGTACAAGTGTTAAAAAAACTCACAACAAAGCATGAAAAACCCAACCAGTGTACAGCCTCCATCCTCTTGAAATCTTGAAGCATTAATATGAGATGAAAAGTTCATCTGTGTCTTTAGTGAATGTATTTGAGTGTGACTGATTTTTTTTTTTTTTTTATTTGCAGAAGTCTTGATTTTCATATACTTTTTTTTTCAAATATGCTTGCGGCACCTGCCCCCTGATTTGTACTGTGATTCGTCCTCTTGGTTATTCAAAAGGTTTTGAAATGCTGACAGTCTCTTATTCCTGTCTCTTCTCCATCTGAAAGTGCTGGGTTCACACATTACATTATAATGTAAGCAAAACTAACAAATAAGAAAATAATAACACTTGGCTATATTAAAATTAGACCACGCAGTTTTACACAGAGCAAGAGAAAAAATAATCCCAACATCCAGTCAGGCCTCTGGTCCCCTTTCTTTTACTGCCCTAGCAGTAAATAATTGCAGCCCCTAAGCCGTAGACCTTTGCTCAGCAGGGAAAGGGAGAGCTGTTCCTGGGCACTGTGTGTCATTTGTTGGCCTGTGGCTCCTGCCTTTTGGTTTGCACACATCAGTGCACAGCTGCTCTCAGCTAGAGTAGCTGTTTTTGGCTGGAGTAAGATAACTGGGAACACTGGGCTTCCCTCTGAACTAAAGCACAATACATATTAACTGCTTAGATATCTGACATAAATTCTATACTCTTAACTTGGTGTCTTTTTGATCTCTGTTTCTGAAATTGGAGTATAAAGAGGTGCTTCTACTGTATGTGGAGAATGTGCTCATATTTTACATGGTGAGGATGCTTCTTGCAAGTTACCATTTTGCACACTGGAAGACTAAAATGATGAAAATGGTATGTCCCAGTTTTTTTTCAGTACTTCTGCTGAAAAAAAAATTCTATGTCTTAACTTGCTGCTTTACTCATAAAAGTACAGCAATGTCTCATCCCTTCACTCTTTTGGCTGTAATTTCTGGAGATCTAACTTTGTGAAAGGGATGATGTATACATGCATATAAAAAGGAAATTTAGACCGAAAATCTGCCTTAATGGTATGATTTATTGTGCTACATTAAGGTCTCCCAAGGGAGGGGGTAGAAGTCCCATTAAATAATGGAAAAACACATCTCCTGAGGACCAGAACATTTAGGAACTAAACATAGGGAAACTGAACAGATTTTATCTAAGCTAGAACTGGCCAGTTTCTTCTGCCGTTACCATATTCCCAAAGGAAAAGCAGAACAGATATACAACATTTTCCTACAATTTGTATTTGTATGGAATATACACGATGAAGTATGTTCTAAAATCATTTCCCTTGATGATGATTATTTGTTGCTATGAAAAGTAAATGGGTTAACAGTAGGAATACTTTCCTTAAATTAATCATTTGTTGTTCTGGCCATTCAAGGAAGCAAAGAATGAGTCATTCTTTTGTATAATTAGCCAGGAAAGCACTCACTTAATTGTCATGTATCCAGGACCTGCATTTGCACAAACTGAAGGGAGTTTTGCTGTTGACTTCACTGGTAACAGTCAAAGTCTCATTTTCTCCAGATATGCTGAGGCCTTTTTGGAATTGGTTGTATTTGATTTCACTCAATATATGGAAGAAAACATTTAGTATCTTGTTGACAAAATCCATTTGGTCTGGGCCTACTCAGTGCTGAAGTCATTACTCGCCTACTAACATTTTGAGAACAGAATCACATTTTTAAGGATCCAAATATCCCTTACTTTGTATTTGGTTTAGTCCTTAGGACTTTTGAAAATGAATATAGAATCCTGCTCTATCACTGCTTTAGTGTTTACAATGCAATTGTGCTTCCTTTGTTTTGATAAAAAGGGAGTCTCATCAACATTCTGTATTTCAGCTATTGGAGAAGCACAGACCTGCTTATGGAAGGTTACTTATAAGAATTCTTTTTTCATACACTAGAATTATGCATCAAGACATTTGGACTATAATGCAAAAAGCTGCCTATCTATTATATTACCACCTGAATGTGTTATTAAAATGTTACTGGAGTGCTGCACTTTGATGGTTTCGTGCAGTCAGAATCCAACGAACATCATTTTAGAATCCCATCTTTGCATTACTATTTTTAAGGGTATTGATTTTTTTCTAATAGCCTTTCTGAAGAGTTTCTTGAGTTCAATGAGGTTTCTTTATTCCATAATTACAGAAAGCTTACTGAAGATAATACTTTTTTGAAAGAATTTTTTGAGTTTAGTTTTGCTTTGATATGGTCACATTTATGTAAATAAAGATCTGTTTACTCAGTTTCAATATACAGTAGTCTTAAATCAGAGAAAGCTCATAATAAATATGAAACTAGAGCATTCCTTTTTGTAAACACATCTGCAAGCCTGACTGCATCTCACTAAGCATTTTATAGGTTCATTACACTACTTGGCTCACATTGAAGTCACCTCAAATTTTATTTTTATTTTTTTTCTAACCATCATATGAATAAACTTTGGCTTCTGTTTAGACTGGAAAAGATCCAGTATCTGCTGCTAATCTACAGATTCAGGAAAACATAACGGTTATTACTGGTATGAAAGCATTTTTCTACACCTGTGTGTCGCACTCTAAACTTTAGTGGGGTCAGCAGAGTGCCCTTTACTAGAACTGCATTGTGGATTTTATGTAGAATGAAATCCATTTCATTTGCAAATGTGCAAAATTTGGAGCAAAGTTAGCTGACAGGCATAAATATAGAACCAGGTGGTTATATATATATATATATATATACACACATATATATATGGGTGTACGCACACACACACACACACACACATATATATATAGACACACACATATATCCAACCAACCAACCCACAAGGGGTGGTTTCAAAACATCCTGTTTCTATAGTTTGACCAACACCAGAAAATCCTTGTTTATTTTAGTGGGTTTTTTCCCTTGTACATCTCAAGTGTTTTTGAAGAGTTTGTTGTTGTCTGAGTAGGAACTGGTTTCAGAAGCATTTTAGAGCAACCTAGATGATCTTTAAGGTCCCTTCCAAACCAAACCATTCTATGACTCCACGATCCTATGTACAGCATTTAAGAGTACACTAAGGCATCCTTAAGAATGCATGATCAGTATAATCAGACATATACACTATGTGCTGAAGGGATTAGACTTGAAAGAATGTATTTTTCTTTTAACAGGATGCTGTACTTTGCAAACCCATTGCCTCCCGTGTAAACTCACTGTTTGCAACCATGCCAATGTCAAGTCCATTGACGAAAATCCCTGTATTGTAGCTCCCAAGATTTTTTTTAATGAGATGCAAAAAAAATTATGAACACCTTATCAGCATGAGCAAAATGTTACCTATGTTATTTAAATTTTATTATATTTATAATATTATTATTGATAGTCATTATAAGTTATCTTCAGCTAGTAAGGTAGAAGCAATTTTCAGAGGACAGTGTTATAAGAATTGTATTTTCCGAGACTAATATAGAAACTTTGTTAGTTGGTCAGCTAGATTGAAGAATTTTAATTCATCAGTGTGAAAAGTGTTGCAAAAAGTCAATATGCTTGAGATCAATCATGTCCTACTTTTGTTTGGTTGCATGTAGAACTGTCGAAAAGCTTGAAAAAAGACACACAAATAATTTACTTAATCTTGGCACTGCTTGTAAATCTTCAAGTAATAATTATTTATTAAATATTTACTTGAGGTGAAAATTAGACTTCATCAATGAAAAAAGATTCAAAGATGCTTGGATCTGTAAGGCTTTTCTTCTTTAAATCTAAACTTTAAACCAGTCTCTTGAGATTCATCTTGTTTCTGTGAGCCCTAGGGAATAGCAGGAAATTCATACATATTTAATATTAGTCAAATCAACCAATGCAATAACCATGCTAAAAGAACAATTATGCAGACTATTTATGTAAATATGGAATAAGAATTACGTGTTTTTATTTAGAACACTGGAAAGACTTGTAAATTATTTAATTTAAGAAGACATGCTTTGGAGTCATTTTGAGCAATTTATTTACAATACATATATCATAGAAAAATATTTTAATATATTTGTATTTTCATATTCATTTCAACCATAACTAGGTTAAGACTAGTATAATCTTCAGAGAACAGATTTGCTTTGTCTTTTATGGAACATACATGCAAATATCTATTTGTGTCAGAAAGAATTTATTTAACATTTTATTTAACAAGCTTTTTTTTTAACTAAGGAGACATGGTGAAGTTATTTAACTCTATGTTATCAATAATAATAAAAAGATAGTATTTTTCATGCATATAAGAATTTTAGGAATCTGCAAATATGTTTTATATTTTCCTGAACTACTCTAGTCATGGATAATGTTGCATATTTTAATGAGCCTGGCAACCAGTCTCCAGTTAACTTCCATCTCTTAGAAATGCTTCTAGAGGAGCAGCAAAAGGTATCCACAGAAACCATGAATTCACCTCTTCAGAAATTACTTTCTTATTTTAGTGTCATAGTTAATCTTCAATAATTCATGCTTCTTGTGAAGTCTGTTATTAGTTGAAGAAGCCATTGTATTCAGAGACATTTGCACTGAAACAAGGTTAAGAAACAATGTCAGAAATTAAGGTCACAGAAAGACCTTTGGAGTCTCTGCGCCATTTAACAAAAATGCTGCGAAGGGTCAGAAAATTCTTATTAATTTAGGTCAGTTCAGAACTTCACAGCCATTCTGTCCATTGCTTTCCTGCAAAAAGGAGATAGATAGCTTGGCAGTAAACAGTTCTTCTGTGTCAGAATGTCGGGGTTTTGACTATCAGCTGTTTCGACAAAGCCATTTTTGGCATTTATTTTGGCCAGGCATAGATGATGGTCTAAACCACAGACAACCAGACTCTTTCACAGTCACTTTTCTGACTCATTTGATATGCATGTATTGATACAAGATGTATCTTACACTAAACGTGGGTGCTTTTCATTGACTGTATGTGAAGTCAGGACAACTGGCTCACCTGCTCACACTTGGTCACTCTGCTAACTCCAGTGGAAGGGTCTGCAGTACAGACACCTATATTTACCCCGATAACTCTCTATGCAATTATCCCTCAGCTTCTCTAGGTCTGTACTGATATTTTAGCTGCCTGGCCTGGCACTTTGATTGATCATGATTTTGGTGTCAGCCAATACTTTGGGTTGATCCCAGTATGAAATAGATGGCATGCGAGAAAAAGAAAAAAAAAGGAAAAAGGTGTTTAATAGTATACTGTTTTAAAGGATTTGGATGCCTGCAATTAGATCCTTCAATTGAAAACCCAACTTGAAAGCTGAAAATCTGAAAACTTAAGTGTATGAAACTGCTATTTCTTTTGAGAGGTACATACATGTTGCTGAAATTCCACCAGATTTCAGAAACTAGTACTTTTCACATCGAAACAAAAGCACTTCAGCTATTAAGGCTTCTAGAGAAACTCCATGTGCAGTTAAGCAGAATGGAACTTACTAAACAGTGCAAGCATAGTTACTTTCATTAAGAGGTCAAAATAAAATAATCAACCCATATTTTCATATAAAAGCTCAGTGATCAGAATATTTACCTTAGTTTCAGTCTCTTTGTGTAAAGGAAGATTTTATCCAAGTTTGTCTTTGAGAGTACTGCAGAAATAACAGAGGGACAAAAAGGGAAAGAAAGGAATTCTCTCGTTCTTCTAAGAAATTATCTTTTAGCCTGTCTGGTCAGAAAGGCACATGTAGAATCAAGACAGTGTTCCCAAATTTTAGAAGCAGAGATGCATTTACTTTTTACTGTATCTTTCTTCTGTATCTATCTTCTGTATTTTTCTGCACAAGCAAGCATTTTTATAGAGCAAATGAAATAAATCTGAACATAGGAATGAAGAGATATACCTTGAAATTCTTTCTTCATTACTTTACTTTCAGTGCCATTTTTTGTTTGTTTCTAAGATGGAAAAAACCCAAACCAAAGCCATATGATAAAAAGCAGTCTTAGGGACAAGGCCAGAATTTAAGAACCATCTTTCTCAAATCAGCTTAGCCTCATTGTTCCAACTCCTGGGCTGTATTCATAAACTTCCAGTGTTTGAGAATTAAACTAACAAGTAACTCATTCCCTCCATAATTTTAGTGTTTCTCTTGACTTTTACAAACAGAAATAATGCTTTTAAAAATTTATATTACATAAAACAGGGCCAAAAAGTTGTCCTAACACTTTTTAGTTTTGCCTTTTTTATCAAGAAAAAAAAAAAAAGTGCTTGTACATGACAGACATTGTATTTTAGTCTTGCAACTAATATCCCTGCTTTTACTGCTATTTTCTGCCTCTGTTCTGTTTCCCATTCTAGAAAAGCCTACAGTGCTAAAGTTAAATTAGAGAGCACTACTAATTAAAGATCAGGTGGAAGAAATCAATAAAGACATTACTACATATTAACTGTTATCCTAAAAGAAACATTGGTTTCATTACAGAAAGAATAAAAAAGTAAATTGATGTGATAGATTCCTGAACAAAACAATGCCAAATATGAAACTGCAGTAACTGCAAAGAGATGCAAGAACAATTTTACCTGCTGTGGACAAGTGATTCATATTGCAGTCCTGAGAAAGTCATGCAGCAGTCTGAATTGGTAATTACAATTATGTGGATTTCCAAACATAATTTAATTATTTCATAGCCAGTAACTGACAGTCATTTTTACATGGACACCCATAAGGTTAAAAACATTATGTCATTGTTTTCATTGCTTACTTCCCAATATTATAATTAGTTAATTATTAACTGAGCTACAGTCCATGCTGTGAGATATTTTGATATACAATGCATCTTTAAAATATATTATTACAGCATACCTGACCTAACTTAGGTTTTTTGTTGTTGCTCTGTTAGTAGGGTAATAATTACTTTTCAAATGTTTATCTGTTCCATTCTTTAATTTCTAGAAACGTGAAGTTCATAAACTTGAACTAGAAATAGATATTTTGTGTCAGACCTCATCTAGAGCAAATGAGTTCTCATCTATTCAAGTCAACAGAGGTACCCTGCTTTACTTGCGAACCTGCCCCAAACATCTCTCTTTAGCTCTAATTTAACAGATATATTTAATTAGGTCTTAAATTGATGTAGGGAAAACAATCCTTATTTTTTTCATTTCTGATTGGAAGACACTATCCATTAAAAAACTCTTCAGAAATGCTGTAGGATTATCAGGATATTTCAGCACAATTTTAGCTTACTCATAATTAAGTTTGGTTTTGCAACAAATAAAAAAAACTCAACATCATTACAGTAGCTTTTGACATAAACTGATACCATCTAGGTAACTGCATTACATAAGGAAATTATTTGGGGTTTTTGTTTGCTTTAAATATAAATTATTAGTCATGCACCTTAAGTAGTGTGTGTGAATATAGGTATACATGCTGGCAATTTGTGATTTGACCTTGGCTGGCTGCCAGGTGCTGACCCAGCTTCTCTTGTACTTCTCCTCAAGAGGACAGGGCAGGGGGAAAGGATGGGTCAAGATAAAGACTGAGGATCACTTACCAATGGCTGTCACCGGCAAAACACACTTGACTTGGGGAAAATTAATTTGAATTACTGCCCATTTTAAAATAATATTATTGGATGGTGAAAAGCTTTGGCTCTGTTCCTTTTCTTAGACTCAGCTGCAGTCCTTCATTTCCATCTCCTCAACCTTCTCCATCCAGCATGTCACAGAGTGATGGGGCATGAGAGTTGTGGTCAGTTCAGAACAGTTCTTCTCTGCTGCTCCTTCCTCCTCATGGAGGCCTTCTTCTTCCTTAAGGTTGGCTTGGACAGGATGTTGAGTAACTCAATCTACAGGAAGAGAGATTGGAACAAGATTACCTTTAATGTCCCTTCCAAACCAAAAAAATCTCTATGTTTTTCTCTTGCTCCAACTTGGGCAGAACTGCAGTCTTGCAGGACAAATGGGCTCCATTTTTGTCTCTGCCGTGGGCTCCAGAGGAATTTATCCTTTATCTTGTGGGAAATATATCCCCTCCTTCTTCTTTGACCTTGGCGTTTGCAGGGCTGTTGTTCCTCCTTTCCCCCCTATTTCTCCTCTCTGCTAGTCAACATTTTCACCCTTCTTAAATATGTTTTCCCTGAGGCATCACAATCTTGGCTGTAGGGCTCAGAGCTGGGTCCACTGGAACCATCTGGAATCATCTGGAACCAGCTCACATAGCCCCTGCAGCCCCCCTCTGCCAGGACTAGGACACCTGCATCCAATACAGTACATAAATATAAACATAAATATAAATATATCTATAAATACACCTCAAGTTATGCAGACTTTTTCTGATTTCCCCATTTCAGGGAAATGGTAAAATAAGAGGCTCTGCAACAGGGAAGGAATTAAACTTGTGACCAATCAAACCAATCTCCTTTGGCTATACCTAAAGCTGCAGTGCTCATTCATTCAGTCAGTGCTGAAAGAATGACATCCAAAGCAATTAAGAATTAATGGTCCAGATAGCTGCCTTATCTTGCTTTTACACTGGGTATCTGTATTGTATTCATTGTATTGAATGAGTAGACCAGGAGAATATGATCTGCAAGTGTTAGTGGCAGATTGAGTTCCTTTCTTTTAAATGGAAGAAACCCCATATTAAAGGTTTCATGTTCAATCTCTACAGGTGATCTCTGTTTAGGTATATTACATGTGAGAGCAATAGAACACAATGAAAGGTGATTTTTATTAAAAATGCTCTTGCATATTTATTTGATGTGAATATAGGAGCTTTTAATATACAAATTCAAAATAGATTCTACCACAGAGCAAGAAACCACTTCTACAAACCCAAAGGGGCTACTGAATGATGGGTGTTACACTGATGACTGAAGTTTGTGACATCAAACTTCTAATCACGTGTCTTAAATAAATTTAGTTACATTTTTCAGTTAGGTTGTTAGATTAGCTTTAATAGTCTCAGTGACCAAACACATAATGATTTTTTTGCTCTAAAGGCAAACTGAAAAGAGTGTTGCAGAAATTTTTGCCTAGACGAGTTACTGAAAGATAGGTTTCAAAGGTTCTATTAAACTTTTGGGGCAATGCTTGCTTATATGTCTAGATTTTGCAGCAAAAGAACAAGGGAAAACTAAGAGGCAGAAAGCTGAAGCAGGTTAGCAATGGCACAAGGCCTGCCAATTTTCCAGTAATATCTAAATGAGAGTTTAATTAATCTAAAAATCTGGAAGAGGTTGTTGAGCTATTGTTCTAATGAACATAAGACAGCAGAAAAGGGAAACTCTTTCCTGATCACAATAACATATTTATCACAGAATTTCCCATGATCATCAACCTCTGTGTTGGTATGTGGGTAGCCCCCCATGTGACTACTGAAGCTTCCTGAAATGCTTAGTTTTCTGTTGACTGCTGAGCAGTTTCCTATGGGCATTTATCCTTGGAAAGAACAAAATGTTTGTTTCAGTAACAAAGTGTACTCCATTGGTCTCGAAAAAAACAAAAGGTATTTTAATGATATAGATATACTAGCAGTTTCTTATGGAATTTGCTTCACTGTGGGTCACTCTCAGACTGGGTTTAACTTTCATGGAAATGTGGAGTAGTTTGGGGAATCAATGCAAGTTGTAATTCTCAAAAGTTGAACATCTCCACAGAGTGTTAATCTTGCAGATGACCTAGGATGACTTTTTAAGACAAAGTTGAAGCATTAGATTTTGTAATAAAGTGTAAAAAACTTTGGCAGATTAATTTCTTTTGGTTTGGTTTGGTTTTGTTATTTGTTGTTATGTTTGGGGTGTTTTGTGGTTTTGGTGTTTTTTGGTTTTTTTTTGTGTTTTGTTTTTTTTTAAGCTAGCTTATTATAGACAGCTATTAAGAGATAGATATTTAAAGTTGAAATAGACTTCTTTTAGGAATCTACTTAGAAATACAAATCCACAAAATGAAACTAGAGAAAAATTACTTAGACCAGGTATCTGCACCACTGAATTCTAGCATTTTCAGGGATTTATGCTTCTGTACTGCTTTTCTCAAATTCAAAAGCACATATAAATTAGTTTATAGTGGCCCACAACATGCAGACACATGGCCTTATCCCAGTGAACACCCAAACTATGAAATACCTATACAGTGCACACACAGGCTAATAGTGAGGTTGAGGTCAGATCAGCTGGGATAGATGGAGTTTACAAGTATGAAAAAAACCCAAACAAATACATGCCATAATGCATCTAATTGGGCAATAAATGATACAGAAGTGTATTTCTAGGTTTTCAAGACCTTCCATTCTCTAGAGCTAGCCACCTACATAAAAAAATGACAGAAATCCCACATGAGAAAACAAAATGAATATTTGGATGAGATCACTCTCCTTTTTTGTTCTGTGGTTCTTCAGACAACTTAAAATGTATTATCCTGTACTTTAAAACTGAGTCAGATAATGTTGATTTTTTCCCCGCTTTTTGCTAAGACTAGTTAAGACTGCCTTACCAAGTTAGAAACCCTGTTTTCCTCACCTACTTTTTTTATGTACCAATGTCATCAGGAGAATGATGAAATTCTTATTTAAATTAGTGATGATTGCTGAAAGTTGATGATGAGAAAATACAAGATAAAATATGGATAGGAGCATTAAATATACTATCCAAATTATGAATGATAATCTGGACAGATTGATTAGATTCTAGTATGTGGAGTAGTTTGAGAAATGAAACCTGTCATCTAAGCTTTTTACACGTGTCAAGTAAACTGTAGGGTTTTTTAAAGGGATACCTTTTAATTGAAATGGTATTCTATAGGAATGTGTTTTTGATTTTCTGTTCCCAGGATACAGTTATCAGCTTGAATTCTGGAACAAACTCTATCTACTTCTTCGCTTTTTTTCGACGCATCATCCCTGAGACAGGATCCCTTAGTATTGTATTTTAAATAGATGTGATTTTTAAAAAATTGATCTTCCAAGAACTAACTAAAAAGAATTTTAAATAAAAATGTTGAAGAGACTTTAATTTTAAGAAATTAATTTATCCCTAGGAGGAACAACTGTCATAAAAAATTGGATATTGTAACTTTAAAATACTTCATGAAGTTTCAGCCATCCAGCCTCTATAATGTCCATGAGAATAGCATTGATAAAGTTCCAAAACTCTTGGAAAATGTATCCCAAACACACAGTTAATCATTGCTATTATGTTAAATATAGTGAAACAGTCATAATTTGCCTGGTAAATTACAGTATATTATAGAGTGCACTGTAAACACTGTGAACACTGTAAACATTTACTTGTAAATTGCAATTCCTTTCGCATAGATATGATAAAAAGACATATTTAGCCAACACATGTATGACTTTTAAATCAGTTTCCACAGATTTTAGAGCTGTGATGTATTTGAGTTTAATATGTTTGGGAAAATATGTAGGTGTTAAGAAATAACTCTTAGTCGAAATTTTGATCAATGAAAATGTAAAAATGAAAAAAAAAAATCAAATCCCAAATCAGCTTGTTGTCTGTGTGTTTTTTGTTGTGCTTGTTTGTTTGTTTGTTTGTAGAGTATTTCACCTAAGTGAATAAAATATTTCCTATAGTTCCAAACGTATCTATATGCTGTGGGGTGAACATATTAAGAAACAAGGTCTGTGTATCTATCTATTTATATTTGTTCTCATGATTGTAATGTCTTACTGCCTGACAATAAGATCTGTTTAAAAACTGGCAATCAAGAAAAGTGAATCTGACCAGTCTCCTTTATTATCCAAGCCTAAAGCAATGCAAGATTTAAACACAAGGCAATATTAAGCAAACTTGCATTTAAACAAGCCACATCAGTCTTAGAGTTTTTGCTAGCTCCTTTCTTTTCAACCATTATATTCTATTGTATACAAAAGTCTATATGTTAGTAAGATTTTGGTTACAGTATGTTTGGACTAGTTCCAAATTCAGCAAATTAGCATAAAAGAAGAATGGAGGTTTTGGGCCTGCAGAATCAATATGGGGATAGTTGAAGATATCAGGTGTGGTCCATTTTGGAAAAATATTTGTGTATCCGCATTAAGTATGACTTGAACTCTGATGTATAGGATTTACTGAATCAGAGAGAGAAAAAAAGAATAATTTGTGCCTGCTATTAGACATGGAGTATAAAAACCAACCATACAGGGAGCCAAATGGAGTCTCTGGAAAGGCATCCCTCTGTTCTGCCTCAATGCCTGTCTCCATATTCCCTTTCTCTTCCCCTTCTGTCCCATGGCAGTGTCTGTACTCTCAGGCCACTACTAATCATCCTTACTGAAGACACTCTCTCATGTTACAATCCTGTAGTGTTTGGGTGCTGAGAAATACTAATTAAAGACACAAATTATATAACACATTCCCTCTAACTTCACAAGGTGCCAAAGAGCACATAGAGATGCTATGGAATCAAACAGGGCAAACATTTTTTTTTAGTTGGATTAGTGTCTAACCGAATAATTAATTATAAGGCAGGAAGGCTACAGCTGGCTTATAGAATGGGTAAGACACATTTGCAGTAGTCATTTTAAGAAGCTAATTTCAAATCAAATATTATGTTTTCAAGTGTTTTGCCAGCAAACCTAGAAGTCTTACTTTATAAATATTTCCAAGTTGCCCAGGAAGTTTGTGGAATCTCCATTGCTGAAGATATTCAAAAGACATCTGGACATAATCCTGCATAAACTGTCTGTAGATGGCCCTTCTTGGACCAGCTGGCCTCCCATTCAGTGATTCTGTGCTATGTTTTTATAGTTTATAAATTTTAATTATTGTCTGGTCATCTTATCATTCTGTAAAAAATCTTGCAAGAATTTGTAAGTCATTAACATGAATACATTTTAAAATCTGGTAATCTAAATATGCAGTGTGGAGGAAAAACATAGTATAAAGCTATTGACATCCACCACTCTAATTTGATAACCTTGGAAACCACTTGATCTTCACATTTGTGCTTTCCTTTATGTGGGACAACCTCCTGGGAAAGAATCACTCTCTTAATAAGGAAGCTGCTTTTACCTTCTAACTCCTGTTATTAATCAATGCAAAAGTCTTAGTTACGGCTGAAACTTCTTATCATGATATCATAATTTTGCTCTTGAAATGTAGTTTTCATTTTGAGATATTGATAACAGAAACCAGATAAGAAACTTTACTTTGCCTTCCAGCATTAGAAAATATCTTGCACTGCTAATCAATTATCTCTTTGCTTTTAAAATAACTCTACTCTGGGAATAATAGGATTCTGTATATGAATATACAATATAACCTTCTGTGCACATGTGTATGTGTGTAAATGAGTATGTATTCTGTCCTTTTTTGTGAATGTAAGGCTGTTTTAAGCACATCTCTGTTCTCTTACGATAAGACATCCCTTTCCTTTCTAATGGAGACTAAGATGTAATCTTATGTAAAAATAGATTTCACAGCTGAACGAGGCTTAAAGTTAGAGTATTTTTTCAATACTTTTTTTCATGCTACAGTTAAATTAATATGTAGTTAAACAATAGACAGCCTGTTCACATATTTAAATGTCATTTTAGTATATGTATAATATTTGTCAAGTTTCTTTTTTCACTATAGTAACACGAAAAAATTAAAAAATCCTATGCTTTGCATTTTTTAATGCCAAGAGTTGTAATTATGTAGACAAATAATTCCAACAATTGCTTGTTGTTTATTTTTTTTTTATGTAAATGTTTAAAAATTCTCATCAGATCAGCAGTAATGTGGCCTAGTCATTAAAGGTAATTTTCTTTGAAAGTGAGACCTCTTCCTATTTTAGGAAAAAAAAAAAAAAGTCATTTAAGAACGAGATCAGCCGTAGGATCAAGTTTCTTATAATTTTGGAAAATATACATTTCTGTACCAAAGTCATGAATCCCATGATTCATGCTGCTTTGGTCCTCTGTGTAGAACTGCAGAAACCAGCCTATGCACTGACAAAAGTTTCCCGTTTTTCCTCAGCAATGAAAGTTTTTAAAAAGTAATATAAATTTTTCAAAACCACTTCTGAAAACAGTTTTTCATGGGAGCTGCACTGAAGGAAAAGAGAAAGGGGAAAAGCGCCACCTCTTGATGGTGGCTCGCAAACCTGCTCGGCGCGGCTCGGTACCTGCTGGGGCTGCGCTCAGGGAGCACAGCCGGCATTTTGGAGGCACATGTCTGCTGCGAGTTTCAATATTGTCAGGCTGCATGTTGAAGTGTTTAAAGAATATATATTAAAACATAACTAAAGCCAAATGAATATTTTAAACAGTCGTAATGCTGTATCAGAAACTAAAT
>WBNO01011900.1:0-18876 GCA_013400575.1 Peucedramus taeniatus
CAGGAATATACTGTTCTAGTCACCATTTGCTGGAAAAATGAAATTTTAATTGGTGAGATTACATCTCCAACAGGAATTGTGAAAACCAAAATCCAAATGTTACCTGACTGTGAAAAATTTCCTATTACTTTAATGTGTAACCCCTTAGCTCTGATCTTTGCCTCAATAGATTTTGCCAGGTGCTCCAGAGAACATCTGAACCCACAAAATAAGATGACAATCAGAGACTGTTTGTCAATACTCTTGAGCATTAAAGCAACAGTGAATTATGGAAAATCTCTTCTAATGCTTGAAACAGTGGGGTCTTTGCTCCCCTTGTGTGAATCTTCCTTTCTCTGCCTGATAGCATTGACATTGCTTTCTCCCTCTGCAGCCCAAACCATCATCTCCCACATTTATCAGCCAACAGTGTCAGAGCTGCTCTCTCAGCATCTCAGTCACTGCTGTGCAACATCAGCATTTATGCAGCATCACATATGCCAGCTGGTACCCAGTTCCCCACCAGGACTTAGTCTCAGACCCACAGCAGCTGTTAAGTAAATAATTCCATCAGAATCACTGAATAATAGAGGGCTAATTCCTATCTGGACATTTGTATACCTTTGAGGACCTGGGTCTTGGCCACACCAATGCCATTCTGAGTAAAGTATATGTGCCTTGATTAATTTTTTAATGAGGCCAAAATTAAGGCTGTTTTATGATGGGAGTTAAATGTTATTTGTCCCTTTACAAATCACTAGTCCAAGAAAATGTGGTAAGAAGTGTATGTCTTCTAAAGGCTGTAAGTTCCCAAGGGCAGAATAATTAAATTTTCCAAAATACTTATCATAATTATGTTTTGTTCAGAGATTAGTTGAGCTCTCCTCTCGGGATCAATTATGAGTCATCCTAAACCCAGAAGCAAAAAAGTTTTTCGGTAAATCCTATTGAAATGAGTACCAGCTGTTCCACACAATAAAGTAGATTTTTCCCACACACACATTTTAACATGCTAGTGAAGCTATTAAAACGTTGCTCTTGGTCATTCTCCAGCATTTTGCACAAAGCACTTGAAGGTCACTGTGGCTGGCAATTAGAGAGTGGGATATGCAAAGGAGCTCTCAGGGAGCCACGAGCCAGGAGCAGGACTCTGTTCAACAAGAGCATGTGGTTTATGTGAGAGAAATTAATATTGCTCTGCATTTTCTGATGAAAAGAAGCAACAGGTTAGAAGGTTAGAGCAGAACAGCAGAAAAAATCAAAGGGCCCAATTCTGATTATCTCATCATTTCTGACCTTCAGCAGCTCTTGTGGAAGCAGATTTCTCATGTCCTGCTCCTGCAAAAAAGTGTCACACTATTAATATCAGAATGAGGAAGATGGTTTGGGGTCCTGATTGTCCTGGTATGTTTCTAGAGACAGCATAACTCTCTCTCTATTTACAATAATACCCCCTAAAATCACATGTCCATGGTACCTAATTCTTTAGTTCTGTAGTTCTGACCCCCTGTGATGCTGTACAGGGGCAAAAACTGCCAACAGCTTGAGTTCTGAACACAGACATGTTCAGGGGCGGTAGAAATTGTCAGCATCTTATCCAAGCCTGCTACTTGAGAGCAGAGAGTTAAAATATTCATAAGGCAATGGTCTCCAGACCCTTTCTGTCCCCCAAAACAGGACTGCCCCAGGCCAGTGGATCCAAGCACATTTCACAACTGAACCCAGGTTGCACAATGACACCCCAGGCTTTGCTTTTGTGATTTTAAGTCTTTGACACTTTTGGAAAAACTTTTTATTTATCTGTGTGCATTTGATATATTCAGCATTTAAAAGATAGTCCTGGAGATGACTAGAGAGGAAAAGGAAATAGCAAGCAAATTCTCCAATGTCTTAAAGAAGCTTTGCCTTTGCATTTCCAGGCTGGTAGATCCCTTTCAGTGGGGGTAAGGATTGATTTAGAAATGTCCCATACTGGGCTCCTGGCTGGATGACACCAAGGTGTTGGTTGAAGAGAAACTTCACATCCTGTATCATTACACATCCATTGCCCATCTTTCATCTTTGACTGGTTTAGTGAACTTGATCAGTTAAAATTACAAGGGAAGGATATTTTAGGGAGAAGGATATTTTCTGTAGGGAGTAGTCTGCCTGTGACAAGAAAAAGCAGATTCTATTGTCAGGAATTATCTTCTCCCATTATTAAAAAAACCCAAAAACTTAGTTTTTATTCATTTTGACAAATCTCCTTTCTTCATCAGATAAACACCTACTGAAAAGAGAAAGATTTCAGTGGGCAATTTCTTTCATGATGCTTTGCACTAGAAAAGGATTTATTTATCAGCTCTGACTGTGAGTATCATCAGCCAATCAGTACTGAAAGGTAAATCAATTGCCTGAGCCAAACAGATCAATAAAAAATGGAGTCATTAATTTTGCTCAAGACACTTTACAGGATATCATTTGCCTAACAAGAAGGAAACACAATTACATCAATAACCTCTTAGGGTTAGAAAGGTCTGCTATAAGAAATAATTGGAAGTGATTATAAAGATCAGATTTCCACATTTACAAAGATTAAAGCATTGCAAAGTGTGATCTCTCCTTTGAAAAACTATTTCTTCAACTGAAGGGTACTGTAAACAGGAGGAAGAAAAAAAAACAGCATTTGCATTACCCAAAATTCAAGCCAGACAGCTTAGCAGACAGTGTTTAGAATACATATGATGCATTAATTTTGCCAATAAGAGAGAAGTGTCACTTTGACTTTACTGAAAGTAAGTCTGATATCAAAGTGATTTCTATCCCCACAGAGCACAGGTCACCATGGTACAAATACCTGGCAGGAGATGGCCCTGCCCAGCCTGGAGGATCCTTATGTCAGAGGGTTTCCTCATGGGAAAAGCCTTCTGCTGACAAAATCAACAGCAGAATCAAGGCCTGTGTGGAGATGGATGCTATTATCACACCATGTGTCTGCTGTAGGCTTGCCTCTGAAGGACACAAATGACCCTCAGACTCCTCAGAACCACACAGATACAGCAGCTGATTGACAGAGTATCTGCATGGATTTATTCAGCCTCATTTTTCAAGCAGAGATTGCATGCCAAACTGGCAGCCCCATTCCCCAGAGCAGTACCAGGTTATTTTCCTTCCTATGGATTGCACAAGCACATAAGCATTTGGTCAGTTCATAAAGCTACCTGCACTGGGTCTGCAGGTGATCACCTGGCATGGCTGAACCCAGCCAGATCCCACTGGATTTGAAAAATGCAGCATAAGTTACTGATCAAGAGTGAATAAAACTGAAAACATGTTGCCATGAGCCCCAGAAGTCATGGAATAGAATCCTAAAGCAGTCTGGGTTGGAAGAGACCTTAAAGATAATCTAGTTTCAACCTCCCTGTCTATGCAGGGACACCTTCCACTTTCCCAGGTTGCTCAGAGCCCCATCCAGCTGGTCTTGGACGCTTCCAGGGATGGGACATCCAAAACTTCTCAAGAAAACCTGAAAACCTGCCTCACAGTAAAGAATTTCTTCCTAATATCCAATCTAGACCTACTCTCTGTCTGTTTAAAGCCACTCCCCATTGTTCTAGCTCTACCTTCCCTTGCAAAAAGTCACTCTCCAGCTTTCTTGTAGGCACTTTCAGGTACTTCCTCACTCCTTTGGGACAAAGTTGGAATAGAGCATCCCTCACTTCTTAACCTTTTCTTGGCCAGCCACATGCCCTCAGAAATGAGCAGGCTGCCTGTTGTCCAACAGAGGACTCATGCCAAATGCTGCTGAGTGCAGAACTCCCCTGGAAATTAAATACTAGAAAAACAAAATTAGTGAAATTAGTCTAAAACACCTAAGATATCCAGGCTGAAAAGTTTTCCTAGAACCAACTTTCTCTCAGAGCACTGTATCACCTCAGCACATGTGGAGGATATTTTTACTGAGGTCTTGCTCCTGATTTAGCTTATGTTGATATAATATTCTGTCATTTTGGTGGGACTGCTTCTGCTCACTCAGTTTGAGTGTAGAGCAACAGGTATTTCTAAGTCTGGCACTTTGGCTGTGCTGGTAACCACAGTGGAACAGAAAAGAGATACAACCAGGATAATAAAGAGAAATTAGGAGACTCTCATGTGCACTGGAGTGCTCCCACCAAGCTAAAAAGGACTGATGTGTCTGGTGTACATCAGTGACCTAGCTAAGAAATGGCTGCACAAACAAACAGGCAAACAGAAAACCTGTCAGGAGACTGTCAGGGCCAGTGAGCACAGCTGACAGTGACAAAGCCAAAGACAACACAGAGCCAAAAAAAAGCCCATTAAAGAAGCACAAGAAGATAAGAAGGGAAATTAGCCAGGCACCAAAGAGCATCCCATTAGAATGAAATTTGGTGTTAACAACTGCTACTTACAGTCATCATATGGCCTTAATGAACAATTTGTCTTTGCCAAAGCCTGATGTCCCTACTGCAAGCCACCATGTTTGATGTCCTTTTAATGATCCATGTGTTTCATTTGTAACAACCCAATTAACAATCAGGCTCCAATAGCTCTAATTATCATCTACTGGTAATATTGTTTCTGTACTGTGGGGAGTTTGTTAAACTGCATTTTGCAAAACCGAGATTTTCTAACTCAAAGTCCTGCTCAGCCTGTTAAACTTCTGGAGGGTAATGAACTGGTAAGGACAAGAAAAATATAGCTACAGAAGAAATGTCACTGAGCTGCTGCAGCAATTCCTCCTTTCAGGCCCAATTCTTAGCTGTAAAGAGTGTTTTATGTGCACAAACCATATGACACAGGGGCTGCAAGAGCCCATGGGCTGATGAACAGTCTGGGAGAGAGAGAGACACTCTCTGTTGATTTACTTGCTGAGAGAGGAGCACACACTGCTGGGCCCCTGCTACTGAGCATCACTTCTTCCATACTAGAAGTCAACATGCTGCAAACAACCAAAATCAGGGGAAAATTGCAGTCCCAGACACCCAGTGGGCACAGCTGTGAAGGGACCAGATTAAGAGGATGGGTGCTGCTGGTGAACTCAATTTATGTTACTTGGCTTAACACAACCCTCCTCAAACAAGGCATGGAAATGGCCAGGAATACAAAAAGGATTTCAGTACCTCCCAAAGGCCAAAAACTGATTTATTTGAGGGGCAAGCTAGAAAGTCTTGCTGTTTAAATCCTGTCTGCTGAAACTGTATCATATGAGACAAACACAACAAAACAAAAGTGAACAGAAAAACCAAAACAAACACTACACAACCCCACCACAAATTCCAGCAGCTCTTGAACCCATTACATATTTGCAGTCACTTTTTAGGTTCACTGATGCAAAAAACAAAATTATAACCAGATGATGATGTGGATTTACCTCCTCTCCACTAACAATGCCCTTTGGGGGTCCTTAGAGGTCCAGAATAAATATAAAATAAACAGCTTCAGAGCATCCTTCCTATCACCTCATTATCTGCTTTGAATCTAATCCAGTTTGGGAAAGCAGACTCTCAACTGTACCTTTCAGTCTTTGGGTATATGCTGAACATTGGGGTTTTCTTAGAAACTATACATGCACATAGAGTGTTATAGAATATACAATAGCTAATTTAACTCAATTTTTGGCTTTTTAGACCCTGGGTGATGTAAAAATAAGTTAGGACTTTGGTAAGATTGGACTGTAGATGCTGAGAGAAATGAAAGATCCAACACCAGTTTTCTTTTTGTTCTCCTTGTTAATTTTTGTTCCTTCATTTTCTGCATAAATTGGCAATATCTTTCTATGCTGTGTAGCACTGGATAGCTAGCAATCTGGAAAACAACAAAACAACTTTCTATTTCTTTCTATTTATAGAGAACAAATACCTGTTCCTCTTTTTTAAGCAGGCTATTTTTATTTTTGCATTAAAAAGACAGGAAAAAAAGCATTTAGAAAATGTTTGAGATTCAACAAGATTGAGACTAGGTTAACCCAGAAAAAAATCTGTATATGAGAAAAAACACAAAATACAAAATATCCCACAACTTTCCATGTTGACAGCATTTACATATATTTTAGTGCAATGTATGAAAAGATTTGTGATAGCCTGATATTTTTATATATGTAATCAGAGCTAGAAGATCTAAATCCTCAGAAATCCAGCACAAATTATGTGTGGGACTATTGACCAGTGAATACTAAAAAACACACAGAGGCAAGTGAAACAAGGCTGCCCAAAACCACCAAGATCTTCCTTGATGTACCTGATAGATGCCCTTTGAAAAGCACCTGGAAATCATGTGAGGTTTTCCTATTATAGCAATGGGCAAAATGAATTTTACTAAGACTAGCAGATTTTGGTCTTAATGACAGAAATAATTCACCAGAAAAGGCAGAGGAAGAAAGGAGGATGTAGAAAGGGACTGATTAACAGCTGCACTTAGACAAGATCAAACAATCTAATAAAATTAAGTATCTCTGCAAGACCAAAATAAGATCCAGAAAACTAGACCCTATTTGAGTCAAGTAATAAAGATGTTGTAGCCCATAAAAGTTTATGTGGAAACCTATTCCTCTAAAATGATAAAAACTAATTTAACCCAGAATAGTTATGAGGTTATCAAAGTGCTCTTTTTTTTTTTTAACTTTCTTTTAATTTCAGTCATATTTCATAGATCCCATGACAGAACTCAGTGTAGCACTTGAGTTTCCACCCTGTGAAATAAGAAATATAATTTTTCTTTTCTGTTCTGATATTTCTGAGAGCCTTTACTGCTATTCCCAGACTTTTATCTGCACCAGCATGTCAGGAAGATGTTTCCTGCCCAAAAGATTTAATCATATTATTGATTGGCTTATTTTATATTTGGTGGATGGACAGGTAGAAAGTGCTTTTCTGCAGTATCATCAGGACCCCCATCTTTATACATCTGTAATGTGAGCACTTATATTTGACCTATGTAATCAATGGAAAGAAATAGGCACTTCTGGGGGCTTCTCTTGACTCAGATGTCTGCTTTCAGGAGGTGAGTTATACCTTTGCTGTGCCTTCTTGTCTCCACTGATATTAAGGCAGACTGAGGTCATTAGGTCAAATATAAATTTGATCAGACAACCAACCCACCCCTGCTAAGTGCATCAAAATGGGAATGTCAAAAAAAATTACTGCTGCCCTAAATTATATCTTCTTCCTTTTTCTCCTCATTTCCTGTCTGAACCAGCTCCCTAGGGATGTCATGTTGTTACAGGAGAAAGTTTAATGAATAAGTTGGTTCTCTGCAGTAGAAACTTCATGTTGTTCTCAAAAGAGCAATGTTCATCCACAGGTTTGGTGTTAGCCATGTCACAATCCAAGTTATTCTGGCTCTTTGTGGGGCAAGCAGAACATTCTGCAGGGAATCATAGAATCATTTAGGTCAGAAAAGACATTTAAGATCAACAAGTCCAGAGCACAGACACATCCAGCTACAGCTCAGGGTGCCCAAAAGGCACAGTTTGGGTCACACAAACATGTCCTGGACCTCCAGACAATGTGTTTTCCAGCTTCCTCTCACTGCTTTCTGTTCTTCTGCCTCTTTGGACCAAGTGGTGAAGAGCCATGAGACAGGAGAAGGATGCAAAGAGGGAACTTGTGGGATAGAGCCACATCCTCAAACATGTTTTCTGGCAGGGCCTGTGCAAACACAGGGACCCTCAGGGGGAAAGATTTCTGGGTTTGTGCCATGGCCACTCCCTTCCTCTGGCCGGAGAAAATAGAGACACAAGCCACAGTGTTCCCCATTCTACACCTTCTTGACTTCTTCCTACCTAAAAATACAATTCAGCCTCCGTTTTGAGCTTCTAGGTTAAGTGAATCAAAATATGATTTATAGACCAATAATACAATATGAAAAGTGTTCTCATTTCCTACAGTATGCACAGTAATTTATGTTGATGCCTGTTGACTGGAAGAGAAAGGGGGAGATAGGGAAATTCAGTAAGCCTGACCCCAAATCCTTAGATTATTTCTACTCTCTGCAGAGGGTTTTGGATGCAAGTTTCCGTGAGCCTTTCAGAGAGCTCAAAGTTGTCAGCACTGTGTTATTGCTAAAATACTTTCTTTTAAGTTAGTGGCTGATTTATGATAGTTTTCCTTTGCTTATAGAGAGTATAATACCAGGTGATTTCTCTATTGGCAGGGACAAACTGTGGAAGATTTGAGTGGTGTTAGTCTCTCCCTGAGTTTGATGTAATGCAGAATTTTCTCCCAGCAGTCTGCAGCCCACAGCCACATCCCATGTAATGCTCTCCCAGTTGTTGTATCCTGTCACTTTATACATGCACACATCTAATGTATGTTAATTTCCACCACAACAAATAATTTTGGCTGAAATAGCTTTTCCACTGAGAATTTTTGCTGATTTTTAGTCTACTCTTGTCTATACTATAGATTTAAAGTGATCCATCTACTGCTGTAGCTGAGCAACAAGAGTTCCACTTGGATGGACTCCTTATGGCAATCAACCACAATTTGCAGGACAATATCATTGCCTGCTTTCCAGCAGAGATAATTTCCACTGGTGGGAATTTTGGCTGTCACTATGAAGATTTGCCATTGAGCACTTGTACCAGTTAGTGAAAGTGGGGAGATGGGAGGTGTGGGCAGAACTGCAGCACACACAGTCCCTTTTGGAGTCCAACTTAGTTGCTCGTGAATTAATTGCTATTAAAATATATGCAAATGAGCTGGAGTTGTCAAGAAAGAAATATATTAAAAATTCCCTTTTCTGCTGGAAAATTTACTAGAACACCAGAGGGGAAGACTGGCTGTAAAACATAAAAGTTGTGGAGCTCAGAAAGCTGCTGAACTGCTGTCTAAGAGATGAGGGCTGCACGCTGCAGGACAGCTCTGTGCACAACTTATGTTGGTCTCCTAAATGTTTCCAGGATATCAGCACCCACTGAAAATCAGCCACAGAATGAACTCTAGACAACCTTTTGGTCTGACCAGTGTGGCCATTCATGCACACAATAGCAAAAAGGAGAATTGAGAGATTCAGGTCAAGCACTTGAAGATGACTGAGAGCCCTTTCCTGCAATATAAACCTGCCCTAAAGCCCCAGACTTGTCTTGATCAGAGCATTTTCCTCTGATGAAAATTTCAAATAATTAAAAAATTAATACTTTAGGGCATATTTCACATGCTTCAAGATTAAAAATATGGGAATATTTTCCATACTATTTGCACAGTCTCAGAGGGCTGATTCCTTGCTGATGGATTTGGATTGGGTTCACTCTGCCTTCAGAGAACCAGCCTTTAGTGATAGTGACCAAAATATCTGTGAAAAATACTCAGATAAAAACAACTCCAAAATATATTCATTGCAGTCACAGAGTAAGAAAAAGTAGGAAATGAACCTCAAACAAAACAAACATACACTGATGATAAAAATCCCTGATGATACAAATTCTAAGAATTTTAAGATTCTAAGATAATTCTAAGATATTCTAAGATAATTCTAAATTATACTAATTCTAAGAAAATGTGTTTATCAGATCTAGGATAGCTGAGTTTTTCAGAGCAGCAGAAGGAAAACCATCCACCATGAAACTGCATCTCAGTTTCCCTTCTTTGTGAAGGTTACTCATGAGAACTCTTATCTTTTCTTTTCCTTTCACTCAAAAATCTCCTTTTTCTTTCTATCAGCTTTACCTAAGCTGCCCTTTAAAACCACTTGATTAAATTTAGACTGGATTCCTTCACACATTATGTTACCATCTTCAGATAGATATTCTGTTATGTCTAAGTGTTTACATGGAAAACAGATGTATATAGAGGCAGATCTAGAGATAAATACATAGATTTGAAAGATTCACACTTCTTATATCCTGCTTAATTCTAGCTGGTATGAACAAGCTCAGACATTTAGATCATGAATCAGAGCCAATTAAACTCAATGGAAAGCTCACACTGACTTCAACAGATATTAGATCATGCTACAGAGAGGGTAATAGACCTCTCAGTAGAGAAAATTAAAGTTAATAATACTCTGGCTTAGTGTATAATCATGTCTTCATCTGAGAGCAAGCATCAGTGTCTGTAATAATCCACTGATTTCTTACAGCTGAAAGGTTTGCTCTTTTGGCTCACATCTTACTCTTTTGGTATCCAAGGTCAAAGATTCACTTCCCACCAATAGCCACCAAGTCATGGATTCACTTCCTACCAATAGCCCGGATCTGTGAAGGAAGGCAGCTTTATCTGTGTGTGGAGACAGCCAGGGAACAATGTGAACTCTGGCTTTTAGAGGGATTTGTCAAAAAAAAAGTATAATATCTCATAGAAAAATATCATAATATCTAATGGAAAAATTTAGTTTCTAAATTCTTGAATCATTAATTCTTCCTCTAAACCTCCACTTCAGAGACTATAAACCCAAGTTTTTATTGACAGCACATATAACTGGCACATATCTCTAAGTTTGCTGATAGAGACAGCTTTTTGAGTACTGGCATTTGTGATATTAAAATATGTGTAACTCAGATTATTGCAGAAGCCATATCTCTACTACTAAACTGAAAGATGCCAAGCAATATCTCCAGACTGTTCATCCTGCTACACTGACAGAGGGCTTCCAAGGGCAGATTTGACCAAAATCTCCTGGAATCCCACAGGATTCCTGGGCAGATTTGACCATTCCCAGTAGATTAATTAGTACAGAAGAGAACCTGGCAATATTCACATGGACTGGTTTGTGCCACATGGACATTGTGCCAGTGCCAAACAGTTGGAGGCAAAGGATCTGAATCTGTCTCCCAGCACATCTTCATCCAGTCCAGAGGAAAACTGCTGTTATTAAAGTCAGCTCCAAGGAGCACTGCTGCATTTTCAAGAGTGGCCAGGTGCACTAGAGGGAAGAATATTGCAATTGCAGGTCTATATTTCCTGCATTATAAACATAAGTCTGAGGAGGTTTCGGTGAAAGATTGACTGCAATGATAATTAAAAAAAAATTTAAAAAACTAGAACAGATAATAAAGATTTATACAAGAACAATTCCTCCAAATGGACATGTTTTTGACTGACATGTACCTTTTATCTGTAGTGTAGGATGTGAGAAGAAAAACCAATATGCTGCTGCTTCAGCTCTTGATGGCATCTTATCAGCATTGTACAACAATGACTCATGTAGAGCTTTTCCAGCTCATACCTGGATGAAAAATTATTGACTGCAAGGAGGAACTATTCAGAAAGAAGACAGCAAAGAAAAAGTATACATACCCTACATCTCTGAAAACACCCTCCCTTGTATTTTCTGTCACTGGAAGAGACAGAAATAACAATACCAAAGGACATAAAATTAATCTCAGAACCCCAGTAAAAGCATATGAGAAGGCTGACTCCAGCTAATCAACTTTGGCAGTCTTTCATCTGCTGCAATATACCATGAGTATTCTCCTGCAGGCTCTTTACATGAAAGAGAAATGGGTGTTTGAGGCAAGAAATTCTCTCTAGTGACAGATTCTGGTTGCCAGGATCAGTGGGAACATATTCCCAGCCCATCATCAACTCCACCTCGCCTTTTACTAAGTGTCTCTTGTAACATTTTCCATTCCTTTCACAGATTCCTACACTCAAGCTTTCATTTCTGAGTAAGCAGATGTAGGAATGCAGATGCTACTTTGATTTAACAATAACCTCATTTTCAAGATGTCTTCTACCAAGATTGTCAAGAGCCATGACTTCCAATCCCATCTCCTGTATTCTCTCCACCCCATTCCACTGCCCATCAGCAAAACAGATTTTCATATGCATTCAGGCCTATAATGGCAGAAAAAAAAGTTCCCTTCAAAGCACAATATCCATTTACTCAGGTGTGTAACTAGCATGAAGTAGGTTATAAAATGGGGATAATTTCAGCTACAACTATCACAAAGCCAGAACTTCTCCACTTTAGTTCCCAAGTTGTCAAATTAGCACTGTATAAAAAGTATATGAAATACCTGACATCTCCCAGATAGGACTCTGAGTAAAAATTCCTAAGTGCCTATTTTAAATTATAAACATTATGTTTAAACCTAATCCATAAAGAAAGGACATAGACTTATAAGTTAATAATGATTTCAGTTCAGTTTTCCAGAGACAGCTTCTCCTCCTTTTCCTGGCCTAGGAAATACATTGCAGCATAATAACTCCTAATGATATTATTACTATTGTAACTATGGCATAATAGTGTAGATAATAATGGTATTGTAACTAAAAATATGCAAAATGTCCAATTCTGTTATCACTGTGTTGATTTAGCTGTTCCATACACCTCAATGACAGCATCACTGACTCATGCAGTGAATTCAGCTTTACACCATTTCAGTTCTTACAGTGCCACATTATACAAAATTTTCCTGCCTTATCTCACAAAGTCCCTGTGGGTGGGATTTCATCTCACTTTAAACATCCACAGAAAGGATGTCAGCTGCCAAACAAATACCTGAGTGTCTCTTTATGGTCATCAGGAAGAATTAAGTGATTCAAGTGTGCAATTAACTTATTTTAGGATGAGTAGAATAGCAACCTAGGAGTCCCACATTTTAACTCTGGTGCCTGTAAAGGAAGCCAAAGAAGATGAATTCAGCTGGAGTCATCTATGCAAGTAACTCTCGTGCAAAAAATCTTGCTGCTTGAGTTTTTCCAAAAGAATATTGACTTTATTCAGGATATCAGACAAAACTTGTGTCTTGGTTTGAAAGACAGGTACCTGCCAGCAAAAAGCTGAAATCCCCCTTTGAATAGAGAATGTAAACCCCCTCCCTCAGATTATTATAATTTTGCAATTGGAGGCTCTCAGGCAAAGATTTGGGAGTGGGAATAACAGTTCTTTACTAGGAATATTAGACAAAGCAAAGACAAATACAAATGTAATAGCACTAAGAGACAAGCAAAAACAAAGAAACAACAAAACCTCAGAAAATGCCCTGACAGAGTCAGGGATGTGACCTGACACCCTGGGTATCAGGGCGGTGAAAGCAGTCCAGATGAAATCCTCCTTGAGCAGTAAATGCAGTTCTATGAAGTGAAATAGTCCTGTAGGAAAGTCCAATGGTGACGAAAANAAACATGATTTAAAAGACTGAAAATGTCCAGCAGGCTTAACAAACTATGCCTTCCTCATAACTTCTTAACTGCCATTTCTCCCTGCTTAAACTTTTAAATGCTCAATTTTTTCAGCACAGCTAAAAACATATGTGATTCTCCCCTAAGAGTTTATTAAGTGACAAACCCCAGTGGGTTCATTTTTTGATGAGAAATACCAGAAGACCAGATTAAAAAAGAGCACTTTGTTTGTATAAGGTTTGTGATAACTGTAACACCTTCTTTACAGTGATGAGGTTTTGTTGGAACCACTGCTTAGGGACAGAAATAACTAGCAAAGACAAATCAGGAAATGCAAAGGAAAAGAGTGAACAATATTACCTGAATCAAATTATTTTGTTTCATTAAGTGTAAGTGCTACAGCTGAGAGCAAATCAGCACTTCCAAATCAGAAAATTAGCTGTGTCAGTTCCAGCAAGGAGCCATTACACTCTTCTGCTAATTATTCCAGGACTTGTGCCCACACCTGAGAGGCTCTGAATGCCTTTAGCTCCCCCAAAAACAGCCAAAATGATGGATGCTCACATAGTCACGAGACTGGGTGTTTACCAATCATGTTGTTCAGCTTTGAGATTCCAGAAAATCTGTCTGTCATGGTTAAACACCACACAGGCACTGCCTCCTTCCCTCATACAGTGGGATGGGAGACAGAATTGAGGAAAAAAAAAGTAAAATTCTTGAGTTGAGATAAAGACAGTTTATAGGACAGAAAATGAAGGGGAAAGAATAATAATGATCAGTAATAATTATGATACATAAACGATGCACAGTGCAATTGCTCTCCACTCACAAACCCATGCCCAGCCTGTTCCCAAGCAGCAGCCCCTGGCCAGCTTTGCCCACACTTTAAATACTGTGGTGCCATGTGGTCTGGAATATCATTCTGGCCAGTTCACAGAACTCACAGAATGAACAGGTTGGAAGAGACCTTCAAGATCATCAAATCCAACCCAGCCCCAACACCTCAACTAAACCCTGGCACTCAGTGCCACGTCCAGGCTTTTCTCAAACACACTCAGGGATGGTGACTCCACCACCTCTCCAGGCAGGCCATTCCAGAACTTCATCACTCTTTCTGTAAAAATCTTTTTCTTAATATCCAACCTATATTTCCCTTGACACAGCTTGAGATGCCCCTTGAGTTGGGGTCAGCTGTCCTGGCACTGTCCTCTCCCAGCTTCTTGTGCCCCTTGAGCCTCCTCTCTGGTGTGAGAAGATGAAAAGATCTTGATTTAAAGTAGGCACTGTTCAGCAGCAACTAAATTATCAGTGTGCTATCAGCATTATTCTTATTCTAAATTCAAAATGCAGAACTGCACCAGCCATTAGGAAGAAAATTAACTCTATCCCACCCGAAACCAAGACAATCTCATAAAACTTTTTTTCCTTCCTTCTCTGACTATAAGCTGAATTTGTATTAGAAGCTAATTTGTACTTTTCCTTTGAAACAAAGAAAACATAAATCATTGATTTTTCATTAATTATCATTAATCATTAAATAGTATTGATTGATTATGCCACCATAACCAACCATAAGGCAAAAACACTGTAAGCATTTATCTTGTGCACTCTGAAAATTTGGCCATTCTTGCTCTCAGGACAATGAATTAAGAAAAATAACAGAGACACAATAACTTTTGGAAAAACATTGACTGGAGTCTTTTTTCAGCCACTTACTCTGACTGTCACTGAATCTCTCTGGGATATACTCAGAGAGTTCCTGTAATTTATGAGACTATTTTAATAAGAAGAAAGCTAATAAACAGACAGAACCAAGTGATTATTAAACAAGAATTTTTGATTAATACTGGCTAAATTATTTATAACTAAGCATTCACTCATATAATTGCAAAGCCTTATGTAAGACTACAGCCAGCAAATTCATTTATTACATTTTAAAGTACTCCAGTATACATTCTTATAGCAAACATAAGATCAAACACAGGAAAATCAACAACAGCATAACAAACACAAGCTGAAAAAATGATAGGGCTGCTTTCAAAACAAAAAGAATAAATGTCTGTTTAATTATTCAGTAAAATTATTTAAAACTACAAAAGCAATGGAACCATTATTAATGTTTCCATTAAGAAGCAGCATGTCTTTGCTCCAATTAGGTTTTTTACTGATAGTGAGGGGCTGTCACTCTCTGAGGGCTAATCTGGGCTTCAAATGGCTCTTACAAGAACAGGTTCAGATCAGCATCAGAGACAAAGCTGAAGGAGAACTCAGCCTTCTTGAAATGAAGAATGAAATTAATTAGAGCTTGTTTCCTGTCTGCTGCATGTTTGCTGAGGTGGGCAGTGATTCAGACAATAACTATAATTTAGTCCATCCCAGAAGGAAAATTATAGCAGTTCAGGAGGATTTTGTTTTAATATTGGTTGTAAGTGTGCAGAGCAGACTGTCTGCAGTTCAGAAAAAAATAATAACCTGGTGAGCCAGCAGAAAGAGAATGATCTTCCAGACAGTGGATGAGGCACAGAGCTGAGCCAGGACCCCTGCTCACTGATTCTGATCACCAGCTCTGAACTGCAGAAAACAGGTGCTGCCAGGTTTTTATCACCCCTCTCTCTTCTGCTACACTCAGCAGATGCACAAAGGCATTTAAAGAAGAGGGTGAGATTCCAGCACAAACACACAGTGCATTCGCTATGCTCCAGTCTCAGGGAAATTTCTTCACTGCAGTTCCAAACCATCAGATGTCAAATAATTCATGCTCGAGCTGTTTCAGTCCAAACACTGATGAAAGGCCAAAATCAGTAAGTTTTCTTGGAATGTTGCCCAAGGCAAGGAGCCTGCCCAAAAAAAATCACTGTGGCTGATTTTGTTACCATCAAGTATAATCAGAACCCAAACCTGTTGCAGTGGGGATGGGGATATTTGGTTTACTTTGTTATGTGATGAAAATGAGAAGCATTGCTCAATTTCAAGGAAAGCACCCAAAAGCACAGCAACGACTCCCTCCCAAATTGTTACTTTTTTTTTTCTTAACTTGTCATTTGCAATCTTATTTTTTATTTTGTAGTTAATAATCTGTAATCTTTGCAGCTCATCTGCCACCTTGTGGCCCATCTGCAGAGTTTTCTTGGAGCTGAAAAGAAAAAATGAGCTCCTTAGCAAAACCTCTGCATCTGCTCTGCACTTGCCAGCCTTCATTATTATTAGACTGATTAGCTTTTCATTCCACAGTGTGAAAAATTAGAAACTTGAATATGAATCATCAGGCAATGTCTGTAAACCATCACTGTATATTTGGTCTAGTATGTTGTATATATGTGGGGACGGAATCAGTTTAAATCATATATGTGAATTCTGAATATATATATATATATATATATAAAAAATATAGCATGATGTAGAAATTGACAGAAATGAGGCTGGAAAGTCCTTGTGATCTCACCTAGTGAATATTTTTCTGCAAAGCTGGACCAGATCTAGCAGATCATTCTTGATAGGTACCTAAGCTTTTCACAAAATCTTCAAACAACAGAGGTTGCTCAACCTCCTAAATAAGCTATACAAGTGCTGTCTTGCCAGTAGGCAGCTGCTCTTCTGATTTAAGCTAAAGCTTTGTTTTTACTCCCATTACTTTCTTCCCAATGTGCACAGAAAGCATAGTTTACTCCTTCCTTTCACAAGCACAGAAAACATTAATGAATTTATATCAACTCTTTCTCTGATATTAACTGGTTCTGATATGGGTAAATGGTGGATATTTACATTAGAACTATCTGGATTCAAATGATTTCCAAATAACTAAGGAGATTGCATGTCCAATTTAAATCTCATTGAAGAGCCTTGATTTCTGGAGTGTCACTTTGCAAAAATAGGTCTCTGTATAGTGAAAAAAAGGGAAACTAGAAACTGGGGCACCAGAAATCACTAGTTGTTTTTGAAAATGCTGATATTTATTTATGAAGAATAGATCAACATTTGTATCTCATGGTGATAAAAGTTTTTAGCTAAAGAGGGCCCAGGTGTTTGATCTTGCTATCTTGGCATCTTCCAAAATTACAGCACACACACCCCCCTCCCTTCAAAAAAAAATTAAAATTTATTCTAGTTTTTTTTATATTTTATTTCAATTTCAAAAACAAGCTGCTACTCCATCTGCTGCAGCAGAACACGTTTACAGAGTCGAGCTGCATGGGCTACATGCTAATACCATTGTGTGAGCTGCACAATTACTGCTCAAAGACAGATTAGATCTGCACATCAAAAGGATTCTACAGAATATGCCAATTTGAGGTGTTCATAAGGAGCAGTCAATTCTACAGCTAGTGCCATGCTTATTAAAGATATCTATGAATATTGCTGATATTAAAGATGTCCCTCAATCTTATCTGGTTATTTACTGAGAGCTGTTTTCATATTAAATGTCATCTGACATACAGCTTCCTTGGCTGAAAGAGTGGGAGAAAAATGTACAGCAAAACTTTTCAGGGAGATAAAATAATTTAGTACCTTTTTCAGTCTTTGCTTTGAAGTGTCCCTCCCATCCCCAGCTCTCTCAAGCACAGAAGTTAACTCTACTCTTTTCCTTCTGTGGTGTTGCTTACTGACTTTTTTTTATCATCAGTACTTCAGTCCACACCAACTCTTTTTCACACACCAATACAATCATGAGAGTCTCAGCTACAAATATGACAATATTGGCTGTGGAGACAGAGATTCCCCCCCCCTGCAAGGTTTGCAGGTCCTCGCTCCAGCTCCCTTTAGGCACATTTGAAAATGCCAAGCCCCTCATTCACACCAGCCCAGAATAAATTAAGCCTCATCCCATGTCAGTACATGGCAACAGGTGAGAGTCACAACTACAGCCTGTTCCATTCCTATTCTGGCTAAAGCACTGGCCTCATATTTTTGGCCTCAAGATTGATTGCAATGGCAGGTGGATTAATTTAGTCCTGAGTATCTCAAGTGGTCAGAAAACCTTGGCTGTCATTTACTGACAGGAGATAGAAAGGTCAAAACTCAGACTACCACAGAGGGCAATGACTGATGCTTCCCTTGGAGGGTCCCAATAATTTTTGCCTGAGGGCAGTTATGGTACTTGCTGAATGGTATCCCCCTGCTGATTTACTCACAAACAGATCAATATGTTGGCTAGGGGCAGAGAAAGCTGTAAGTTTTGAGATAATTTTGCCCAACTACAGCTGCTGAACATGAAAAGAGTTGAAAAGATTCCTGCCAGCCATGTGGCAGATGCCTTCTATCTCTCCCAGGGGGAGTCTGAATGCAAAAACACAGCACTTTTTGTTGAAGCATTGACCTCTGCCTGTCTCTGCATGTCACCCAATGCCCAAGGTTTGAGGCTGTCTCCAACTCTCCCTCATCTGTCCTGCCAGCTTGGGGGCCCCTCACAGCTTCTTTACAGCAGCCACCAGTGCAGCCCTGCCAGTTTGTTGGTGCTGCTTCTGATGCCTCTGATGGAGCAGATTAAACCCCAGCTGCCTGCCCAGTGCTGGGTCTGTGCTGGGAATGGGAGGGGGAAGGGGCTTGGGGATGGATGTCAGAGAGGGGGACTCAGCTGCAGTTGGCTCTGGGCAGGGAATGCACAGAGCCATGAAGGGAATGCACAGAACCATGCAGGGAGTGCACAGAGCCATGAAGGGAATGCATAGAGCCATGCAGGGAGTGCAAACAGACATGCAGGGAATGCACAGAGCCATGCAGGGAGTGCACAGAGCCAAGCAGGGAGTGCACAGAGCCATGCAGGGAATGCACAGGGCCATGCAGGGAATGCACAGAGCCATGCAGGGAATGCACAGAGCCATGCAGGGAGTGCATA
>WBNO01011903.1:0-15422 GCA_013400575.1 Peucedramus taeniatus
CCATAACTGCCCCTGAAGACCTTCATTAAAGATCTTTTTTTATTACCTCCTTACTAAATTTGTCTCGAGTTTCATTTCCAGGTTGGGCAAAAGGCAACAACAGCATATTAAAAATCCTTACCCCATTACAGTATTGTAATACATTTATAATCCTCAAAATATTCATTTCTGAAAGAAATAAAACCTACCACATTGCTTAAAACATCACTGTACACAACTAAAACTCAAAAAAAGTCCAAGAAAGGTCAGAAAAAAATCAAAATAAATTATCTTTCCTCACATTGTGGTAGGGTTTCCATGGGTACAGTCTTCAGGTGCTCTTGTATCTATTCTGAGATAAAGAGTGGAGAGTGCCACAGGAATGTGGCTTATTTCCTATGTAGTGCAAGAAACACCACTTGCTCTGTTCACTAATGGAGGAAAAGCTTCAGTGAACTTTTTCAGTTGTATCCCTTAAGGCTTAAATGAGTATTGCTCATGTCCAAATCTTCTAGTGTAACACTACTTGAAGTCAGGGACAGACTGTCCAGTGAAATGGTGCTAAAGGTGTAAGTCCATATTTTGGCGACAAACATACTTATAAAACCTATAAAATTAATTTACCTTTTAGGAGACAAATTCTGCTCAGGTGTGTTAAGTTTCCAAATGCAAAGAGAAGTCACATCTCTGTTCATTTGAGAACACACAGTCATGCCTGAATGTTCATCTCTTCCCTTGCACCAAATCTCAGCAATGAAATACAGTTAATGTGGGAGCAGTGGGGTTAAGGTAAATATGTTGGCAAAAAAGCTGTTGGCAGCAAGGTATGTGGAGTAATAAAAACTTCACAGGCTGGTTACTCCAGTTGTGTGCATAAGTATGTAGGTATACATACCTGACAAATAAAGAAGCACCAGCACTAGTCCTTATTGCTCACTTTCCTTTGTGTCCCCATTCCTCCATTCACACATCTACCTCCATGGAAGACAGGAAGAAGGGTTCTGCCACTCTGAATGAGTGTACAGTTTTTATCAGCAAATGAGAGTGGTCTGATATATATTATAACAACTATTCTGTTCATAGAGCCCTGAACCTGTCTTTGTGTATTTAAATGACTGTTTTGAACTATTTAATTTAATGTCTGGCTATCTATATTTAAGGTCTTGGCTGCATAATGAAAAAAATGCATACAAATGGAAGCTAAAAAACCAAACCACAGGAATTATCATAAGGATCAAATCCCAAAACCATCAGAATATTTGTTTTCCCAGTGACAATAGCCATTATCAGATCACACAGAAAGGCATAAGCTTCTGGCTCTAGAAGCTAGAGATTGGTTTGAACCATAGAGCACAAGATTTTTTATTAATTTTTTTTAACGTAAGTTCTTCGTGTCTGCTGTCTGATGATGATTCACTTTTTGATAAATGCTGCACTTTGATCCAACGAGGTCTGAGTGAAAATCTTTTCTTTTTGTCATGAATTTAATATAGTCACAATTTAAAGGAAATTGGTTTAGAAACTGAATTTATAAATCGTCTCATCAAGCCATCTAAAATTGGACTTGTTCAAAAGTGGAATAATATTATTCCTATAAGAATCTACCTTATTTTCATTCTTCAATGCACTAACATTTCAAATGAATGAAATTGAAGTACACTGTTGTGGCTTTTCTCCCCTAGTCTACTATTATTGTTGTATCACATATATTTCAATACTAGTACAGCTTTATTGCTTTACATCTTGAATATGATGAATTTTGGTTTTGCTTTCTGGTGCCTAGCCAAATAAATTATCTTCTTACTTTTCCTGGGGAGATGAGGGTGTGGGGGGCAAAGTTACACTTGTATGTTTCATTTGTTCTAGGGTACTTAAGTCATTTTTTTTGTAAAGTTACAGCTTAACCTTTTGCTGATATAATTAGTTCGAACATGTTTATAAAATTAGACAGACCAGCACATACATTTGTGGTGTAAGCCTCTCAGTTGAGAATATTTAGGTATGATGTGTTAGCACCTGGAAATACAGACAGCTGGCATATGATTGCATTGTGCGATGGGTTTTTAATAAAGAGAATAATTTGATACTACTAATGCACACTTTTCTAGATTCACTGGCTACAATCTAATGGAAGAAGGATATTTATAATTATATGGATAAACTTAGACTTCAGCAATGATAAATTTTTAGGTAACTGTTTAATCAAACGCCGGTTTAAGTTCAATCTAGTTAAATACCATTTGGTTCCTGTTGCCTGAAACAGTATTCTTGCACTAAACAATATCTTTTATCTGAAACAGATTTTCTATTAAATAAAATACTAAAAATTTTTCTGCAAAATTCAGCTAAAAATTCATCACATTATGGAAGCTCAGTTGAAAATCTTTGAGCCAAGTCAAAATAAAAGAAACATGGAGTACTAATTTTGTTATTTGCTCTTTCTTTGAATTTTTTATTTTTTCTTTAAACTGAAAAAAACCTCAACTCCACTTAAAATTTATTTTCATCATTAATCCAAAAAATAAAATAGCCAATTAGATATTTTTCCTTGGAAGTGTTTTCATTTAGGAAATAATAATACACTTCTCTTTAAGAATAATTACTTTAGTGAGTATAGTCTAGTCTTTTATAGATCCTACAGATCTCAGGTCTATTTGTAGCACTGAAAACAGTGACAGAATTATTCCTTAGCTGCTAGATTTGCAGAACAATTGCTAGGAATGTAGGATTTTCTTAGCCAACAGCCTTAGAGGAAACTAGTTTCAGGGTACTCACGTGGATTCTCCCCTGCAGAAAATCAATTTCTGTATTTTCTTTCCTGTCTTGAAAAGTTAATGTCTTTTCCCACCCCACAAAACTGGCATTTTCAAAAAGGATCTTTTTTGGTCAGATAAGCATGTCCAGTGAAAAATCTGAGGCATTCTATTTCAGCTCTTCTCTGCATCATTTATAATTCCTCTTGTCTTTTTAGTTTGTCTTCTGGGTCACCATAATTCCTTCATGTAAAACCATATTAGGTGATGAAAACCAGGAAATTTATTTTCCAGTTATTTCCTGACAAACTATCAAACCATGAATCCACTTATGTGTTAAACCACAAACCATGAAACCACATATTGGTGACCTGAATTCTCTGTTCTACAGCAAGATGATTGATTGGAGGCAAAAAGTCTGAAAGTCTAGAACTAAGGGAGGTGGTGAAAAGCTCAGATTCAAGAGTAGCTAAGTTGGCCATGAGGCTGTTTTGAGGATGTTCAGTAGAAAGTTGTTTCTGCTGCTTTAGGAGATGAAACATGAATCACTTTTATGAGCATCAGACCAGTCATCTTTGTAAAGGTTACTTTTCATACTTATCTTACTTTGCTCAGAGAGGATCCCTTGAGATCGTCAGAGAATTTGCTATCTTTTTAGTGTCCTAGTATTTTTATTCAGAAAAAGTCTTAAAATCCATCTATATAGCTTCAGTTTTACTTATAAATTGTATTCAGTTTACAGGAGTTACTTTTATCTTTAACAAAAGTTTTGAAAAGCTAAACTAGTAATGAGAAGTAGAAATAACTGCATTGGGCATTGAGAAATTACTATTATTCTAGGATATTTTTTAATAGAAGTACTGTATTTAGTTATAGAATCACTACAATGAATGCAAAAATGTAGTATATGAAAAGAATGAGAAGTGATTAATGTGACTATGACAACAATTATCAGATAGGAAATTATACAAGAACTAAAATGGATATTTTTCTTAGGTGTAGTAATTTTGGAAGTAGATAACTTCATAATCTAACAGACTGATAAAGGAGCTGACATTATGATATTTCCATGGAAAGGTGCAGTGTGCTGGCTGATAGATGTGAAAACTGCCAAGTTTGCAGCACAAACCTGAGGGAAATTAGCTGAGTTCAAGGGGAGGTTGCATTGCATTCAATGGATAACGAATTTTTGTCTGGAGCCTTGGATTTGTCTGCTTGTGACTTCATTAAATAACTTCCTCCAAAGCTGCTGAAAGTTGCTGACTCCATTTTGCTTCACAGGTATTAATTAAGCCCTAACAAATCAGATGGCAGTTTGCCCTGTTGCTTTCAGCTGCAATAGGGAGAAAAGAAGTCAATGCACTCCTAAATTGCAGTGAATACATTGCTGATTCATAGTCAATATGCTTTTGTATTTCACAGTTTATTTAGGTTCCTGCTAGTGCAGCTCCCACTCCTACACGACGTAGCCATCTAAAATCCCTTATACAACCGTTGTGTGGCCATCTCTTTATTACTCACTGTTCTACCCATAATCAACAATACGGAATAACTAGTTTTTTATCTATTTGTGTTTCCTTGCAGTGACTTTAATGATCACTGCCCTCTGTTCCACCTGAAGGATGGTAGAGTGGGAGAGAGAAAGGACACAAGCATATAGAAGCTATTTCTCCTTTTACCCTTCTGCCGCATCCAATCCTGGCACCTCGCACGAGTTGTTCAGAGCATTTCTTTCCCTAAGGGATTGCATCCAAAAATCACCTTACTCCCATCTATATCATCCTTTCTCTATGTATATATCCCTTTCTGTAGTTCTTATAGTTTTTTGTCCTCTCTTATCCATTTTCTTGGCAGCATTTTGCAGCAAATATCAAGACTTAGTGAGACACGTTTTGCCTCAGAGCCAGCAGAAACCATAGCACAGTACCAAAAGCCCTATATTTTTTTGTGTACCTTTTTCCCTTCATTGGCATTCAAAACTCCTCCCTATTCAATGTTATCTGTTAATTCATTAATATTACATTTTTCCCTCTCATCAGTCACTTATGGAGATTTCAAACACGGCTTGGGACTGATCCTCAGAGATTTTCCAACAGGCCCAACAGATGGACTACAGTTGACTACTTTCCTACAGCCTTTCTAAGATTTAAAGTAGACAGGACTGCAGCCTTTGTTAAAAAAAAAAAGTTTTTGTGGAAAAAAAAGAAGCTTTACAACTTCATGTCATAATGAGTCATGTTGTAGCTCGTGCACAATTTAGAGCTTGTTAAAAACAATTTATTGAATGCTAAAATATTGCAAGATCTAGTTCTGTTTTCAGAGAAATCTACCTAATGTGCTGCAGTAGAACACTTACTTGTTAATAATTTTTTAACCTTTATTTTTGGTATAATATTTTCTTCTTGTAATCACCCAGATTTCCCTCAATATGTTTATTGGGTTTTTTTCACCTTTCTTCCAGCTCCTGAGAGCACAGACAGACAATGCACCAGAAAAGCAACACTTATTCAAAGTAGCTCTTAGATTTTAAGTGAAGCAGGAATAATTATGACCAATGTTTATTGTTCGTGAAAACTCCAGAAATTCCCAGTTTACATCTGAAGACATTCACATCTTTTTGACGCTTAGCTCTAAGACATGAGATTAAACTTTAAGTAAAGAAGTGTAAGCGACTAAATTTTGACAGATTTCAGTGCTTTTTATTTGTGCTCAGTACTATTCTTCTTCAAACTCATAAATCAAAGAACATCCACTTGGAGTAGGATCTGCACCTTTGTACAAGCATTCAGTAGCATAAATGAATATAACATATATTTTAAATTTATGCTTTAAAAAAAAAAAAGTGCTAACAGCTGTAAAAGGGCTAGTCTGGCTGGGATAGACTGAGTTTCCCATAGTCATCACAGAGTGTAAAACATAGCCTGGTCCTACAACACTGCATGCCAGCAAGGAGCAGCTGCCCTAAACATAGACAATATTTTCCACCTTTCTCCATGTCCTATTGCCCGGATGGCCTTGATGCCAGCAGCAGCTGGCTTCAGCTTTGCCCTGCTGTGATTTTCACTCAGCTGCTCAGGGATAAGGTTGGAACTGGCTGCTGTAGAAACTGAGAAAGATGTTCATTAGGGAGCAGGGGAAGCAGCAGCTGAGTGGCTGCTGGAAAGGAGCCTGCATGAGGCTGACATGCCATTCCCTGGAGGACAGAAGCAGCTGTGGAGAGGAAGAAAGGGGAGGACATTCCTCAGATTTCATCTTACTCAGAGGAGTATAGGGATTTCTGAATACTGATGACTATGTGAAAATTTAGGGCATATCTGTCAGTTCCTACCATTCCTTTATGCAATAGTGTCCATATTGAACTTTGATCCAAGAGACAGGAAAGTAAACAGGGATTTCGTACAGCTTAAAGACTACAGCATCCACAAATGGCAGTGCAGGAAGAGAAAGCCTTGGCAACAACTTGTGACACTGTGTCCAATATGAAATAAAGTTTCCCAGGGAGATCTCAATTTCCCAAGGAGAACAACCCAGCTGGGGAGCAGGAAAGGTTCCTGGAACCTGCTGCTCAGACATCTGGAGCTTTCCTGACCAAAAGCTTATTAGTTTTGTGACAACTGTAGATATGATCCTCCCTCTTGGTATTGTGAAAGGTTAAAATAATAACTTTTATCACTAATACCTGTTCTTCTAGAGAAGGAAATACCAATGGTGACCTAGAGGATAGCAAGCATTTAAAGAGAAGGAGGAGTGGAAATCAAACCGAGTACATATGTACATAAGCAGAGTTTAGCCTTACCATTTTTAATAATGCAAGGTCACATGTCTCATGTATGTTGCTGCTGAATTCTAACACAATTGAGGGAGTAGGTAGAGGCTGCATTTCTTCGGTAAAACTGTGGACAAAAAAAAAAAAATGTAGGCAATTTTTGAATGGGGAGAGCTAAGACAGAAGATGAAAGATAATAAAAAACAGCTTCACTTTGGAAACTGCCCTTTTGGCTTGAATATTTCCAATTTTCTCGATGTCACAAACATGCTATTCTGACTTACACTGATCAAATTTGAAATGAGAGGGGGGGAAATAAATGTTTGGTTTTCCCTCATCTTATATGATACAAAACAAGCAGCTCACTTAAATAACAGCATATCTCCAGCATGTCTTAATTCTTTTCAGAAGGGAGAAGAAAACATGGGCCAAATAGAAGCCTAGGCTCTTATATACATGCGTTGTTGTCATATGTGTTTCATCTTTTATCAGCTACTTGTCTAGTAATCTCACTGATCCCGAATTCTGTGATGTGCTTGGAATAGCACCAGCAAATTTACCTTTCTTTTCATTCCCTCAAAAAGGTAGCACGAGATCATTAATTTGTATTATTAGCATAACTTCTAATCTAATGGTCATTCCAATTTTTCATAAAATTCCTGAAGTAGGCACTTAGGTTATACATGTTGCTGACTGAAGTTTTATTTCAATTTATTCTGGATAAATTTCTAAATTCCTATATATTCTCACTTTATGTAAAATAAGGTTCCAGACTTAACAATGGAGTGTGATGAAATAATTCTTTTTAAGCTGCATGCAATAATTAAATATTTTCTACTATCAAGGGAAACTTTTCTTGTTTTCTTCTATTGCAATGATTAGTTTAAACATTCAAAAAATAATTTTTTGCCATACTCTTAATATACCATGATAATAATTTATCTTGGGCTAAAATAAGGAACTTTTAAAAAAGAATTTTAAAAACAGTGGAATATGGGAAAAGGTCAAAAGTGGAATGAATATAAATTCAGTTAGGAGCAACCAAAAGTCAGTAAGTTGCTGTGGTTTGTTGTGTGGAATTCCACCTCACTGGAGGCTGATCTTTACTCTGCACGACTTTTATGTGATAACTTTGTTTTTATAAAGACACAAAAGAAGAAATATTTTTAAAGTAAAAGTACTGTGGTGTTCTAGTGGATTTTATTGATCTCTGAGTACAAAACCAATTAAATTAAGACCTTTTGTCCTATTAACAGACATTTGTCTTTCTATCAGTTTGGCGTAGAAAATCTGAAATAATGCATATGTAAACAAGATGCACTGCATTTGCCCACTGACACATACAAGAAATATCCATGTTATAATATTATAAAATTATTTATACCTTTGTTTCCTTTGGCTTTATTGTAGGAATATACTCATATTTTCAACTTTTGCCCATGTGTAGAGAAACTAAATTATCTAAATTAAATTATCTAAAAAGTAAAAGTGTTAATTTATTTATAAATGAATTAACATTTATAAGAGAATTTATTTTGCTTTCCAAAGCACATGAATCAAAGATAATATAGATTCTTCAGGTTTGATTTCATTTAATGATTGTAGGAATAGAAAACTTCACATCTTCTCAAGTAAGTCCATTTGCCTTTACAGCATAGTTATGAAGTACCCCTCAGCACCTCTTCATCCTCTTACTGGTTCTTACTTACCACTGTTCACTAATTTTTGTCTAGAATTTGTCCTCAGCAAACCTTATTTGAATTGATAGATTAGAGGACACCACGGTCTGAAACTTTCTGAAATGTGACAGCAATAGTGAGGAATCTTACATCTTTATCATCCTTATTCAGGATGATTCTGCCCAGTGGCAGGGAAAAGAACAGCTCCTGGGCTTCTAGGACTGGAGATACATCCATTAACCCCTGCTGTACCACACAGAAGAGTGATGTTTACAACTATTAGAAAACATTTATCACTAACACAAAAATGAAACACTCATCCCGAAAAGACTGATTTTATGGTGCTTAATATTATTTGAAAGTCTTGGTAAAGACTGAGCTATTGTGATTGAAAAAAACCCTATGCATACTGAAAAACCTGCTGCTAAACTCCTGTGACCTTAACACATTGTAAGCATATTAAAGGCATTCTGGTCACAGGGAAGAATGTGCTAGAATAAAGAGTTTGTCTATCAATGGACATAGAATCACGGAAATGTTGAGGTCAGCAGGAACTTCTTGTGATTCTCTGCTTCAATCCTCTGTTAAAAGCAAGGTAAGAAAGATCAGGTTGCTCAAGACCATATCCAGATGTGTTTTGAATAGTTCCAAAGATTCAGACCCCCAAAATTCTCTGGGCAAGCTCTGAGGTAGACTGGAAGGATTACCTCAGACCCCCAAGATTCTCTGGGCAAGCTCTGAGGTAGATTGGAAGGATTACCTCTGACCTGCAGGCAACACTCTTTCCAGTGCACCTGAGACAATTGCTGGCCCTCTTTGCCTCAACAGAACAATTCATAGCATCATAGAGGCAATCATAAAATCATTAGATTACAGAATCATAAAATCATAGGATAATATAACAGTTTAGGTTGAATGTGACCTTAAGGATCATCTAGGTTCAACATCCCTGCACCATCATCCGAGTAGTCAATGAAGCTGTTTCTCAACAATGGTCCCAAAATGGATCCCTGGTTATGCAACTAGCAACTGACCTCTGAATGGACTTTGTGCCACAAATCACAGCTCTCTTAGTCTGGCTATTCAACCAGCTTTCAGTCAACTGCTCTTTTCACTTACCTAATCTTTAAATCAGTTTTTTCATGAGGATGTTATGAAAGACAGTGTTGAAAGACTCAGTAAAAGCAGATTAAAAAAGATACACTGCTCATGCAATGAGCTGCTCATCTGTCTAAATGACTTTGGGGTTTTTTTACATTTCTGTTTGGATATCAGTTCTGTGAGTTTTTTTAGGCATGTCCTTGCAGCATGGTTCACAGCTAAATTTTCAGAAGTTTCCCTCTAGATATCTGTCTTAATATATGTCTCCTTTGTGTTTACTACAAGTAAAATAATTTTTTTTTTCCTAGATGGTAACTGGGACAACATAATCCTGGTTCAACTGTCAAAAGGTGGTACAGCTGCACTAGGAATTTATATGGCTAACTAGCCTATTTTATTTCTCTATGACATTTAACAATGCTGTCTTGCACACTAAACAATAACTTTTGTTAGCTGCTTTTCATACTAGCATTTTCTAATGCATTTAGTCAGTTGTGACATTTACACTTTCAAGGTTTAGAAAGACATTCATCCCTACAACTCTCTGCAGTCTACTCAAATCCCTCACTTTGGATCTGGTCACAGTTCCCAACCAATGAAGTTTACTGTGGAAAATAAAGTTCCCCTCATCTTTGAGATTTATATTTCTTTTCTAGTTAAAATGTAAGAACATGCTGGGAATACAGAAGCAATAATTCCTTTGATTATCTCCTTTTTCACCTAAACAAAAAAGAAATTATAATATTAAATACACTTAGCTGCACATGAAAAAAAATTATGGAGGTTTAGTACTCATGTGAAGCATTATAATTAAATATACTTTTAAATATTCTCACTGCAATATACAGGGAACCACTAGTTTTATTTTATGTGTTTTATTTTTACTGTTTATACTTGTAACAAAATCACAGTTCTTATTCACTTCCAACAGTGACACTGCTGTCAAAATCCAACTCCATTTCAAAAGGACAAGACTTGCTTTTATTTTTAATAGCTCCCTGTGCTTTACCTGCCATCTCATAAATGACAAGAGCAAACTCAAAACCGAATAAAAAAATCTAAAGCTTTTCATTTCAACACCATTTTTTAAATCTCCCTGTCCATCTCACTGAGGTGATGGTATATGAGGGAAGCTTGTAGCATTCATTATATTAAAACCACGTCAGCTTCAAGCTCTGTTCTTTTATATGCTAGCTAAATATATTCTAAACTGCTTGTATCTTTCTGCCATCCTTGCACATTTTTAATGCCTCTTTAGCTGCTTGATTTATCTCCAAACCTGCAGATTGCCTTTATAAGAATTCTCATTGACTGAAGTGATACTTATTCATGTGAGCAGAGCTGATAAACTGCAGGTCTCACCACCACACAGAGCTCTGCTGATTACGATGCTACAGATTTTGTTTTCTTTCAGTAGGCAAAATAGGTTTAGAAACACATTTATTCTTCATCCCTCAAAGGATCTCACAGCAGAGTGGCTGAGATTCAAAAACTGGCTTTTCAGATGACAGTAAATAATTCTGAATGCTTCCTACTTCACCTGACATATCTAGAAAGCCTTTGCCACAGTAAGATGTTTTCAGCCCAGAGAGACTCAGGCATCAAGGTCTTCTCTTTTTTGTGTAACATTTAGTGCAACATTCCACATCTACCTGGATGGGTGGTTCAGGAACCACCCTGTAGAAGCATTTATGAAAAAGCAAATTAGTGTTGTACAACGTACATGAACTTTTTAATAATAAAAACAGACTATTTCACTGAAGATTAAAATATATGCAAACAACCAAAAATCCTGATTCAAATCTGAATCTTTTCCCTCATAGACATAATTTATTCTCAACAGGATTAAGGGGCAGGGGGCAGAAGAGAAAATATGCTTAGGTCATCTGCTACAATATCAGTGTCATGATATTGTGTTTCCTGAGTGAAAGGAGCTCACGAAAGAAACTATGGACCCCCACCCTGAATAAATGTATGTCTGCTTCCTGTTTTTGCTTCCTCTTCTATGCACAAACATGCAACATTTCTGACTTAGACAGCTAAACCTGTATGAGATGGCTGAGATAATTAGCAGAATAAATGGAAAACAAGCTAAGTTCTTGCACAGCAAGTCACAGTATCTCTCCTATATCTGAAATAAATCTAAATGCTGATTTTCATTGAGTTGTTTTACTATACCTAGGAAAAGCAGAATAAGAACAAATGCGGTTCTATTTGTGCAGAGAAATTTGAATTAAGAATGTGTTTAAAATTTATAAATATCTCAAATATAAAAATATATGGAAATATATTTATAAACTCTTTAATTTTTACCAATGGGATTTTTTAAGGTTTCATATCACTCTTTTACAACAATGAACATCCTGGCTGTTCTTAAAAGGAAGAAGAAAAAAGGAAAAAAAAAAAACAAATCAACTGCCATTCATCTGTCCTTTTTGTCTAGGAAGAAGCAGTAATATATGTAATCTGAGCTCATGCCTGAAATGAGGATTTGATAAACTGCAAGAGAGCTGGGCTGAGAATCAGAGCCAGCTGCTCAGTTCTGACGCTGATCTCATGGCTCAAACATGAGACCAGCAAAGGTCCCATGTCACCCAGCAGCTCCACCTTTTAGGGGTAACTCCTCGGTGAGGTGACAAATACAGGTAATTTGCAGAGAGGTAAAAGAAAGCACCTGAAGGATAAGTCCATGGGAGGTCAACTAATCCTTTGAAAACCACAGTATGGCCTGCTCTTTTGTTCTCAACTAGTTGTCTTTACCTCCATCCTTCTCATCAATGCTTTTGACCAGTGTTTTCACTGCAGGGCTATAGGCAGGGACAATACTATCTGCTTCAAAACTACTCCTCAAGTGCACAGGATATTACAGAGTTACTGTAAAACAAAGTTACTAATTCTTCCTCTATTTTAAAAGCTCTGTCAGACTATTTTGTAGGAAATACACCCATGCTGCAACTGAGGAGTACTCTGACATACACAGAGTTTCAAAAAGTTTTGCTTTTTTCAGTCTTTAAAATAAGACATTTTATGTTATAAAATGAAAGTTTTTTCCTCCTTGACATGGATAAATTAATGTTCCTTTATGCCTTATATGAAGAGCAGTATTCTTAGTACATAATTTTGGGGCACTACAAACTTATTTGAATGAATGGTTCTCTAAATATTCTGTTTGAATCACTCATTGGAGTATTTTGAAGTGTACAAACTGTATTTTGATGATCTCATTGAACAAATGATAAAGCAATACACTGGAAAAGTAGCCTATAAAATGTATTTAATTGTTGTTTACTACCATAATGTTTTTTATATGTGAGAAGCAATTGTAAGCGACAAATGCCCTCCTTTTTAAAATGGTACCTTAACTCTTTTGAGATTTTAATTTTTAATTGCATTGTCATCTCCTAATTTTTTTTTCTTCTCAAACCTCCTTATAAAATTTCAGGAATGAAGGAAGTGGTAGACATGAATGTTTGCAAAGTCTTTTTCTGGGATAGATGTGTGTATTTGCTAGTGTATAAACTTTTCATAATTATGTGATGATATATGTTATGATTAGGCATTGAACTTTCTTTAGGTAGATTTTCTTTCCTTTGGAAAATATCTCTGGTTGTACTTGAATGCTAACTTTAATGCTAGTAATATTATCATCAGGGAAATATACAATATAATAGGAAGACAACAGATTTTTACCAAAATTTCTAAAAGGATTGTATCAGTCTTGGGATAATGATGGACTAGCCCCTTGCATCAAATTAGGAAGTCTCAACTCACAACAAGTTCAGATGACTAATAAAATTCAGAAATTATGCATCAAACATGACTTCTTGAGAATATAGCTTTCCTTCATGGTAACTGTAAATTAAGCTGCCTCCTTGCTCCTAACTAGTGCAATAAGATGCATCAAATTAGAGTTTCTAAATGCAGGCAACTGTAATTTGTGATATCACTTACAGGCATAGTTGCTATTGAAGTTAAATTAATGTCTTACTTTGCATGGCCATTAGAATATGTAAATAGAGCATGATGACCACAGTAATTCCTTTCATGTTAAGTGATTCGATTCAGGGCTAATTAATGGCCAGATTCAAATTTTACATCCCCCTTGGTTTGTTTGTTTTTTTTTTTTTTTTAAGCTAATTGGATACTAATGTAAAACCAGTTTTATTTATGAGTATTTGAAAAATCCATAAGTGCCTGGCTTATGGTCTGTGCTGTCTGTCTGAGTGTTTTGTTTTATTCTTGTCACTAATGCATTCGGTGGAAACCCTGGATATAAAGTCCTTGAAATACATTGCTTACCATATTTTGTAAAGGTTGTCAGAGCAGAAAGCTGCTGATTGGTTTGGTAAGCATTCAAATGTTCTTCTGCTAAATATCTTCCTTTTGCAAGTCATTGGGGAATGTGTGTAGACTTTTTGATTTTATTTGCTTGTTAAGTCGCCTGGGAAAAAGAAAAAAATGGAGAAATTTATCTGTGAGTTTATACGTAAATGTGTTTCTTTTCCACTTAAAGAAAAAATTTTCCTCTTTGGCCTTTAGATTAGGGATAAAATCAGTATATCTTAGGTGACTGATAATTCTTTAGTCATGGAATATAAATCTGATCCTTTTAAAACGATGGAAAGACAATCATTTTTGAATAGCAACGCAAATATTTTTCCTGTCTCAAATAATTTTATTGTGTTCTATGAAAAATATGGTAATTAGAAAAGCCAAAAATATTATTTCTTGTTTTTTAAATAGAAAAAATTGTTTCTTTATATCAAACAGAAAAAGCTGTCTGATGTAAAGAATCTAATATATCCAATCATTAACCTGCAGGAGTTGCCATTCATTATTTATTATTTTGTTTATTTAAAAAAAGATGCAATGCAGTTACCAACATATTGAGAGATACCATGAAGCAGCATTGGAATACTATAGAAAAAATACATAAGTAAATACATATTCAAAGAAAAAAGCCATGATCCTATTTGTAATTTTTAGTTAAAATTTACTAATTTTTTTTTAATCCCCAGAGATACTTTACTATAAAATTCTATGTTATCAACAGCATTGTTTCCCCTTCAACGCTCCTCCCCCAAAGAGCTGTGTATGCCCACAAATGTCTCTCATTAAACTACAAAAGAGTTATAACTAATTTTACATTTCATGAGCACTTCTGAGGAAAATTTTTACTTGGGTCAAAGCATCACACATTTGAAATAGATAAATGTGATATCAACTATTTTCCTGCAACAGAAAACTAAAATATGAGATGTAGTCAAAAGGATCACTTTTTTGTCAGTATCATTTTCATTAGCACACTGGAATTGAGTTCAGGCAGGTCAGCCTGAATATATTCAGAAATTATGGAGGAGGCAATTATAACTATATGAATAACAAGGTAGTATGAACAGATACAAAAGAGGTAGCCACGTAAAACTTTTAAATATAGTTAACAAGTTTATTCTTTATAGTGAGGACCAAATTTTCATAAATAAATTTGACTTCAGGTATTTTATATTAATATTTGAAATGTAAGACATTTAAAATTAATTAACTGTTTGGTTTCCTTCAAAAGTTAAACCCTAAACTCCCCCCAGAATTTTTTTTTTTTAAGTAACTTTTCAAGTGGCTCTTCCATGTCTGTTTTGAGAAGAGAGGTGTCACTCCGGAAACTCAAGCATTTCCCTCCCTGGCCATGACAATGACTAGCTCAGATGCAGATAACCAGCTGTTAAACATCTAAGTCAGGCACTGCATTGTCCTTCTCCTCCTACTCTTGTCATTTGCAACAATTTTATCCAGGTGCTAGCAAGTCCTGGAAACTTGAATATGGTCTGTACAGATCCGTGTGGAAAAGGTGTTTGAAAGTAACAACTAGAGCATGGTAAAAAGCTGCACAAAGAAAAACTGCATGGGTAGGTCTCATTCATTATTTACAAGGCTCATAGATTTCTTGTATGTACTGAACTGATCCCTGACCTTCATTCATTTATGCCTTTTAGAAAACATCAGTATATCGATAATAAATACATCAACTAATTGAATTTGTGTTAGTTCTCAACTCTCTAGGTCTAATCCAAATTCAGGTAGCAATCACATCAATTGGTGGTTTTTTTGTTCACCACAGACTAAATAAAAAGCTGTTCCCATTACATC
>WBNO01011903.1:15464-55307 GCA_013400575.1 Peucedramus taeniatus
GGAACAGCTTCCCTCATCCCTTCAGATAGGTGAAAACATTTACTTTATTAATTCCAAAGCAAAATAATTGGTTTTAATTTTATTTATCTTCACTAAAAATTAGATGAATTTTTAAATAGTGATATGATCCAAACCCAAAACTGTTTCTATATCAAACAGAGAAGATGTGATGCTTCAGCCTTTCAAAACAAATTTAAGTACAGAACTGAAATATAAAATTCACAAAAAAAAAAATTTCCTTACAAATTATTTCGAGTTTGAAAAATTAACATTTACAGAGAAAAGAAAATCTATCGAAAACCATCTGACCTTTTTAAGTCCCCTTTGCTGCACTTACTGATATATGTAATGAGTCTATATGTCTAAGAAGAGGAAGATTATTTTCTAGCTCATGTTAACACACTGACAATAAATTAGCAGGCAACAAATTCTTTGCTTTGCTAATCTTCCTCTTGTGTAGAAACCCATAATACTCAGAGTACTTTCATTTGTGAGTTCTCAGATGATTATTTTGATGCAGTAGAAGTTTTGTGATTCTTACATATCCTAAGATTATTTTAATTTTCTTCTTAGTCTTATTTTTTCTTTTAAATACGCAATATTAATTTATCTCTTCTGGTATTCCAAATGAAGTAAATATTCATCATTTCCCATCAAGATGTCAGTCAAATACACAAAGGTCTTGAAGCTATGTTGGCCCCTTCAACCTTTTAACATCGACTCTGATTTACTTAAAAATTCAGTCCTAAGTAATCCATATATTCACCAAAGCAGATGGATTCTTACTGGGAAAAAAAAAGATTTTTTTTTCTCATGAATAAGCATTTTCTGTACAGAGCTGTGCTGGTGAAATATTTCTTGTGTTTTACTGCCACTAGTGCAGAAATATCTCTTCTTTTGAAAGAGATAAAAGATGAATAGTCCTCATCTGTATAACATTTCAAAAAGCTACATGTGAAAGCATACAGGAAAGTGGATAAAACTGTGTGTAAAAACATAAGGTAAAGCATAAAGGCATAATAACATAAAGCTTAATGTACGAGTAGAAAAAGCAATAGCAATATAATTTGTAACTAAAAATGAAATTAATAGTAAAACAAATCTGTTTAAGGAAATATAATGAATAAAAGAATCCAAGCCTGAAATGCAGTTCATGCTCTGTACATGCATTTGCACAATAAGAAACAAACCTGTTTTCACTTATTTTCTGTTTTATTGTTTCTTTTAAATAAGACATAGATATAAAGAAAAAGTTTTTTCTATGAGGGTGGTGAGGCACTGTAACAGGTTGTCCAGAGAAGTTTTGGATTCCCTGGAAGTGTTCAAGGCCAGGCTGTATCAGGTTTTAAGCAACCTGGACTAGAGAAAGATATCTCAGCCTAAGGCAGAATGGCTGGAACTAGATCATGCTGAAGGTCCCTTCCAATCCAAATCTTTCCATGGTTCTATGATGGTGTGATACATGCAGTGACTTTGAAGACATGGCTGTATGTCTTTATATTGAAACCTTCAGTCATTTTTCTTTGTTGCCATTCAATGCAGGTTGACTCCCTTTGATGTTATCTACCTACATTTCATAAACATTAGCTGTTAACAGGGAGTGCAGTTGTAGTATATCTGCATTACCTCATATTAACAGGAGCTTACTTTTACTCAAATTATAAATAAGAAAAGCACACATTAACATAGAAAAAGGAAATTTTGTTCTTAATCTAAGGTATTGGAAGTTCTCAAATGTTGAATATTGTGTCTTGCCACTGACTATCTAGTTCCTGAAAAGCGCAGATCGCATGGACCATGATGTTTTTGTATTTGTTATATTGACAATACATGGTACCAATCTCGTAGGTGTAAAGTTAAGTGATGCCAATAACATTGTGGTAAATAACAGTCTTGTTCACAAACCTTCCATGGTATCATAAGAACTGCTTATTATGTTACTACATTGGAAATAAATTTAAAAAAATATCATATTCAAACATTATTGTCACTCAACAAGAAAAGGATGGAGCTGAGTGTTCAAGTGTGAACAGAAGACAGCAACATCATCCAATTTTTAAAGCTAACCAAAGTCCTCAGAGCCTATACTGAGTGTCTGTGTTCCTTTTCTTTGTGCTTTAAATAGTTTTCTACATATTGCAAGTTTAAGATCTGTCAACTTTGTATTTCAGTATAGATGTCAAAATCCATACCTTTAAATATACTAAGGAGTACTTATGGAAAAATTGAGGGGGTCAACACATATCATCTTTAACTTAATTTGTTACAGCAGAAGCTCTTTAAAAACATCTATGTGATTGAGAACATGAACCTTCATTTCTGCATAAAGAGAAGCTATGAAGTCGTCATGGTTATTATAGTCCAATTTAAGGAGCACTACCCTTGAAATATTTTGACTTACTGAAGCTTTAATGACATCGAATCTGTATCTAGGTCTTGATTATACTCACAGCATTTTTCTTGAATATGCAGACATGAAAAAGAATCACACCAATTTTACTGTACTATGCTTAGAATGAAATCACACTGACTTCTGTGTGAGGCATTTTCAACACATTCATCAGTTCAGCAATTTAGAATCTGTCTAACAGTTATCTTCCAAGATGTAGTTGAGAGCAAACTATGACAATGATTATCCTAAGAAGAATGATTTTCATTTCCTTTAGAAGGATGGATTTTTTTGCAGATGCTGAACATTTGTAGATGTCAGAAGCAGGCTTGTCAAAGCATTGTTTCAGAAAACCTTTTGGATTTTTTTCCTCTTCACAGAAACAAGAACTGTTGCATGTGTCTTCAAAGTGTCTCTGTAAAGCTGTGAGGTGACTCAATATCCACCCCACCCCCCCCATAATTAGGATAAATTAAGACATTTGTGAGATTAGATAGCAAATTACAAATACAAAGTCAGATACAAATACAAAGCCACATTTTATACTAAGGTTAATAATATAGACACTGTTGCGGTCAAGAAGGTGGGAGGGCATGATAAACCCTGTATATTCTGATATACAATGAACATGTCCATGACTTGACCATTGTTTTTTCTGTGCAGTTTCCTGTTTCGTTGCTAGCTCATATTAAGGATTAATAATCAGGTGATTCACAAAAAAATTAGAAGTTTCTATTTACATTCCTCTTTTGGATAGCATATTAATGCTGAGAAATTTTCTGCTAACTTTTTCCAAAGAGAACACCTACTTGTATTATAATCCACAATTTAACAAGCTTGTTTGAATGAAAATCTTTGATTTTTTATCTATGATTTCCTATTTTTAAGTTCTCTGCATATACCACTATGGACAACTATGTAACATGGTGACAGTGATTTTATAACAAGCTAAACTTGAGTAAAGGTTATGACTTATTTGTTGATTTCTCCCAGCAAGCACTGACATTTGAACTGCAAAACCCAAGCCATACAGATGTTTATCTGTCAATTCAGTGAAAAGTGTATCTAGCACCAGCTTTCTTCATGCTGAATATTATTGGAAGAAATGTTCCACATAACATAGTTACATAGAAACAATATTTCGCAATTTTTTTTTCACTCAGTACCTTGATCACCTACTTACTATCACAGTCAGAAGGTACTGTGTTACACAAAACTGTATCTAATGAAGTATTTCACAATTGATTTTCATTCAACATTTCCATTAACACATCATGTATCATCTAGCAAATCAATTATGTAGTGAGTTATGTTTAATGCTGGTATACTCCCTTCCTCACATCAGATGAGCAGTGCTGTCCCTTAAACTAGCTGCTGTGGTATAAATGAAGGTTACGTGCTGAGATTTACTACTGACTGAGCATTGACACATTTTCATGTGTATCTAGAAAAAGACTGGCCTTGCAGGGTGGCAGGCCTTATTAGCTTTCCTAGAGACTCTTCTCTATGCAGAAGGTCATCCTTCAGCAAACAAGGATGTCAGGAACAGTGATATTCACCTGTGTTTATTAAAATTCATGAATTTTAATAATTAGGGTTATTAAATTGGTTATTAAATAGGAGAATTACTTAAATTTCTGGATAGCTTATTCTTGTGAAGTTGAAAAATATTCCAGATAAGTGGGACAGATTTTTTAAATTTTTCTGTGGAAAATAATTAAATAAACATGTTTTAAGAAAGTCACAATGAAAGCTTAGCAAGAATTTTAAATTAATGCATTTTGGATATTTTCAGAAAAGAGATCTTAAGCCCTTGAGGAAACTGCTGTTAGCACCTTTCTCTTTTCAACTCAGTCTGCACTAAACATGATTTGTCACAGTAATGACTTCAGCCATGAAGAAATTTCTTTTAAAAATATAAAACCTTGAATGATCTTTCTGGTTTTTTTAGATGGGAGAGTGACTTGAAGGCCAGAAAGGTTTTATACATTTGTTTTCAAGTTAAGACCATTTTATTTTTATTTATAAATTTGATCTTGAGTTCTGACTCATTCACCCACAGTACTCTGCTGTGTCCGAAGTCCAGAAATGGACTGTTTGTTGCAGATTTTAATATCCTATATCTCAGAGAGGTGGCAAGAATTTGAGACCAAATTTTCCCTTGAAACCTACTCAAAATAAAAAATAATCTATTATTCAAGTATTTCTTGATAATAAAAAAAGCCTCTTATGGCTTTTGGAGAGCATTAAAATTTCAAACATTTGCAAAAAAAACACAGAATGTGCATGGCATTATAGTGTATTACACACTTGCAGAAGAAAAGAACTAAACAACAAAAAAGAGCCTCTTTCAACACTCAGGGACAGCCAGTTGATTTAATTTCTACCAAAACGATTTAAATAGTTTCTTGATGGGTAAAGTGTGTATCAGTTACAACAAGAAATTGAAATATTGATTAATAATTGAAAAGGATGGTATTATTTGGGTAGAAATGTAACTACCATTTTCAATACTCTCATGAAATCTGACTTGCACCAAGGGCTTTGTGATATATTGACAATTTAAAAACACAGAAATTAAAAATATCTCATCAATGAATCATTTAAAATTTCATATACTATTCAAAAGCTTTTGTCAAACATGCAAATAATCACTCAATCAGTAAAACAGATGTATGGAAAAATCTTATTATGTCTGTGTCTGCAGCTTTTTTTTTTATTATTCAGAATGATTCTTACAACAAAATCTTCCATGGGAAGTGTTAAGGTAGAATGCTTATTGGAAAAAATTTTCTCTCACCATGAAATCTTATTATTCAAATAAGTCCTATCATGTTCTTTCCTGATCACGCTTTAAACTCAGTGACACAGAAGGTACTCTCCTTCCTGCTTTTTTTTCATGTGTGCAAAGTAAGACAACAAAGATGTTCAGTGTTTAGGGTTTTTTTCTCTGCAGGAATAAGGGAGAAATTCAAACCAATGATGTCATATCATTTTATAATGTCATATCATTATAAAAGTAAAAAAAAAAAGGATAGTAAGATAGTTCACTGTATCTAAATAGAATGAACCAATGGGTAATTCTTGAAATTTGACAGTGTGATCTCTAAGGTATTAGCTGTTATTCCTTATAAAACAACTATATAGTCACTAACATCTATAGAATGCTTTGCACATTAACATTCAGTTCTGGAAGACAATATTTTGTGACAGCACTACATGAGCTGGAGTTTATTGTTGAAAGGGACAAGGCAGCAGTCTCTAGCTGACCCTGTTTTAGGTAAAGGGCCATCTTCCTACGAGTCTTCTAACCTCAACCATTCTGCCATACACGAACAGTTTTAATCAAAGATCAGGGTATTCAGTAGTGCATCTCCCTTCTTCATTTTCCTTTCTTTTTCTACCTCACTTGACAACTATTCATGAACCATCACTCACTCCCACATCCTCATTGTTGGGCTGCTTATTGCCAGGCCCTTGTGCACAGGGCACTGATTTCTCATCACAGGAACTGATGAATTAGAGGTGAAAACCAACCTTCAAGGCCTCAAGACCAAATGTACCTGCACTGTAAACAACAGTGGGTTGCAGCTCTGCAGGTTTTCCTTCAGAAAACCTTTACCTCCTCTTTCCCACAGCTTGCTCCCACTTGCCTAGTTGCAAGAACTTATGAGTGCTGCACAGGGGTTGTCTGGAGCTGCCCCTGTCTTGTTCCAGCAGGGGTGGAGGAAGGGTGGACAGTGAGTGGAACACAAGCCAGCACAAGCCACCCTTTAACAAAGCAGTCCAAGGGTGTGCTGGGCTGCATAAGGAAGGGTCTTGGCAGTAAGGCTTGAAAGATTGCTTGGAGCTGAATCTGCTGAGGGATGCCACAGGCAACAAGGGCTTCCCTAAATGCCTAAGTGGCAAAGACCATGGAAAAGATCAGCTCATTGCTGAATAGGGCAGGAGATATGTTGCCTTGGCTTAGGCGATAAGGCAGAGATGAAAACTCGCCTGCAAGGCCACAGGAAGATACCAAAACCTCTTGCACAGCAGGCTTTCCCTCTTTGAGGCATCTACCTTCCTGGCTGGGTGGCAAACAGTAAACAGTTCCTTGGAACATGGGTGTCACTGTGACATCACCCCAACCTTGCTGCTTTTCAGAAGCCTCAGGCTTTGTCCCCTGTCACTCTGCCCAGGACTCCTGCAGGCACACATGAAAGGTGAGCAGGCTCCAGAAGGATCAGGGTCTTGCTCCTTACGCTTTGGCTTGTTAGAGAGCAGCGGCTGCAGGACTGGAGCAAAGGCAGCCTCTTCCAATCTCCTCTCCTGTCTGCCAAGGTGTGCGGGCCTGTGGGTCCCACACAGAAGCTGTCCCGGATCTGTGAGTGCCAGGAGGCTGCTGGGGCTTTCCAGCACTGAAGGCTCTCTCCCTTACTTAGGCCTTCAGGTACCCTGTGCTAAACACAGTAATGTCTGGGAGACTTTATGAGGTCTTCAAAGGGTTGGACACAGCAGGTCTTTCCACAGGGCCTCCTGACAGATGACCAGAGCCTGCCCCAGGGCTCTCAGCCATCTAGCTTGAGCTCTGGGAAGATGTGGACACCAGGCCTTCTCTTCCTGCTCTCGCTCCCTCTCTACCACCTGCCAAGGAGCAGACTTCCACAGGGTCTGTCCAAACTCCTTCCAGGTCCCAGTGGGAGCCTCTCCAACCTAGGGCCACATGGACACTTCATGCCTGCCTTTCCCTGATGCACAGGAGGTTTCCCCAGCACTTCAACATTCAGTGACAGCTGCTTGCCTACGGGCAGTAAGGGCAGAAGGCAGGGCTGTGGGGCTGTCCTTGGGCCAGCTCGCCCACAGGGCACCTGCTGCTGTTGCTGTTGCTGCTGCTTTGAAGAACAGAAAGGGACCCCTTCAGGAGACCCTCACTTTTCCTATCCCACAGCTTGCTTGGGCTTTCCTTGTCTTCCCCTTCTGAGCACTGGAGAAAGTCAGGCACCCAGGCACTTTGCATGTCTCCCTCTCCAGTTCCGGGTGCGGGACACTGAGGAAGCCCTGGAGGAGCGACGCTGCTACAAAGGGCAGCATGAGCCAGCTGCTGCCAGCAGGGCCATCGGAAATGGCAGCGGCAGATGGCCTATGCCCCATCTGCCTGGGTGACCTTGAAAATGCCACCTATGTGGAGGTCTGTCGGCATCGCTTTTGCTTCATCTGTATCTGGGAATGGGCCAAACTGACAGAGACCTGCCCACTGTGCAAGCAGCCCTTCAGGCGGCTGCTGCGCGCTGTGACAGCGGACAGCAAACACGAGGAGCATGTGGCTGGCTGGTCTGCCCGCCGCCACAGGAAGGCAGCCAGGATCCAGAGCAGATCCCCCCAGCGGCGCTACCTGAGTCACAGGCGTGCTGACACCCAGCCCTCCACGGGGAGAAGGGGCACTGTGGGGACAGGCTGAGGGCAGAGGGATCCAGATGCTGTGGGGCCCTCTGACGCCACTTCTCAGCAGGCTGCTGCAGCCAGCACCTCTCATGAGGGAACACCACTGAGCACGAGGGAGCACCTGGCCCACCCTGCTGCTACACCAGACAGCAGGTGCAGAAGCAGGGCTGCTGCAGCTCCTGCAACAGTCTGACCTCTTTCACCTGCAATAAACAGCCAGGTGCTTTCAATTTTGGGATGTGTATCATGATTTCAATCATTTTTAACTGCTGCAGCAGAAGATGTTTCTCTCCTGCTTTCCCTGCTTCCCACTTCCAAGCACCAGGGCAGGGGTGTCCAAATTCTTTGCCCAGCAGCTGCTCCTGCTGGTGCTTCTGTATCCAAATGTTCCTGGCCATTCTTTAGGCTCTACTCTCAGTCTGTCTCTGACAGCAGCAGCTGAAACTCCTCTCACCAAGTCCCCATGGCTGTGGCTGGCAGGCCTGTTATGTTCTTCTGGCTAAATGCTCTCTGGGAATGGGAGTTCAAAAGCAGTATTAAAGAGTCTGTATTGAAGGGAAGCCTGGATGGCCTATTTCCAGCAAGAAGTCAAGGGTAAATCCACATGAAGTAGCTTTGGCTACTTTCTCCACCATGGAAAGTCACCCACAGATATAGAAGTGCCCTGAACAAGGTTTAAGAAAGGATCAATCCACAAACTATCCAAACTTAGCTTTATCTATGAGCCATTTTCAAGGGAGGGAAACACGCCAGTGCAGAAACTAAACTGTAAACCACAAGAAGACGCAATGCACAATCCTCCGTTTGCGCCTACAAGACTTCCCAAGACATGGACAATTGCTAAGCATTGGGGCTAACCTAGCCAACCCCAGTGACCAAGGCTGGAGCAAGCTGTCCCTGTGGTTTTGTCTGGTCCAGAAACAGCCCGGCTCCTTCATTCTCCAAGCCAGGCATGTGCCAAAGCAGCTCTGCAGATGAGATCCTGGGGGAAAGCAAGCAGCAAAGGACCGTATTCCGTGTCTATTTGACATGAAGGTGATTGGTCAAAGGTTGAATTCAGTGACCTTGGAGGTCTTTTCCATCCTAAATGATTCTGTGATTCTGTGATTTTTACCAATTAGCAACTGATAGAAATAAGGTGGAAAAAAAGGAACTGTTTTCTGTTTACTAATGGAAAGGTGATTTTCTTAGGAATATTGCGAGATAAATATTTCATCATTTTACTGTCTCCTTACTGCAAGGTCTGAGAGTAACAGACATACTCTTTCCTAAAGACATCCTCTTTCCTAAAAAAGTCATGTTTTATGATGCATAGATTTGAGAGAATCAGATCTGCAATTCTGGAGAAATTGCACTAAATATATTTTTACTTTTGTCAGCATAACATTTTGTACAAGAGTGTGTGGCTTCAATGGTGTTACTGACAATTCAAACCTCAGTAGTGACTTGGACTTGTTATAAATTATAGAACCACGGATACAATAGGCCAGATATTTGACGTTATTTCCAATTTGTGTTAACACATATCTCACCCTCTAAGTTTACTGACTAACATAGTTGAAAGTGGATTAGATCAAACATGTCATTGAAAAAGATACATCTCATTTCTCATAAAATAAACCTCATAACAAAAAACAATGTTGCCAAAATCTTTAAAAAGCATGTACTGAGGTCTACAAAAGAAATATCTTATCAGCCCACCACTGGTTTTTACTGTCAGAGCTGAGGCTATATAAGCTTATTATACAGGGAGAATATTTGGGATTATAACCAGAAAACCCCACAAATAAATAAACTAACCCCCAAAAATTGTGCTTCTCCAAACAGCATTAACCTGGAAATGGGTTGCATTTGATTTTTTTTTGTGACTATAGAAAGGAAGAGGAAAATTAATTTTAATTATACTCAGATGTTTATACTTGAACCCACACATAAAACAGTAGAATCCCTGTAATACACTGAACATACTGTGATAACCTGCTATGCCTTGGTAAGAATGTTAAAATAACTTCTTTACACAAATTATCATGAAGAGTACAGGTATTTTAGTGTACAAGTCTCAAATATGCAACAGGTTGACTAACAGTTAACATGCTGTTATCAGTTACATGAAGGAGCTTGTAGACACCTCGTTTCTCGCGTTTTCATTTTTATTTCATTTATAAAACAGAGAAAAATCTTTAGAGCTGAGAGAACTTCACAGTTGGAACACACCAGGAAAAAAATCAACTTAGATTTTACAAATCTGTTAATAGAATCACACAGTAGCCCAGGTTGGAAAGCTTCTAAAAATATCATCTGCTCCAACTTTTTGTGGGAAAGGGAGATTAGAAGAGCTCTTGTAGCACCCCCTGAGGAGGTTGTTCCAGTGAATGATTGTTCCTCCTATAAAAACCTTCTCCCAATGCAACTTGGACTCATTGCCTTTGTCTTTTCTGCATGGGTCCTTGTGAAGAGAGACCCCTCTCTTTGTAGCTGCCCTTTGAGTTCTGGAACACTGTGCTGACATCCTTCATGAGCTTTCTCCATTGAGATGAGATCTAGGTCCTTCAGTGTTTCTTCATGGGTCAGGTTCTCCAGCTCTGATTATTTTTGTGACTCTCTGGACATTCTCCAGCCTGTCTGCATTTTTCTTCAATTGTGAAAACCAGAACCGAACACAATACTCCAGATGAGGCCTGGCAAGATGTGAGTGGAAAGATAACAACTTTAACTCTGCTAGTAGTGTCCCTGTGAATGCAGCCTGGGAGATGTTTTTTTGACCTGTCCCATCAATTTAGCTCCCCAAAAAATACACCAAATAACAATCAAATAATTGTTTTCTTTTCTTTCTCTAATGTTAGTAAACAGATATAGATTTATCAATTTTAGTTCAGCTACTTTTTTTACTATGCTAACTTCTTTTATTCCTTTCATTTTTCTGAGACACGCAAATTATAAATAACAGTTCCATCATTATGCTAAAAGGTCTAGGCAGGTCTTCTGTATTATGATTATTCTTACAATATCAAACCTGGCTGGAACAACTGTGACTAAAAGTAATTTTATAAAAGCCGAAATGTTTCCTGAGAGGAACATTGGTTTCAATGAATTTTTCAAAGGAAGGTTTTCTGCAGTCAAGAGCTTCCTGGTCACCTTTAATGAAAAAGGGTGAGGAAAAGAGATGAATTAAAAACCTCAGGTATTATTTTGAAAAAAAATCAATTTTTTAAATTCTTGAATTCCAGTGCCAAACGAACATTTTTGCCCATTCCAATGTGGAATAGAAACAGAGTTTGATGACACTTACTGAGAACCCTTGTTTCCAGAATACTAGTTCATGGTTCAGTGAAACCAAACTTTTATGCCATGGGTAGTCTTGAGATACAAAGAACTATCTATACTTTGATACCTGTAAAAAAAAACTATAAAATAATTGAGAATGAGTACAGAAAATAAACTACGTATTTCATATTAAGGGTTATTTATATACTGTCTGTTAGCAAGGAAAACAGCCTAATAATCCACAGTCAATTCTCCATTCTGAGGTTCACTTCAAGCTCTAATGTGAAAAAAACAAAACAAAACAAAACAAAACAAAACAAAAAACTCAAAAAAAACCTCAAAAAAACCCCAGAAGGCAAAGCTTCCCAGGCTAAGATTTATGTCTGCTGTTACTGAGCAAAGTGATATAATTTAACAATTCTGAGAAAATATTCGGGAGAATATTGTCACTTTAATATTATAGTAAATGATTTTGGTGTACAGATTCATATGGAGAATTACAGGTGTAGGGGATTCGATGGGCTGCAACTAAGCAACCTGAGGGAATTGAACAAGGTCCTTGCAAAAGCAGTCCATAATTTTTGAAAGAACAAGTCTGTGCTGACTGAAGAAAGGCAAATGCTTCCTCCACCTTGATAAAAGAGGCAAAGTAACCAATCTGGGAAATCAGACTGTTACCTTGGGGCGACACAAGAAGGATATGGAGTAGTTCTGGTCAAAGTAAATTAAAAAAACTCTTTATTAAAATATCTGACTCTCTCTATATATATATTTTTGAAATGTTACTGTTATTGGAGGGTTATAGTGCTACTTCTTTAATATTACTAGACAACTTAAGAGTTTATTAAATTGCCTATCTCCCATAAAAAATAAAAAAAAAATGTTATTTACACAAAGTGTGTAAAAAAGTTCTATATAAAAAATATAAATATCAAAAAACTTAACAAAACTTAAAAAAATCAAAACAACATCCGAAATGAGCCTTTTTTATTCAGTCCAGCACTAAATTGCCTCTGATCAATTGGTCTTCTATGAGAAACAGATTGGAAATGTGATTGAAGAGAGAGAAGGGGATATCATTTACCTTATGTGACTGACGGGAAAGCAAGGGGTATCATTTACCCCAACTCTGTTACTCTTTCAGCACTGGCTCCTATAATATTGTTGTTCCATGTTAGGAAGGCTCAGTCAAGGTTTAGATTGATAGACCAGATGGCTACACAACCCATCTGTTTGGATGACTGGACTCAGAGGGTAGAGGTTAATGAGTTGTCCTCTAACCAGAGACCCTTAGCAAGTGGGATAATGCAGAAATCTATCCTGTGGGACCAGTCTTGTGTAAGAACTTTATAATTGATGAGTGCAGTCTCATCAAGCTTGCAAATGACTCCACACTGGGGTAACTAGTCCATACGCTCAAGGGTAGGGCAAAGGAACCTACTCAGGCTGGAAGAATGGTCCACAAGGAATCTCCCAAAAGTACAAGGACAAATTAAAAATGCTACATCTGGGCAAGAAGAGCTCCTTGAAGTGGCACAAAGAGAGGACTGAAGACTGGCGTGCAGCTCTGGCAAACAGCAAGCAGTGCATGAGCAAGCAGTGCTCTAGCACCAAGAAGAGCCAGCAGTCCCCTGAACTCTATTTATAGGAGTTGAGACAACACATAGAGGGACTGATACTGAGTTTTGGTCAGTCAAGTGCAGGTAATACATTGTAAAACAGGAAGAAGCTCGGAGGTAGAGCAAAATTTAAATTTCTTTCACCTTATAAAGATTCATAAAGGGCCAAAGTGACAACATGGCTGGTCAGTCAGCACGAAGGGTAATACCACATGCTGTGCTTGACTAACTCTTATTATCCTATACTCACTGCTTTATTGTGAAAGTGTAAAACCCCCAGATTGATAAGGGTAAAATTGTTCCATAAAAATTATATTACTGTAAAAGCTAACTTTGGAAAATAGCACTAATGGGATTAATGATAGAAAAGCAGGGAGCAGTGCTTTATTTCTAGCAGGAAACGGACTTGATTGATTCTTGTGGCACCACTGCACAGACTCCCTAATACTGCTACATCATGGAAGTGTTTCAGAGCTCTCCTCCAGCATGGGGTCTGCAGCAGGATCTGCAGGGAGTCAGTCAGCACAGCCAGCACATGCAATCCTGCAGAGAAGAAAGGGAGGAAGGAAGGGAGGAAGGAAGGAAGGATAAGATCCTTCTGAACATACTATTCTTAAGGTCCATCCTTTGAACTAAAATTGTTTTGATGTGAGTATGGGGAGTAAGGAAGAGTACTAGTCCTAAGCAAAATGCATGCTTCCAATGTAGCTCAACTTTTTGAAGACAATAAGAAATTAAAGAAAACAAAAACAATCTGAAAACATATTATAGTGTAATTATGCTAATGCATAACTTCAAAGATCTCTTTGTAAGTTTATGTAGAATGGTTATAAAGTATGTAAAAATAAATGGGAAGTTAGCTGCTTCTCTCTCTTTTCTGAGAATATGCTTGTTTCATTATCAACTTTTTTCCCTCCACAGCACATTTTATAGGCAAAGTGTCATTGCATTAAGAATGTTAGCCTCATTTGCATAATGCTAATAGCACAAAGGCAGGTTTGCTTAACTATCCATACAGGAATGGGATTGCTGCAGCTCTGGAAGAAATGGATCCACTTGTTAAAAAAAAAAAAAAAAAAGAAGAAAGTAGCTGACTGTCAGCCAGAAACTGATTTTGCTCCTAATGAAAACACTTTTATTATCTCAACTAAGCAGACATGTGTCATTAATTCAAAAGAAAACATTCCAACAATCCTGTACCTCATGATGCTTTTATTGTGCAGTGGGATGGCGGGTATTACTGAAATAATATAACAGGACTTCAGTTGTCAGGATAAAAAAAAATATATATAGGACCTATTATGGCATTTTATTATTTTCTTCTTAAAGAGAAAATAAAAAATCTTCCTTGGCCCCCAAACAAAGTTTCAAACACTTGACTCTTAAGATGAAGCCAGAAGTACAGCATACCTGCAATATCTTTATTGCTGTTAGTGGGAATTCAAGGCACAGAGACAGGCAAAGGAGATCTTCCTAATGTTATTGTAAAGAGATCTCTTCATCAGAATGAAATGGTTAAAACAATCCTAACTGCACTAATTGACATAAGGTCTGCATCTTGGATGTTAAGGAGAATTTTAATCTTTTGAAGTTGTATAGATTGGGTTCTCTTTACACATAAAAGAAATACACAGAATAGTCCTTTAACAAAATTATGAAACAATTCTACATACAAAGAAATACATCAAAAATTTTTCTAAATATTTTCTGGCTTTATAGTAGTAACATAATCCATATTCTAAAGGACAAAAGAGAAATTTAACCATATTTGGCAGCTTCTTACCTATAAAAAGAATACATATTTTTAAGATCTGCTATATAGTATTTAGCAACTTAATGTTTGCAAACAAAAATGGAATTGATGACGACAAGTAGGTATAAAACTCTATAAAACATAAAAATATATATATGTACCATCAAGAAAATTATAATCATCCTGCAAAGGATGTCTTTTAGGTTTTCTTAATTTTCTTCAGTTGGTGCTTGTAGTTTCTAATAACATTTAAAAAAATTCAAAAAAATAAAGCCCCACCACTGGTTCTCAGGAGAACTAGTCTACAGAAAAGAAAATATTTTTAGCTGTATATGTATATAATAAAAGCATATAGGATCATCTTTAGGTGCACAAAAAGAAATGTATCTTACTATTGGTCACAAAAGAAACCTCTTGCTTTATTAAAGACATCTAATAATTCTGAAAAGATTTTAAAATTTGCTGAAATATGTAAATTTTAAATAGTGTTTAATGTTATAAATTATCAGTAAATTACAGGTCATGGATCTAAGCAAGGAAATATATGCAAGGGCTGATATCAAATAACAAACAAGCACTAATCCCACTTTGTGGTGGGAGTTCAGAAATATGATATAGGAGATTAGGAAAGAAAAATTACAAGAGCCACTTGTCTCCAAACAATTTCACAAAAGAAGGAAAAAAAAATCTCTTCATTAATATTGTTTTATAGGTGAGAGTGAGTTCTTGAACAAAAAAATTTATTTTCATTCAAAAATTACAAGAGAGTAGAAGGAAGATAGATTCTAATAGTATCATATGACCCAAACTTGTCAGAATTAAAGGTATTTGCAGTGGTTAGTTATTGAACTATGTTCAGTTGTTTATACAAGAAAAATATGACCAAATGCATTTCAAGCAGATATTCTTGGGGAACTAGGCATGCAAAGTGCTTGTAAAGTGTCAATTCAGAATGCCATTTCCTATTAAGCATGTCAAAATCAGTTAATTATATTTGGTAGCATTGTTTTTCAACTTGCCTGTCATTTAATTTATATTTTTTTAATCACTTAGATAAATTGTTTCTATCAAAAGTTAAATTTTCATTTCTTGAGGCAAATTTTGTTCACATAATTCTTGTTAGTCAGCACAAATATTTAATAAAAATTTATATAAGGTCTCTTGTAAACTGAATACAAATAAAATGTACAGAGAACAAAAATAGAGATGTCCAAGTTCTTGCAATGAAATAAAAAAGAAAAAGAGAGAATCACTCTTCAGGAGTGGACATAGAATGTCCTGGTTCTATGGTTGTTTTAGATCTTGAGAGATACAAAAATGTCCTGTTACCCTACTAACTATGGGCATACATGAGACAACTAGAAACAGAAATAAGATGTAACTTAGCTATCTAAATACTTCTCTTCACAGTGAAAAACAGATCAATGCATCAGTGTCAAGATTTTCATGGAAAAAAAGAATGCTTTGAAACTGATGCCCAAAATGTCTGGCTTGCGTGTGGGAAGCTCAAATTTGATATTGGCAAAAAGTAATCCTGTCATGTTGAGACTGTAATTGGTTGCTCAAAATCATACAGGACTCATATTTTATGGTATTAATCTACTTTCAAAAGTGAACCAAAGATCACTGTTTTCTTTAAATAAGCTTTACTTTAAATATTTTTTCTGAATATATGTATATTCAGACCACTGCTCCACAGATAGGCAACTAGGGAATTCTGTAGTTTGCTGCCCTCCCTAGTGACTCTGGGCTGTAGAAGTTAGTTCTTTTAGAGATAAATTATGTTCAGTTTATATCCTGTAATCCTTCCACACTGAAGTGTTGTATTGATTTATTAATGTTCCATTCTTAACAAGTAATAAAAAAATAGTACTTATGAGAAAAATGAAAAATATAAACTGAACTATTGTATGCTTGCAAGGTTGATGCAGACTTGCAATTTTCTAAACATCCTTTGCTAACAAATTTAAAATGGCTGGCTTACACACAGAGATGCACATGCACAAAGACAGGTTTGCATGTAGCCAACAGCACCCACCTGCCTCACCCTCCCCTCTTCCTCCTCAGGGTCCCCAAGGTTTCTCTGCATTGTGTTACTGCAGTGGGCCAGCTGGGACATCAGATAAACCCTTTTGCTTGCAATAGTTATTTAATAGTTATTAGATCTACCTCCAGCTTTCAAGACTGTTAGGTTTTTTATATTAATCTCTGCCAGACAAATTGTTTTGAGACCACATGCAGTTATAATGAGTTTCTCAGCACGAGAGTTTAACTTGGACACTTCTGTAAAATAAAAACACATGGTTTCAAGGACCTTAGCATAGAGACCGGATTTCAATCTGCATTCCCAACACTCTCAGTAATAGCATTATGATTTGAGCTATTTAGAAAGAAAAGCAGAGATTCTTTCACTTATACTGTGAAAAAAAAAAATGAATATCCTACTGATTCTGTGCAGAGCAAATATCTAAGACATTCTTGGGGAAATCCTGCATGAATTAATTCTCTCGAGTGTGCACAGGAGCAGGACCAAGTGACTATGTGACTGAACTGCTAAGAGTTACTACAGTGCCAGTGGAACTTTGTTCATTGAGAATTAGACAGTATATGGAGTACTTTAGCAAGACAATGAAATTCTGCTTAAAATTAGTTTTACAACTAGGAGTTTTCTTTTTTTCATTTTCTGTTTCACAAATATGATCTTCAACCTCTCTATTATTTAGGAAACCTTCTTGACAATACCATGTGTTTAGAAAATCTAATTAATTTTGATTTATGTAAATACAGTAGAAATGTTCCCCTATACTTTTGAGAGATGATATAGTTATTTCAAAGAGCAATAGGAAGACATAAATTAAAAAATAAAATAAAATAAAATAAAATAAAATAAAATAAAATAAAATAAAATAAAATAAAATAAAATTAAATTAAATTAAATTAAATTAAATGGGTTTTTTTGTTTGTTTATGTTCATTAAGTAAGGCCCATCTCCTGAGGCCGTTTTTTTCAGTATATTCTACTTAGGAGTTTAAAAGCTATCTATTTGCATTGCTTTGATTCTTATAACTGAGATTGGCAGTAATATTCTTAAAAGATATTTATCTGTAGTTGAGAGCCAAATAATTGTGCAGTTCAAAGAGTCATAAAATATACTTTCATTTCTGCTTAGATCAAAGATCGGATACCTGCTAAGTGATTTCTGTTTGGTTAGGAAATGAGACACCAAGCAATAAGAACTGAGGTAGAATCAGCATATTCACAAAGATGCCAGAGATGTTGTTTCTCAGGAGCTGGATGTGGACAAACAGCATTAGGGAAGACTCAGGAATAAGCAGTTGTTATAAGTTTGCCTTCTGACAACAAGAAAGTCTTTCTTCATTCCTTCATTTCCATACAAAGCCCAACCCACTTACATTTCATTTTCAGATTGTAAACCTACCTAGCTTTGCATGAATTTACTGTGTTCACATTCACCCATTCAAACTGTGCAAGATTAAACCATTTAAGCCATAATATCTTATGTTTTAAAAAACAGTCAAGTTATTACAATATGCAGATTTAAAAAATTGGTTTGATGCAATTAAAAATTTTGCTTTATAGGTAGCCTACAGTAACAGATTGTAATGGTATCCTGGAACAAAAATGAAGCAGGAAACTCTTTTTATCATTACTTACTTTACTGTAACGTAAGTGCACATGGCTCCTAGAGACTGGATGATGTGTTCTGAGCTTCTACACTCCTCGATCACAATTATTTTATGTGCCCATTTCTTTAATGACACTTGGAAAACAGTCAGTGCAATTCAGTCTACTTCTGCCAAAAATGAAGAGAACAGGCTGCTTCTGAGTGAGAACTTTCTTGTAAATTATGGAACTGTTGCCTTTGAGACTTTCTGACACAGTTGTTGGCACAAGAAATGAAGTTAAAACTGGGCAAGAAAAAGAGAAATGTGGCACTAACAGTGGCACATCACTTCTTCAATATGTGGCTCATTGACCAAGAAAAGGATTCATGGATAATATTTTTTTTCTACTCTAACTGATTTTAAGTTTCTACTCTAACATTAACTCTTTTTTTTTCTTGACCTCATTCTTACTCATTAGCATTAGCTGGGAAGATCTTTTAAATAGCTCTACAATGCCAAATAACACAGTCTATTGCTTGTAGATGTCCAGAAAAACACCAGATGGTTGATTCTGGTCATTCCAGTTGGGTATGTATCACACCTGAACTATCTTAGTACAGAGATGCCTTGAGTTCTTTTTTCTTCACTACTGTTTTATTGAATAAACCCATGTTTAATTTCTGGTTACCCTAGTCGGAAGTCCAAGAAATTTAACCAGACCAAGTTATGAATGGAAGTCTTCTGGCTCTAACTGCAAAATACCTGAACTTTAACCCAGTCCATTTGCTTCATCCCACTTAAATTTAAAGATTTAAAAGCATCTTGTTACCTTGTGACATTGTTTATGTCTTGACAAGCAAAATCCTCAGATATTAACTCAGTCCTTTCCTTTTCCATAAATTTGCTTAATAAAATTTCCATAATCAAAGCAATTAACAAACTATCTAAGATACCATTAGAAATGTTCACTTCAAAAAAGAAAATCTGGAATCCAAAACTAAAAGCAATATACTTAAATCCTGAAGATACTCAATGTTTTCTACCTGAAATAATCCACTTTAATCCCATTACATAAAGAGCACTTCTTACCTTCAATTTTTGGGATGTATAATGTAAAAACAAGTTTCAAGCAAGCGGATTAGAAAAAAAAATGCATCCTAAAAGTCCCACTGATTTTCAAATTATTATCCTAGAACAAAGTCTCCTATTTTGACTCAGATGTATTATCAATTGCAAAATCAAATTGCACCTACATCTCCAGCAATAATTGTCAGTGACTAATTACAGGGGAAGACGGAGTCGGGGTGAAGGGTCACATGTCTTATATTAACTAATAATTAATATTTCTAACTTTTTAATTTGCCTGGCCATTATTATTCCATACATCAACATTGCAAACTCTTCACATTTACGTTTCTTTGCCTCTCCCTTTGTTTTCCCTTCTTTAACCCCTGCACTAATGATTCTAAGACAAGATTATGGTTGTTAATACTTTTTTTCTTTAATTTATTGAATTGACCTTTTGTCAAGTTGGTTAGAAAGCAACTACACAGAGAAAAAAGATAACTCTTTAAAATATACTCATTTGAAGATAAAGATCTCTCCTGTATATTTGCATTTTAAAACAACTGCTACTTTAATGGTTTTCCAAGTTTTTTTCCCCAGAAATTTAAAGTATATTCATAGAATTTAAAGTCTTTCATAGATTTTGAGAAATAAATTATTCTCTCTTCAGGTTAAGTAATTTCTGTCAAGCTATTATGCACATCGGTTTATGTTTTTTATTTTTACGACAACTTATAGCAAAGCATCAAAATCGCCAAATCACTCTGGATGACAACAAGTAGGTCCTCTCTAATTCTGAATACCAAAGTGAACAGTGATCAATAGCAGGGAAATCATGTCTGAACTCTTTTATTAAAATTCGAGTTTCTAAGCATCAGTTGGTGCACATGCATCTGGCCAGCCTAAATGCAAATTGTGCTTGAAGGAGAGAAGTTAGTATAATTCAGAAAATTGAAAATCTGTGTTCTCAGCTGTGCAAGACTACAAACCATATCCCCTTCCTAAAATGTGCTTCACAGAGATTTTTTTATTGATGATAGAGAGTCCTTATGATGAACTTACTGACCTTTCCTTTGGGAACAATACAGTGAATAATGAATAACTTCCAGCTCTCTACAGCTTGCCATGCTTAATGCCATTAAGCTTTTTATGTTTTACTGGTTCATAACCGGTATTGTATGAAAGTTTTTAGCTGTATTTGGCTCTCCTGCTAAGATATCCACGCCAAGAAGGTTATCTCTAAAAGATCCTCAAGTAAAATTTTGGTCTTGAATGGCCAACAACACTTAAGTCAAGATTTCACCTGCAGTTTGGAAATTGGCATTTGACAATAATGACAGACTGATCTAATAAATATGCTCTGATTGCAATTCTGAAGCCAAGGTTTAATACTTTGTCAAGCTAGAGAAATACACAAAATATTTTATGATTCTCTTAAAAATTCTTGAGTACTTTGGTGGTACAAACAGCAGCAATGACCAGATACTGCCTGGAAAAAGTGGTTTACTTGTTTCTTTCTGTTCTTATGTAAATAATTTACAATTTCAAAATAAAAAATATGAAAAAATATGGAGCTGGTGAAGAGGAACAGGAAAATTGCTTGAGATTCAACAATTTTCTTTTTTCTGAAGCATACAATATGATACGGGAAAAAAAAAGTAAATTATACTGTATTATTGTATCAGTAAAAAAAAGCAAAAAAAAAAGGATAAACTGATGGTAACATTGTTCCAAAGGGCTGAAAAAAGGTTGTTCGGTTTTTTTTCTTTCTCTTGATAATACTTTTGATCGGTTTTACTTTCTGAAAGATACAATCTCAAAATCTCTACACTTATGTGAGTGTTTTGTGAGAGTCATCGCTTTCTGACAGGAAAAGAATTCTCTCTGACCTGCTCTTTGGGTAATTTTTGCCCCAGTCATGTCTATCATCCTTGCAGTGGTTTTCACTCTCTCATGCCATCTCTTATCTATCTTGTCTCTGTTCAGCCGGAGTATTCCCTATTGGGAGGACTCATGTTTTGAATCTCTTGGATGATGGATATTTTCAGAGCATCAATAGTGAAAAACCTTCACTTAGACCAGTCATACACCTCTGGGTAGACATCTGTGTTGTCAGACTCTGACTGCTGCTTCTTTTCTCAACATCTGGCCGAAATCCAACTTTTTACCTCATATTATAGTTATAGTGTGCAGTGACTCAGAGCAGAGGGATTTCCTCTTCTGCAGCTATTATTTTTCACTGCTCTTGATGCTTGGTGACAGCTCATACGCACCCAACTCCTTTTTTCATAGAATACTTAGAGCCAATATACAAAAGGACTGTCTGACCAGCCATTTTTTGAAGAAAAATATTTATTTATGCACAGTTCTCTTGTTAATTAAATACACAAATTTATATAGCTCCAAGTTTTCTGAATAATAAAAAAATAAACAAGAATAGAAAGTGCACAGACTCTGGGTTGCACTATCAGGGAAATTTCCCGATGTCCTTGTTTAGGGTAGGTAACTCAGACGTTTACTTAGCTACCATTTCATCAAAGCCATGACACAGTTTTCTCCTGTTCTCATAGTGTTTGCTGAAAATATTGTACCCTTTCATACAACAGAATAATGTCCTTTCTGATGGCATTCAGATGCAGTATTTGCTGATTTATTGAAACATCTCCTGAATTTAAATGCTTACTTATGTCATTAAGGAAATGAGTTTATGATAAACTAAGGTGTTTGTGACATGGATCATTGTTCTAATGATCAATATCTCGGTCTTGTAGAAATTGCTGCTCCTGAAGAAGGCATTTATATATACCAATTACAAGCTATTAAGTTGTCATTTTGAGCTAGTTTATTGCAAATTCATTAATATTAGCTGTTTCCGACATTTTAGTGTAAAAGGAGAAATAAAATAATTTCAAAAAGTCATATACTGAATCATGAGTGAAGTAAAATATGTGCAACATGGTTTTAAACAGAACAACCAAAAAATTCACCTACATATTTAACTAAAGGCTAAAAACCATTTTGTATAAAAGTCATGAGGTGTATACAACATAGTTAATGAGAATACACAAGATAGGCTGTGTTAAGTTTGTGGTGATAAAAATATCAGCTTTTAAATTCAGGATTTGTTTCCCTTTCATAGGTCTAATTAGCATGCTTTGGTTCTTTGGAGAAAGGTCATGGTCTGACAAAAGCCAGTGGTCAGACTAGGTAATGGAAGCAACTGTGGCAGCAGAGTTTAGCATATATGACCATTTTTACAATGTCTAATAAATTAATTTACAGAGTGATTTCAAAGATAATGTGGTGGATTAATGAATTTTATAAACTTTAGAAATACTTTTATAAGGTCATCCTGTGATGCTATTTTCCTTTTGTTACAACAGATATAAAATAACACAGTTCAAATACAATCACATAGAACTAGCTACATTAATAACAATAGGGCATATTGTTCCAAACTTTTAATTTATTTTTTCTTCAGAATGATACAATATGACCATAAGCAGAAGACAGAGACTCCTTTCCAGTTTGGACAGAATTAATACTTATTGTTTTAAGCAATGAAAATTTATATTTTAAGTCAGAAAACTTTTCTATTCAATCATAGCAGGGAATAGAACAAAGTAGGTTGTGACAAAATTTTTTTAAAAAATTGTCATCCTTTTAAATTATATCCTTTTTATTTAAGACTAACTTTCAAATTTTAAAATCCATCCATCCAAGAAAAATATTAATTATTATTTTTATTTCATATTTTTCTTTTACTACTTAAATGCAACTATTATCCAGGCAAGTCACTCATCCACATGTTAGCTGAGATAACAGTACTCTCCAAAAAACAGTTATTTGTTGACTGGTTGTGTCTTTGCAATACTAAGATTAAGACTCCAGGAATATTTTAACTGTTAATATCTGTAAGAGACAGACCTGACGTATAAGGAAAAAAACAAACACACTCAGTGCAGGCTGAGACATAATGCTTTGATTTTGGAGAAAAGAGACTGTCAGTAAACAATGGTTGACTAATCAGGGAGGTACCATATTGCACTTTTGTCTCCAAGCTAGCTTTCAGGTTGATTTTACAATTTTGTGGAATGCCTTTATGGCTTGCTACTCATTATCCCTGTTAGACCAATATTTCTATCTACATATGCTACGTACTGGCATGTCTTGACATTGGTGCCTCTAAAAAGTTCTTTGTAATGTCTTCTTCTATTTCTTGAAGCTGAATTTTTATCTACTTCAGAAATCTTCAAACTCACTTTCTCACAGGGATAATTTGACTGTAATTTCCCCGAAAGCTAAGTTGTGTTTCTGTGGCTGGTTTTATTGATTGCATTTTTAAACATCTTAGGATACTTGGATATCTAAAGTGCTATCTAAAAAAATATTGTATAGCACTGAAAAATTAAAATTAGGTACTAGAGCAGTTGTTTTTTGGTTTTTTTTTTTGAGTTCTTCCTCCATTTTCTGCTGGGATTTTGCTTGTTTGGTTGGTTATTTTGGTTTTGGTTTTGTTTGGGGTTGTTTTGTTTGGTTTGGTTTTTGTTTTGGGGTTTTTTTTGTTGTTGTTGTTGTTTTTTTCATTTTGGTTTTTTTTTTTTTGCTTGGTTCGTTTGGTTTGGTTTGGTTTTGTTGTTGTTTTTTTTTTTTAATATGGTATTAATTCCTAAAATTCCTATTTCTGGCTAAACAGCAAATACCCACTTCAAAATTATTGTGACAGATAAATATAGAAACATGCACAAGACTACAGACTACAGAACAAGTAAAAATTCCCATTGCCATAGGGTGGGCTGAGAAAACAAATCTATCAGAGATTGAAATGGACTTTGCAGCACAGACTTTGGAAATCTTCTCATACTCATTGCTTTCTTTTTTATTTTCTCCTAATTCTATGATTTTTCCTTATTCTTCCATTGGCAGTTTTACTATGCAGAATAGCAATAAAAGAGTATTTAATGAAATTTCAGAAGTCTTCAGAAGTGGTGCATCAGCAACCTGGTTTACTCTACTAAAATTCTGACCCCAAAATGAAGAGAATGAAAGCTAAAATTAAAAACCACAGCTATTCAATTTCAGTCCTATCAAAGATACCACTGTTCTTCCTATCTTCAATACAAGCAATATCATTTAATTAAGTAATTCAAGTGTAGGACTGTATTAGTGATCAATTTAAAGAACCATTTACGATACACTTCCGCCTTCTCATAATCTTGCTTTTATAAAAGACCAAAAGGTTTAAGAAAGATTTTGCCCAATAATAACAAGTGTGATCCTTGTAATTTAAACTGACTCTTTTATTATGTTGGCTGCCTAAATGTGGGAAATAATTCTGAGGCTTAATTGTTTCTGTTGACCAGTAAAGAATTATGAAAATATCTTAATGATATTTGCTAAATGTAATGCAAAAGTTTATAATCAGTTATAAGTAATAAATAAAGAATAAATCAGTTCTACTTTTAAAAATGCCATAAAACAAACTGCAGTGGTAGCTTGCTATATCAAGAATATTAAGCAAAGCTAAATAGGTAAGAAGTAGGAGGAAAATTCTGTTTTAAGAAGTCACAAGAACACACAAAGGTTTGAAGACATGTACATGGGTACTGCATACACTTAAGCACGCTTTAAACTTATAGTAGCTCTAGCAGTGGGGTCTATGAAAAATGACCAAAAAAAAAACCTAACAAAAAAAACCAAAACCAACCAACCAACCAACCAAAAAAACCAAACAAAAAACAACAAATAAAGGTCGTCAGAGAATCATGGAATGCTTTGGTTTTGAAGGGACCTTCAAAGACTAGTTCCTCTGCCATGGGCAGGGACTTCTCTAGATTGGATTGCTCAAAGCCCTGCCCAACCCTGAACACTTCCAGTAATAAGGCATCCGCCACTTGTCTGAACCTGTTCCAGTGTCTTGTCACCTTCGTCATAAAAAATGCTTTCCTTATGTCCAATCTAAACCTATTCTTTTTCAGTTTAAAACCATTTCCCTTTGTCCTGTCATTATGGGCCTTGATAAAAAGTCCTATGCTTTTAATATTAGCCTTCTTTAAGTACTGAAAGGCCATAATAGGATCTTCCTGGAATCCCTTCTTGTCCATGCTGAGCTCCAACTATCTCAACCTAACTTAAAAGGAGCAGTGTTTCATCCCTCTGAATCATTCCTCTTCACTCTGACTCTCTAATCATTCATTCCCTCTTGTACAAGTTCATCTTTTGAAAGCACTGTGCTTGTAATAGAACATCTTTTGAAGAGAGTTCCTCACTGTCACAAACTGCCACCATGCTTTTCCAGTCAGGAGCTTCTGAACTAGAAACAATTATTTTAGCAGCAGTCATCTGTTCTGGATTGGATGTGGTTTACTATTAGTTCTTTTCTAGTGATCATGTCTGGAAAAAATGTGGAAACATACTGCGTGGAACAATATAAATAGACTAAGTTTCTTAGATTTATTGATTTATAAGACAGTTGTGGTTAATAGATGATTATTATTAACTGAGGAAAGAAAGTAGATATTCTTTTATTTTTGTAATAAGAAGAGTATTAAATGTCTGTGTGAAGGAGACCAATGCAGCTCAAATAAAAGAAAGAAATACAACAACACAAGCCAGCTCCTAAGAAATCTTGAAAACCTGAGAGTAAACCCCTTAAGAATCATAAGCATACCTTTAAATGCATATGGTAGTGGATTTCTGAGATGTTTTGAGTAAGTCAAGTGCAATATTTGTTTGAAGGACCTTTGCTACCTTCTGAAGCAATATAAGAAGAATGTCTTTGACAGCTGGGATATGTTCCTGTCTGTCATACAAACAACATAACACAGAAAAACTGCCTGGTAAAATGGAGTTGTGACATAAGAAAGGCTGTGATGGAAAGAGAAAGGGCAATTTTAGGTTACTGTCAGACACAGAAGTGAGATAAGTTAACGTAGTCAGGAACACAGTGCATGTTGAAGCAACGTAGTATGGAAATGCCATGTGAGAACAAATCAGAAATTTAGAAAAAATCTTAGGAGCATGTGGCTATTGCATTTCAAAAAGGAAAAAGACAAAAGCTAAATAAATAATTAGGGCTTTATGTGTTCCAGTACCCATAGAAAACTCTCTAGAGTCAATGATCAGTGATAAGTCATTTGGAAAATTCACACATAAACACAATAAATTCAGATTTATAGGAAAAATACATTTTAGTGGGGATGACATTTACATTTTATTCAAAATGTTAATGGCTTATTTGATTAAAGTCTAAAACTGAAAAGTAGTTTAAAGTAAATTCTGGTTTTAGAGTTAGCCTCATGTTAACATTATGTTCCTCTATATAAAGAATGGAAAGCCATAGAAAATGAGGGTATAATGGGGATATGAAATATGTCTTCATTAAGTTCATTACAGTTGCTACTAAAATAATTTCTTGTGCAGAGGAGGGGAGATAAATCTTTCCTGCTGAAATTTGAATAGTCTAGATAAAACTATTTCTTCCTACTGGGGGTTATCTTTGCGTGTTCTGAGAAAAATTAGCTTTCACATCGCCTAAGTAAAAGTCTCTCAAAATCAGGAAGCAAGGATACTCCTTTTATTATAACTGGATTAAAAATTGCATGCTGATAAAGGGGTTCACTTTGCTTTCTTTTGGCACTATTACTCCTTATATAATAATATTTACTCCCTCTGTAATTTAGATTTAGCAGGAATTGTCATAAAGTACACTCCATTTCTTCATCACTGTATAGCAAGAAAGTAGGACTCAGCATCTAATGAGTAAGGAATAAGACTGCATCAGATATGGAACCATGTCTTGCTAAAAAACTTCGTGATTTAGGGGAAACCACCCAGTGATATGCATCCCAGTTAATGATTACTATTGAAAAGTAAAGCAGCTAATCAAGGTTGTCTAGAGTTAATGGAGAGAGAAAAGCACCTTAAAAGGGGATTCATTGTTTCTATATCAAATCTTGCCATTTTTTCTCCTCAGATTTAGTTCAAAGAAATTAAATAAGAATGATTATTCCCCCCATTTCCTAGCTTCATCTTCTTTTGCTAGTTAAGAATTTTAAACTTTGTTGAGAGATAACTGTCGGCATCTTGTCAATGCTTTATACTGCATATCAAAAATGAACTGGTGAATATGCAGATTTCATAAAGTAACTGCACCCACAGTCTTCTACAGCATCAATTTAGCAGATTAGGAAAATACAAAAATCCCATTTCAAAAATTACAGGGTATGATTGATTAATTTGAGAAATAGCATTCAGCAATTTAATTGCAGTGCATGTTCACCATAAAGCATTCTATGGTCTGCTGCATGATGTGATAAAAAGTTTATAATAATCAGAATATAATGTATTCTGAATTATTAATTTTCTAAATAGCAGGAAAAAAGAAAATCAGTTTATCTTTCTTACTTTTTTGGTATTAACAATGGAATTACTGGACTTGTTTATTGAGTCAGTCTTTAACAAACCTCTTTTAAAAATGTAGATGTCATTTCTTCCTGCATCTTGCTGTCCAGTCAGCATCAATATATAGTGTCAACCAGAACACTCTGCATGTGTGCTGCTTCCTTTGACACCAGTAGTTTATAATTGTGACTTGTTCTCTTACATGGTGCTTAAACAGTTAAAGCAAAAGTGGCTTTTTAGCATGTTGCTCACAAGGCAGCCCAAAAGTTCAAAAGATAACAAGAACTTCTTGCTATTAAGAAACTAGAAAATGTATTTGCAAATATGTGTCTAATGGCAGTTGTCAGAAGCAATTAGTTTCAAATACATTTCACAGTTTAATCATGCTGTGAAATGCTTCTGAACTTTAAGGATTCAGCCTTAATAATATGGTACAGATTGCTATTAAAGAGCATGAAAATACTGGAGGAAGATTAATTGCCACAGATTAAACTAGTATACGGTATTTAGGTCTCATTCATTAATTTATAAACTCTGACTTCTCAAAAGAGTATCAAGTGGTCATATTATCACCCCAAGTCTTGGAATTTTAATTTAGCTTTAATTTAATGGAAGACATCTAAAATGTTCTTTATTTAGGTTTTCTTTTGAAGATTTAGATGGATCGTGAGTCAACTAGTTAATGATCAGACAAAAATTACCATCTACATCAGTGTTCATGACGAGGATTCTGTGACACAATGATTCCCCTTATTGATTTGTCCTTATTCAGCATCCTGGCCGTTAAGAGTCACAAAGAATAAATCCTGAAGAAGCATATAGATTGTCTGAGTTTCAGGAGAGAAAAAAAAGTGTTTTCATTTGAAAAACGTAATTCAGGGAAGCTGCTAACAGCAAATGAAGACAAAGAGTGATGTTGAAGATGGGAGATATTTTGAGATGAATGTGTAAAATGAGAAAGGGTGTATTTTAAACAGTCAGGTAATGGAATGGACGTAGTATTGATAGGAACAGATACAAAAATAAGAGAAGAAAAGAAAAATAGAAGGAGAAATGAAAATACATCTCATACTTAAAGTCAGACTGTAAAGATAAACTGCACAGAAAATAGTAATAGCCAAGAGTTATATGACATGTATTGCTTAATTGTAATATACAGTTTTTAACGTGGATGCATGGGACAGTATTCCCTAAGAGACTAAAGAAGATTTCTTCTTGCCTTTTATTGATTCAAACCATCATGTCATGATGGCAGTGATTATTTTGGGGACTTTTTTCCCTCCTTTCAGACTGGGGCTGTGTGTAAGCCAAAGATGAATACTGCTGTAAGATTTAATGGCAGGTTAAAAAACTGAGAGATTATTGAACCACACAAGAGACTCCAATGAAGTCACTTATTACAGAAACTAAAGGATTGGAGCATCAATTATGTAAGGGAAAGTTGTGAGAACTGGAGATGTTTAGCATAGAAAAGAGAAGGTTTCGGGGCATTTCATAAATATCTACAAATACCTGAAGGGTAGGTGAAATGAATATGGAGCCAGGCTCTTTTCAGTGATGCCCAGTTGTGGTGGTGCGTGTTCTGTTTGATCTTGTTTGACTTTGCTGTTGTCATATTTTAAAAGATTTATAATGTTGTGTAAGTTAAGATAATGGTTTGCCCCATGTTACCCCTATCATTTCCCCTTACAGTGGTTTAGCCCAAGTTGTTTTCCTCCAAGTTTTCCCGCCACTCAGGGTGCCCATCAACCTGCTCCTCCCTCCCTTTGCCCTGTTTCTGCGGAGTCATTCCCAGTTGTCCTGCCCCTTTTTATGTCAATTAAGTTTTCCCTGCCCAGTTTGTTCTCGAGGTTTCTGTGTCAGTTACCTTATCCCCTGTATATGATTTGTTGTGTGAGTTTTCTCCCACCCCTATGTTTTCCCCGTTGGTTCAGTTAAACATATCGTCATCCCTATTGTGATTCCCCATTGGTTGTTATGTGTACCCACCTCCTTGAGTCGGAGGAATTTTAAACTCTTGCTGAGCCTTTGTCTTCGTCGCTTCATCCTGACCCTTCAGAGAGATTAAAGCTCTTTGGAACACCTCGGCGGAGTGTCCGACTCCTGGCTTCTTTTACCTTGGGATTCCAGTGGTCTTATCCTCACAGCCCCACCCACGCAGCTGCCCTCACCACCACCAAACCAACGCCTCAGGGGAGCCTTGGGGTGGCCACTCGTGTGGCTCTCACCACTACAAAGGGGCAAGCTAGCTGGATTCCCTGCCTCGTGGTGGTCAGAGGAGACCACACCCAGTGATGGACAAGAGCTGATGGTCCCAATCTGAAACAGTGTGTTCCTTATGAACACCAGGAAACAGGTTTTTACTGTGAGGGTGACTGAGAACTGGCATAATTTGCCCAGCAAAGTTGTGGATGGAGTCTCCATCCTTAAAGATACATGAAAGCCATCTGGACATGGTCTTGATCAACTTAGCTGGAGGTGACCCCGCTGAAGCAGAGGGGTTGGTTGACATGGTGTACAGAGATCCCTCAATTTCAAATATCCTTTGGTTCTCTGACTGTTTTATACATGCTAATTCATATAAAAATCACCTTTTCTTTTCCACTCAGGAACATCAGTGGCTATAAAGCATTTTTAACTCTTAGTATATAGTGATAAATTGACCTTCTTGGACTCCAGATGTCACAAAGCAGCTGTATCACTCCCCTCCTCCACAAGAACAGGGGCAGAAGACATAAGAAAAAAGCTTGTGGATTGTGATAAGGATGGGGAGCTCACTTACTAATCACCATCACAGGCAAAATAGACTTGGCACAGGAAAATAATTTAATTTATTGCAAATTAAACAGAGCAGGATAATGAGAAATAGAAAAAAAGCATAAAAACATCTTTCACATACCCCTCCCTTCTTTCCAGGCTCAGCTTCACTCCCCACTTCTTCCCCTCCTTTCCCCAGGCAGCCCAGGGGAATAGGGAATGGGGGTTGCAGTCTGCTCCTCATCCATTCTCTCTGCTTCTTCTTCCCTTCACACTCTTCCCTTGCTCTAGTATGGTGTACCTCCCATAGAATATCCCTTCACAAACTTCTCCAGTGTGGGTTCATAAAAGAACTTGCTCCATTGTGGTTCCTTTTCATGGGGTGCAGTCTGCTGGGGTGCAGACTGCTCCAGCTTTGCTCCCCCGCAGGACTACCTTTCCTTACAGAAAACATATTTCTGTGTGGGCTCTTCTCCATGGGGTCCTGCCAGAAGCTTGCTACAGTGCAGGCTCTTCACAGGCCACAGTTCCTTCAAGGCTTTGTCTAACTGCTCCAGTGTGGGGCCCTTCACAGGCTGCAGGTGAATTTCTCCTTCCCTGTGGGCCTGCAGGGCCACAATTTTTCAACAGAGTCTGCAGGAAAACCTTTGCTTAGGTGCCTGGAGCACCTCCTCGCCCTCCTACTTCACTGACCTTGGTGCCTTTAGAGCTGTTTCTCACATTTTCTCACACCTTTCTCCCAGTTGCTGTTGTGCAGCAGATTTATCTTTTCTTAAATAAGTTGTCATAGAGGTTTTAGCCAACATCAACGGTTGGCTCAGCTTTGGCCAACAGTAGGTCCATACTGAAGCAAATTGGAACTGTCTCTGTTGGACACGGGGGCAGCTTCTGGTGTCTTCTCACTGAAGCCACACCTGCAGACCCTCCACTACCTAAACCTTGCCATGTAAGCCCAATGTACAAATATGAAAATGTACAGAATACAAAGCTGAGTTCAGGTGCCACAAAATGAACAACAAGACATAAGATAGACTCCATCATGCAGAATTAAGGAGTTTGTTCTATTCATGTAATCAAAAGAAAGGAAGTTAATAGAACTCATCATGGCAATTACTTGAAATGGAGAAAATGTTTGATGCTGGAAATATGGATGTCTAGCAAGCAACTCATTTGAGGACCAACAGTGGTAATGTACTTGAGCTCCAAGAGAATTTATCTATGTGGTCTACAGTTTCTTCTTTTTCTAACTAGTCTGATGTTTTGTATATCTGCCAAGAGCTGATTTACCTGCTTTGCTTGCAAAGGCAACAGTGGGAAAGGACTTCCAGCAGAAAAAAAAAAAAAAAAAAAAAAAAAAAAAAAAAAAAAAAAAAAAAAAAAAAAAAAAAAAAAAAAAAAAGAAGATATGGAAGAAAAAGAGGTTGATCTGAGATGCTGTAAAAGCAAACGCAAATTTTGTGTTTGCTTTGGAACAGATATAACAATTTTTTTTATTTCCAGAACTACTGAAAAATGATTAAAAATGTAATCTCATGGACTTCTAAAAGAGCCTAGAAATATTCCACTGCAAACTGAAATTTATCTTCCTAAAGAGAAAGCTAGTTAAAAATTGAAATTACATGTCAGGATGGATTGATTAGAAATACACTTTATAAATAGAAAGGACTTTGAACCAACTTTCGGAATCAATTTTTGAATCTCTTTGTGCAATGCACGTGGCTAGGAAAGCTGAGTCACAAGCTTTTTGAATTCCACTGTCTGTTGTCTTGCCTTTTGAACCCGGTCATACTAATAATATTTGCAGATGTCTCCAGAATTTGTGGTTAAGCAACGCCATTTTAGGGCTTCAGCTGGTCAAATGCAGCTATTGGGGGATCTCTGCTGTCTAATTTAGCTTTGATTGCTTGGATTTTTTTAGTTTCACATCTTCTGAAAGAGTGAATATATGAAGCACCTAGAAACATACTATTGAAAAGGTGAATCTAGAAGGTGCCTTCCTTCAGATTTCTAGCACATGTATCCTGCTTACTAAAATTGAGTTCAAAAGAGCACTGAGATAAAAAAAAAGGTGCAAAAGAAGCACTAGTATGCACCATATTCAGACTTTCTCAGGATTTCTATCAGTCTACTCAGTTACATTGCTAACATTGCTCAGTTACGTTACTGATTATATTGCATACTGAAAAGGCAGACAGAAGCTATGGTAAACTAACTTATCTTCATATAAAATTGATATAAAACCTTCTTCTTGGCAAAGTTCTTTCCATAAAAGCAACTAGCATATAACTCAATAGGAGTCATTTATCTCAGAGCACAACTTGTTAGTTTGTGACTTTAAAATTTCACCAAGTTAGTCCCTGATGTGGCCAGTTCCATCACACTGATGGGATTGATGGGACAAGTCAAGGGCAGTGCTCATTTACCTAGGAAACATAATCTGGAATATAAATATAGACAATTTATCTGCCATCAAATATCTACATCATCAATACCTCATATTTCCTTAGGCAGTCTAAGCCCTTGGTGGCCTGTTACGGACATATGGGTTTATTTTTCACCTTAGTAGGGTTCTCTCAATTTGCTTGTGTGTAAATACAGAAGTGTTGAAAGCACAGCTGGTACCGTTACATCCTCTGGTATTAAATTTTTTCCTGTATTTGGATCTGCTGGCACATGCTGAACGACTTATCCAGGATTGTATTAACAAGAGCTTTCATTTCTACCTGAAAGTATATTTATACTAGTACTTCATGCATTTTAGAATATTTTCCCCTCATCTTTTAAGAAAAAATGTTTATTTTCCTGCCTGTGCAACTCTAAATTTAATGTAAGGAAATACCAAAGGGTTCCCTAAATTTGCACAAGAAGGTTGGGATTCATATCTTCTAACTTTAGCTAGAACGTGATTGATGCCACTCTAAAACAGATATGCCTGTGATGGGGGAATTTTTTTTCTGGATCTAAAACCTAGAAAGTTGGCTAGATTATACAACTAAGTTTTAGATGCCTAAAGCTGGATAAGATTAATCTTTTGAATGGTTGTATCCTAGTCCTGTATTGTCTTGTTATCCATCCCTGGTTGCTGGTTGCTGCCAGTAAGGGAGAAACGTCTTGATATTTTTACTCTGTTTACATATATTATCTTAGAATGTTTGCCTTTGATTTCATTATCAAAGTATTTCTTTAAAATAAGAATTCTTGCAATAGGGGAATATAGTCCAAGATTCATATATCTTCTCTATCTGTGAGGTATATTCTAGGAGAGAATTTCATCTCTTTAAAGAAAGAACTTAGTAGCATTCATAAAACTATTCTTGTTGATGTTAAATTACTCCTACAATTTTCAAAACTAAAAAATATATTTGTATACATAATATATATGCTTAATATTTGTTGGATTGTTTATTTAATTTAAAATATTTGAAATAGTAGGTTATAGGTCCCACTAATGTTGAAATAATTCAGGTAAAATAAGTAATACTTCACAATTGAAAAAGAGAAGCAGAACCTTCAGGTTTAGTCACATGCTATTGGGGTAATGGTTCATTCTTGTCCTTAAATCCTCATCCCAAATTCCTTTTTTCAATCCTGTCTTCAAGAAAAAGAGGAGGACCAGAGAAAGTATATGTTAGTAAACTTCATCTTATTTTTGGGGAAACAATACAGCAAATTGACCTGAGAATGATTTCCAAATGTTTTAAGCAAAAGAAAGCAATTTGGAGTGGTTAGCACCGATTTACAAAGGGGAAGTTATGCTTGACCAACCTGGAATTTTCTGTAACAAAATGACTAATTTGGTCAAAGAGGAAGGTGTAGGAGAGAGTGTTTATCTTGACATCAGACAGGGTTTTGATACCTTTTTCCATAACACCCTCATCCTGGACAAAGTGAGGAAGTACAAGCTAGAGTAGTGTACAGTGAGATGGACTGATAACAGGCTGAACTGCCAGTCTGACGGTGTTGTGGTCAGGAGCACAAAGCCCTGGTGGAGGCAAGACACTAGCAGTGTGTTGTTACTGGCTCCAGTCAGGTTTGACATCTTCATTAATTACCTTTCCCCTCGACTGGCAGACAGAACACCCAGAGAAGCTTTTCAGATGATATAACTGGGATGAATGGCTGAGAGACCAGATGGTTCTGCTGCTTCAGAGGGACCCTAACAGGCTGGAGAATTGGGCTGGCATGAACCTCGTGAAGCAGAACAAAGTCCTGCACCTGCAGAGGGATTGGACTAGAATATCTCCAGAGGACCTTTCCAGCCTCCAAAATTCTGGGATTCTTCTAGGCTATTTTCTGAGTGGGGTATTTGCCAAAGCATATAAGCATGGGTAGGATTTTTTTTTAAAATATATTTTTCAGTTTTCACAGCAATAAACAGAAATTTAAGTAGTTTTTAAAGATCAGTGAAGCAGTGGAGAGCAAAGAATAGAACATTTTTTAGCTTTGGACTATATGATTTGGCATAGCCCTCCCTAGTATGGCTTCAGGGCCCAGATACAATCATGTGCTAGTGCAGTTAGGCTGCTTTTAGTCCCAGGATACTTTGTATAAACACATTACTCTGCAAGAAATTTCTGCTCTCATATAAGCTCTCATATTGCCAATGCAAGAGTTGTCTGTGCCAAAAGCATGGACACTAGGACATGACAATAAAGCTGAAATCTATTGTCCACTTGAATTGGGGAAACCTTTATTATTAATTTCAGAAGGGTCAATATATTAATCATAAAGGCACATTAGAAGTCAAGGAATTTAAAGACATTCTTTCCCATTGTTTCCTGAACACATTAATTAATCTCATCTCACAGACAAAGTTCATTTTCTGCACACTATTATGCTTCAGAATCACAGAATATGCTGAGTTGGAAGGGACCCACGAGGATCATCAAGTCCAGCTCCTGGCCCTGCACAGCACCAGCCTCAAGAATCGCACCATGTGCCCGAGAGCATTGTCCAAACATTTATTGAGCTCTGTCAGGCTGGGACTGTGACCACTGCCCTGGGGAGCCTGTTCCAGTGCAGTGAAAAGTCTCCATTAAAATACATATTTAAAGAAGCTGTTTTGCTTTAAAATTTTTTAGTTTCATATTTTCCATAGTTTAGGCTGAGGTCCTGTCCAGTTGCATTTTAACTGCAACAGCAAGCCACATAAATGAAGAGGAAAACAATGCATTTCTATATGTGAAAAAAAACCAAACAAACCCTTAAAAATCAGAACAAAATCTTAGTATCAGTGCCAGAGCTCCATTATTTTCAGCTTGGCCAAAGAAAATATTTAACAGATTTTAAAACCAACATTTTTTGGGAAAGCTTTAAAGAGCAGAGTTTGTAACTACTAACTACTTGTATATTCTCCTTTGCAACCTTCATCATCTAGTCCACTTCTTCATTTAGGTTTAGAAGTAGTAACATTATCTCAAAATGAGATATCTTTTTACCTTATGTATTGGATTTCACATATTAGGTCAGACCAAAGTTTCACTTAACACAATATCTTTTCATCTGTAAAAGCAGACAGTGATATTCTCTGGCACAACCTCATAGCTTTAAGCTGTCTGAATTCTTGAGTTAGAATTGATATCTTTGTGCTTAATAGCCCTTGATGTATTTGTCTTTCTTGAATTCATCTAATTTACATCACTTCCTTATCTACATCCATCTTTGGGACCACAATGACTTCATAAATATCTTGTCAAAATTCTTCAGTGTCATGGTGACCTTAAAAATATTCAATCATAATCATTGGTGTCAAAAAACACAACCTCATGAATATTTTATCAAAATCTCCTTATCACTCACTGTCAAAACAACATTATTATTTACCATATTCACACTCCAGTCAAATAAATTACCATATGACAAAACCTTGTTTTTGTCTAGTAGAATGAATAGAATTTGCTGTTGTTAGATTTACAACTTTCTTCCCCTATCTCTCCCTTTCTTAAATGTGTTCTCAAGTTAACACATTTAGATTACAAAATTCTTATATTTATTAAAGGATATTAAAGTAAAATTACATACTCAATAACATATCTCCCAGTATATGATAGGGCATTACTGCTCAGTCCCCCTGAAGGTGTCTTCTCCAGAATGAACAAGCCCAGCCTCCTCAGCCTCTGCTCATGGGACAAGTACTCCAACATCAAGCCCTTATGTTGGCTCTACACTGAACTCTGTCCATTTAACTGGGAGCTCAAAACTGGGTGCAATGTTGGAAACACTGTCCAAAGTGTGCTGAGTAGAGGAGTATAATCTAGTTCTTCATTCTGCTTATTGTCTGCCAGAGCCCTGGGATGTTTTGCAGAGCTGCTCCCCCATCAGTCAAGACACAGCCTGCACATGTTGCAATGGGCTCCTCCTCCCCTGGTCCAGTGATTTGCATCTGACCTTCCTGAATTTTATGAGCTTCCTATTAGCCTTATCCTACAGGCTGTCTAGGCCCCTCTGGATGGCACCACTACCCTCCCACATACCAGATGCTTCCTCAAATGTTGTGCCATCAGCAGATCTGTTGAGCACGCTCCATCACCTCCTCCACTGACAAAGATGCTAAGCAGGACAGTTCCCAGGACAGACCCCTGCATTACTGCATAGTGTTACTGGCCTTCAGGTATATTATGACCAATTAACCATGACCCCTGAGCACACTCATTGAACCAGTTTTTACACGTGTAGTTGTTCACCCATGCTGACAGTTGTGCTCTAACTTGGATACAAGAATATTCTGTGAGTCAGTGTTAAAAGTATGGCTGAAATTAAGGTGCAGGCTTCCCCTGCATCTCTTGAAGGCAGGTGCAACATTTGCTTTCCCCAGTTACCACTGAACTTTGCTGATCATCATGACCTTTTCCAAGATGTCAGAAAGTAGCCTTGCAAGAATTATTTCTCTCAGCTTCCCTGAATACAGCCTGTGGATTGGTATGAGTCAAATAACTGATCTTAATCCATTGCTGTGTATTCTCCCCCTTGAACTCTGCTTCTAAGTAAATACAGAAGCCTTGGACACCTTGTTGGTGAAGAGACAAAGCCATGAGCCTTATCTGTGCTTGCTGTCATTGTGTCTGCTCTGATGCTGCCTTGCTTTCATCTTGAAATTAAAATGGAATCTCGAAATCTATTACATCTGAGATGACCTTCTCTGGATCACCTAATGTAGAATCGCATGTCAAATTATTTAACACCTATTGAGAGTACATAGGTTCATAACCAAAAAAGAAAAGATTTTCATCTCTAATGTTGAATATTCCTAATTTATTTAGGACTGAAGTTTATTTGGACTCTTTAAAATGTACAGATTAATAATGAAATATAGCTTTTATTAGGAGAGAATTAATCTTCTTTCATAGCAGGCTTTTTCTGTGAAGGCTTTTAGTGTAGTTTATTTTTTGGTGAAAAAACTTTTTGAGCAGCAATTAAGAATTCAGTTTTGTTTACCTGGCCTTTAGTGTTTTGTAGCTACAAAATCTGCTTTCTCATATGATTTCTTCTGAGTGCAATATTGCAACAATTTGTTCCACTCATGTCAGTAGCCCCAGTAAAGAGCAAATTTCTTAAATGCCACCTTCCCTATTAATTTCCCAGTTAGGAGCAAGATACTGGTTGTCCTGAAAAATGACACTTAAAAATCTCTCTCAACATTCATCCAGCTTTGATACTGAAGTGATTTGAAAGATGAAAAATGTTTGCTTGATAAATTCTCATTAGGCAGAGGAGACTGTTGCCTCTGCCTTGGCATAATGAAGCACGTCAACAATGAACATGTGGACATGCTTCATTATAACTTTGCCTGTTTAATTCTTCTATGTATTAGCAGATGCTGGTACTAAGTAATCTAGAAGCCTATTGGAGAACTGGGACATCACTGAACACCATTATTTACTGTACTTTGTGTTACTTTCTTATAGTTTTCCAGGTTCTCTGTGCTTTCCAGATTGGTAAACTCACTTTTCCAATCATCTTGGTAACTTGTCATTCTTCAGGTTATTCAGACAGCCAAGGTCTTGTGCTGTAGTTCAGCAGAGCCTGGTAATGTCCACACTGCATCCCACAGGATTATATTTTTACAGTAAGAGGTCCTGTAACCAGGAAACTGTGGAACATTCTTAAGTACATGTGAAATCACAACTTCATATTGGATTTTGAGATTTAGCCCCTCAGCCTCCAACTCTGTAGGTGTAACTGTTCTCTGCTGTGTACTCTCTGTGTACTCTCATAGAGGGGGGAACAAGGATATAAAGTACTCCTCTAGCCTAGGCCTGTTACCTAAATGACCCCTTATCAGAAATGTGGAGCTCTGCCACTACAGTGATTCACCAGAAGGGCTGACCTACAATAAAGTCTCTCCACCAGATTTTGTGTATTTAGAATTATTATCACTCCCTGTGGGATTGGCTTTAAAGATCCCTAGAAGAAAACTCAGAAGTTGATCTTCTGGAAGAAGTTTCCCTAAATGATTTCTGGGACCTTCTACTGAGATGATGGATGCCAGCTTTTCCCTTTTAGTCATTACGGCCCAGTTTACTTGTTTAGGGACAGTTTAGAACTATAAAGGCTTTTATTGTTGCAGAGCACCAAGCTGTCAGTTCAATCTGAGCAAAAGGAAACCTGTAACCAAGCTGGAAGGAAAAGGGATTGGATCTAGGGCTGGATTGCTAAAAGCAGAGCAACATTGCAACTGGGATGAACCTCCTCATCTGCTGGGCTGGGCCTCCCAGCCCATGTGTTAATGGAGATTGGGGTTGGGTTGGCTAAGCAGAAGGCTTTGGAACTTCAGGTTGAAGCAAATAAGTAAAAAGCAGAGTCATTTACATAAATGAATGAAATTAAAAAAAAAAAAAAAAGGAGTAAAAGAAATAAAAAGTAATCAAACAAAAAAACCCACAACCCAAATCCAGTATGTTATTACAACTAGTAAGATGAAAAAATTTGAGAAGTCCATGAAGTAATGTTAATTATGTTGGAAGATTCTTCCTTTAACTGAGCTTGTGCTTTGGTAAATATGTCTAATAACCAATCTAAGATTGTCTGTCTGCAGTTTAAGCCTGTTACTATTTTTCTGTTCTCCAGTAACTGAGTTTTCTAGAGACATCCCTGTAAGTATTTCCAAGGATAGTTATCACATCTTCTGTCAGTTATAATTTTGGCAGTATATTCTTGATTTTCTTATACTTTCTACTTCAAAGGTTTTATATGCTAAAACTGTTAACTCTTTTTGCCCCTGTACAGCAATGCTAGTTGCTGATTCAGCGTAAAGTTTTACTTCAGAGGTGAAATAGAGCATGATAATTATTTCTGTACTTTATATTCACTTCTATTAATACTAGCCATTGTGGCAGGACCTTCTTCTGCAGGAGTTATAGAATTAATTCACATTCGGTCCTTAATGCACCTAAATTTCCATCAGCTGTAGCAACAGCATCTTCTTCATGAACCACTTGCATTTGAAAAAATAAGTCACTAAACTTTTTATTATAATATCATTATAATAAATTATAATATATTAATATATTATATTATAGTTAATAATATATTATTAATAATATA
>WBNO01011905.1:0-7500 GCA_013400575.1 Peucedramus taeniatus
CAACAAGTGTGTTGGTGGCATTTTAAAGTTTAGGAAAGGCCAAACTGTGGAGAGAGGCAGAGAATGTGCAGTTTGTTGATACAGTATGGACAGCGGGTTTGCCTCTCATAAAACATAGTTCTCTTCTCCCATTGTAAAATATTGTATGTACAAGAAGGGGGATCAGTTAAGGAAGAGCTGTTTGCTCCTGAATTTTATTCATGGCCCGGAATGTTGAGAGTTACAGGTGTAGATAAGGTTCATGCCCTTCGTGTTCTGCAACTTGTAGGTGTAATTTCACATGTTATGTCCATGATGACAAAAGATTCTGAATGTGCATTGAAAATTCCCTCAGCATATTTCCCCTTGTTCCATGTGCCCCAAGTGCTGTGTCAGTTTTCTAAATGTGTGTGTTGCAATAGCTTCACAAACTAGCTTCTCTAGAGCATCTAGTGTAAGCCTAAAGAGGTACTATGGGAAATGTATGCTTCTAAGCTTGATCTTATCAATACTTTATTTCATTATTGTGAAGCGATCAAGTCTTCTAGATTGAGAGCAATAGTTCAGAAGTAAATATAAATTACTCTGTCTCCCTTATGTATGTCCAGATTAAAATGGCAGGTATTTTTTAAGAGCCTGACAGTGTAGCATGGTAATTTCTGCTGGTATTTGTTTCTTAAAGGTAACTGAAGTTAAAAACCAAAACCAAAAAACCCAAAGAAACAAAAAACCTCTGCCTACCTTGTCACAGCCAGACATGCATTTTGTAGTTTGCTTATTGTTATTACATTATTATTTCTATTATGTTATTACATTATTACATCATGGTAATGTGATACATATCCAGTGAAAATATAAAATAAGGTTAATATCCAATGTAAGTGATGTACATCCAATTAAAGTGTTCAAGGAAGGGTCAGACAACACTTTGAGTAAATTGATTCAGTGAAATTGATTCACCTCCCTATGGCAGGGGCCTGGACTATATTACATTCCAACCTAAACTGTTCTATGATTCCATGAAAAGAAAAAAATGAGAGTGGAGGGGCAGAGAAAAGATGGATCACCAGTAAGATAAGTATTTAGTAAAATGCACAAAAGGTCTTGCTACAAAGACAGAAGTACCAAGGAAATAATGAAAGAGTTTCTGCTAAATCACATGAAGTTCATCACCAAGGGGAAAAAAATAATATTTCATTGCCGTTAAGCAGTTCTTTTCCTACCAGAAGCTGAAAAGATCAGGGCAGGAGTGTTTAGTGTTGCCTCTTTTACAGGAGACCATCTGTATCTGGTCAGCATATAGAAAAGAATACTGGGCCACAGAAAAGTATACTGGCTTCATTAGTGTTATCTTGGACCCTTGGTTTCAGGCACTGGAGCAGTTGGGACAGTTACAACACCTTATTGGCTTGCTCCTTCCTCACCCAACAGTGGCATGCTGTTTCCTGCCTGTCCCTGAACACAGGCAGCACAAAGGAGCGCTAAAGCAGTTGCTCCACTACTCCCAGACAAGATTTATTTAGTTCCTTTCACTAACTGTTAAAGCCTAATGAGGGGGAACGCATTGCTGAAGCTGCAAATAGGAAGGTGGTTCTTTTCTGTTTGGCAATAGCTTAGCTTTGCAGTGACATCAGCCTGTGCCTTTAGCATGGTGATGAGGCAGAAATTCGTGAGTGCTCAGACACTCTGTGAGGATGTTAGGAAACTTACGTGAACACAGGTTCTTTGTCATAACTGCTCTTTAGATTCCATCTGCTTTCCAGGCAGGTAACCTTTAAGTGTATGAGCATAAAGGATGAATTGGGTGTTGAAAAGAATTGAAATCTCAGTTGCTCTGGGAAAGAGAAAGGTGTTGCAGTCAGCCTTTAAACTGCAGAAAATATCAATCAAGTTTTGTACCAGATTCTGCCCAGAATACCTTGTCCATGAGGAATAGTGTTTTCTCTGCAAAACCAGCACATTAGTATATCTGTGCATAGCTGCTTTTAAGGTTTTCTTCCAAGATCCTTTTTGGTGATTATGGCTTTAAAAAAAAATCCCCAAACCTAAAAACACCCTCCATTACCTTCACCCCCACATTGAAGGTCTGTTTATGCTGACACAGGTTATCTATGATTACTTGAGTGGACAACAGTGTTTACATTAGTCCTATTATCAACATAATGAGCTTTCAGAGATAACAACAGTCTTTACAGCATGTCTTTGACCTCTTGTAACCAGAGGAACTACTTGAAGCATATGGCTCTGTAAATGTCATGTTGGCCTTCCTCAGAATGGCCTGTTTAAGAGAAGCCCAAATGCCTTTGTTTAAGGCACTGATTAAGAGAACAATGTTGCTGTGACTTTTTCTCTTGATCTGACACTCCCCTCCTTTGGGAGAGGTCTCCTTTGGGAGACCAGGTATGGTCGTCTGATAATTTGACACAAAACTTCTTGGAGTTTAATAGGCTATGAGTCTATCAAAAGAAGTAAACAAATGTTATGAGTAGGAAACTTAAAAACAGTTACATTTTCAATATTTTTTCTGTTTTAGATTTAAAGTGATATGTTTGAGAGATAGCAACAGAGGGACAGTTGCGCTCTTTCTTTTTTCTAAACATTTCAGAAGCCTATTATATTGGGCTTGCATGGCCTAGCTTTGGTAGCAGGGTGCTACAGGGGTGCCTTTTGTGAGAAGCTGCCAGAGGCTTCCTCTATTTCTGTCAGAGCCAATCTCTGTCAGCTCCAAAGATGGATGTGCCGCTGGCTAAGGCTGGGCCAATTAGAAATTATGGTAGTGCCTCTGGGATAACATATTCAAGAAGAGGAGAGGGGAAAATAATCATTTCGCAGTTGTAATTTCAGCCAGAAAAGAGTGAAAAGCGAACATGTAATGGGAACAGCCCTGCAGACACTTGCAGTGGGGAAGGAGGGGCAGGAGGTGCTCCAGGCACAAGAGGAGCCCCACACCAGAGCAGGGGGATGCCTGAAGGGAGTCTTGTGACCCCATGGGAGACCTGTGGAGAGAGGAGCCCACACTGGAGCACCCTGTCTTTGAAGGACTACACCCATGGAAGAGTGACCCCCCTGCAGCAGTTTGAGGGGGACTGTTGCCTATGGGACAGACTCACATCAGAGAAGTTCATGGAGAACTGTCTCCTGTGAGGGAGATGCCATGGCGAGCTGGGGAAGGACTCCTCACCCTAAGCAGCAGGAGAAACAGCATGTGATGAACTGACCATAACTCCCATTCCCTGACTCCCTGTGCTGCTGGGGTAGGCAATAGAACTGGGAAGGATAGAGAGTGAGGGGAAGGTGTTTCTAAGGTCTGTTTTACTTCTCATTATCCTGCTCTGATTTTGTTAGTAATAATTTAATACCTCTACTTCTAGCTAGTTTTGCCCATGATGGTATTTGATGAGCAATCTCTCCTAGTCCTTATCTCAGCCCATGAGCCCTTCGTTAAATTTTCTCTCCCTTGTCCAGCTGTGGAGCAGAGTGAGAGAGAGCTGCTTTGGTGGGTACCCAGCCAGGTACCAGCCTGGCTGGGTACCCATCAGCCTACACTAAACCTTTTCAGGAGAACAGGGAAGACTGGAATGAGCGTCTGTAATCTATTTTCCAAGCTGCTTGAAGTTTGTTATTTGGGAGGTGGGGGTTGGTTATTTAGGTTTTCATCCTCTTCAAGCCAGAATATTCAGAAGTCTACTTTGAACCACCACTTCGGGTTGTTGACTTCTTTTCTTTAGTTTACAGATTGCAAAACATGTATTTTCTGGTGCACTCTGTGAGGCAATCTTTTTGACTGTGATGGCGTAAGGATTACTTTAATCCAGATATTGTAATTGCTTTTCTTGGCATATTTTTTTGCAGCTGTCATTTATCTATCTGCAGGCTGAAGGGATTTGATCAAAAAACAGGGAAAAATAATGAGAAAGAGGAGAATATATGTTCTAACATACATTTTTTAAGTTGTGCTTTAAATTCCTGTGTAATGGCCTGTATTTGGTAAAATTCAACATCCAAGGAAGCACAAGAGGGGTAATTGGGAAAGTTTATTATTTGAAAACTGTTTTATCATAATGTGCTGTGCAAACTACATGCCATACTAGTGATGCAACATATTAATGAAAGTTTAGTTCAGATTATGTGGGAAGGAGGGAAGGTTGTACTGTACTTTCATAGTGGACAAATGTGATGTGAATTGGGAGATGAATTGTAAAAGGATAGGTGCTATGTTCTCAGGTTTCAGAAGAGATGAAGAAATAATAAAGATCTTAGATTTGTCTTTTGTTTCAGAGCTTTAATTTGTTTTATTTATGTGTGTTGGAATTTTCAGAAAATCTTGTTAATGCTTGAAATTGCTTTTTCTTTGAGAAGTGTTGTGATATGGAGGACCTGCTAGTAGTTCTAGGCTGGTGACGAAGACTTAGATTTTTAGAAGTCTTAATTTGATCATGATGTGATTATGACTAGAAACTCTTTCTAGGAAGCACTGATAGTAGTTAAGCGGTCATGATAAAACAAGATTCCTGTGTCAGGCAGAGTCTGAGTAAAGTATTAGACTCCGTGCTAATACTTTAAAAGCTTTTACATTTCACTCTATCAGAACCCAATTTAAATAAATAGATGAATATTAAATAGACAATGTTAGATGTGAACAGTGGGTTTTATATTTGGTTTTATACCAAATTTAGCAAGTTATTGGCATGCCTAATGAGTTCTGCTACTGATATGTAACACGTAGGTAATACTACAATCGTGAAATCTTCCTAGATGCATATTTTTATTTACTGTATATTAGATATGGATGCAACTTAGAAGACATTTTTTCTGGCTTATTAAGAAGTACTTGTGGATTTTGGGGGAGCTGTTTTGTTGGTTGGTAATTTGAATGTCTTGGTACACATGAAACACCTTTTCTCCTTATGTTTCTGGTTTTTAGTCTGTTAGACTTTGCTGATTTTAGTGTTTGGTTACCATTACAGTTATTTACCCATGTTTATAAGATGCTTGTGAATTTCTTTGGTACTTCTGCTCCCCTGACTTTACTGGAGATATGCAAAATATACTAATTTTATAACTTCCTTATAACTATGGGTGTTGTTATATAATGTTGACAGAAAATATGCATGCCTATATTGTAGACAAGGTGCACTTTCCTACACTTGATTTTCATTCATCTTATAGTTAAAGTGGCAAATGTCAAACCTACCTCATGCTGTTCCACAGTGACATTAGGCTAAGTGGCTCTTACTTAAGAAGTTGAACAAGTTTTTAATAATGCATGAGAACAATGATTAGGGTTTTGTTTTTTTGGTTCAGTTTGGGGGCTTTGGATTTTTTTTCTTTTTTGAGGTGATGAGGAGGAGTTAGTTTGTTTAGTGTGTTTTGTGGGGTTTTGGGGGAGGGTGGCCGTTGTTGGTTTTGGGTTTTTTTGTGTATGGGGTTCTCTTTGGTTTGGTATTAATGCAATGTAATATCCCTTCCTATTCAAGGTACTTCCTTTTCCAAGTTTAGATACACTGCTGCAGTCTGACATGTGCTAAGATTACCTGGTTAGTACAGTGGATCAGCAGCTCTCTTCTTTTGCAGGCACTGTTCTTGGCCACATTACCGTTCTCTTTAGAGGCTTTTTCCATGTAATTTGGGTAGCAGTTGCTTTTTGTGTTCACACTAATGCTGAAAAATATATTAAAATGACTTGCTTGTATGAGTGTTAAATAGATGTTTTTTTTGTTTGCCTCTGTTAATTGCATCTTACTAGGAGGAAGGCTTTGACTTCAATTCTGTATTTCTGTTGGGCTGTCTTGCTTGTGGATTAGGTTGATAAGAAGAAGCTTCTTGGCTGTTACACAGAATGATCAATATTATTATACTGATCTCTGTCAGTATGGGCATGCTTTAAATCTCACTGAATTTATAAACAGTGTTACCAGCGTGCAGGTTTTATCAGGTATCAGAAGAGTAAAGCTGACCATATTTTTGCAGGCTTGATTATGCTTGATGTGATGGTAACCAAAGAGCTGTTAAGCCTCTAATCAGTTTTCTGTTGGTGGTCCTCTGGAGTTAATAGTAAAGACTTTTAACAAGCCACCCTGCATTCACAAATCAATATTTAAAAAATTAAATCATTATTTCAATATCCTTCAGGCATAAGGAAAAAAATTACTGGAAATAGAGAGCAAATAAATAATTGTGTGTTTTAGTCAGGAATGTCATAGAACAGACTTACTTGTTCTTCTGACATCTCCTGTTTCATAGTTGATACCCTTCTGAAAATTTTCACCTTCGGAAATACTTTTTTTGCCTTGCTCTGTAGGTTTTGTCTGTTTCACTTTACATGCCACTTTTTAAACATCTCTAATTTTCTAGGTATGGAATTCGCCCTGAAAATGTGATTATATATGGCCAGAGTATAGGAACAGTACCATCTGTGGATCTTGCTGCTAGGTATGAAAGTGCTGCTGTAATTCTTCATTCTCCACTGACCTCAGGAATGCGAGTAGCTTTTCCTGATACGAAGAAGACATACTGCTTTGATGCATTCCCAAAGTAAGTTGTAGGATTTTTTTTTTAAATCAGCATACATTTTCTCTATAACAGAAGTTTTCAAGTAGAGAAACAAGTAGTCTGGCATATTCTCTGATTTTTTTTTCAAAGGTTTAATGAAAGAATTAGAGAAAAATCAGTGAATAATATCAAAGAGGAACATTGAATTTGAGGAAGTTCACAAAACTTTGTAAACCTTCTAGATACTTTGCATCTCTAATCATTTTTGTGGGTATCTGTGAAAAAGTAATTCATTTTCCTATACATAACATGTAAATCCCTAGTTTTAACAAGTAGTTCTTTCCAGTGAATTGTTAGGCTGGATAACTGTGAACAGGGTAATTTACAATATGTTTCTGTAAGACTGAAAAACTAAGTGGGTCTTAACTGAAGAAAATTCCTGTCACGTATTTCAGAACTATGCCATTGTTTTCATAGATATAATCTTTTTCTTTACAGCATTGACAAAATTTCTAAAATAACATCTCCTGTCTTAATAATCCATGGAACTGAAGATGAAGTAATTGACTTTTCACATGGCCTGGCATTATTTGAGCGTTGCCAGAGACCTGTAGAACCACTGTGGGTAGAAGGAGCGGGCCATAATGATGTGGAACTCTATGGACAGTACCTTGAAAGATTGAAACAGTTTGTGTCACAGGAACTGGTGAACTTGTAACTTTCATTGTGTATTTACATGTTTTTTTCATTTCACTACAGAACTGCACACTTTGATAAATATGTAACTTAAAACCTGAATGTTGTGTTTTCAAATCATCTTGGTTGCCTTCATTAAATCTACAGGTAATGATTCGTCAACATAATTAATGAAGGTTTTAATGTCAGCATTATAAACTGGAATTACGTGATCATGCAGTCAGACTTGGCAGTTCATATTTCTTTGTGTGAGGTTTATTCTTCTTGGATGTAAAGAAAATATCACAAGGAGTACTGTAAGAAAATTTAATTATATAAAACCAAATGCTGTAA
>WBNO01011905.1:12500-17183 GCA_013400575.1 Peucedramus taeniatus
AAATAGCTACCAGATACAAAACTGCTAAACCTCGCAGACTCCACGCAGCAGAAAGACCCAAAATGCTGGGGATACCCCCCCCCAGGATGACGCTCCACAGCCGAGTGCGCGGTTCGAGGGACAAAGGGAAAGGTAGTGCCAGTCTTCCCCTACCATCTCCCTGCACTCTGCTTATCTCCAGCTGGAGCTCCGGCTCTGTTCCGGGAATCAAGGGCTGGAAACTTGCGGTAGGACTCCCCCTTTCTCTCGGCAGAAGCAATAAAGGCAAGGTGTCTGGGCTGGGGTGACTCTGTAGTCTTTTCTCCTGGAGAGGGGAGCGATGGATCTTGACCAGACTGCTGGAGCGGGACCGCCCCGCTCGGTGCGGCAGTATAGGCGACACGTGTGGAATTCTCTTCCATGGAGCTTAAAACTGCCAACTGCAGGTTCTCTAAGACGAGAGAAAAAAGCCGAACGAGAATCTCAAAAGGAAACGGCTCTGCCTGGGCAAAGACCAGGAAGTCAGTGAGCCAAAACCCACATGGCAAGAGGGGACGAGCTGCTTGTGAGAGCCGACTTCAAAAGCAGCCCATAGCACCCCGTGCCGCAGCTTCCCGTATGCTGGATCAGAAGGAGACAGGAATGATTTTGAGCACAAATAGATATTGAATACAACAACATTTTGGGTTACCAATGACAATTTGAGTAATCTAGAAGTTAGGATGATATGTAGGCTGTATTTTATGTGTTTGTAGTTACAAAATCTTGAGGGTTCTGTTTCAAGGAAAAGTTGAGATTCTCTTGTCATTAACTAGAGTTCTTCAGAGACATATGATATTACCAGGCATGATAAAAGTACAAGGACTGGCAAATCTGAATATGCAGTCCTGGAGGCAACTCCAGAATAATGCAGATAAAGTAAACATTAAATTTAATCCATGGTCATTTCAGACTGCTGGTACAATGCATTATTGTCCTGCCATATTTCACTTTCTAATGTAAGGAAATGGATTTTATGCAAGGCATTGTTAATGCATTACAAAATCACATGATGTTTTCCCATATGTGTCTGATCTGTGACATTTAGGCTTGCTTTCCACAGAAGCTGTCACAACAGGTTTCTTTACATGGTTCAGTGTCTCCTTCCAGGTAGCAAGTGATAGGAAAAGAGAAAACGGCCTCATGTCGCACCAGGGTAGATATGGATTGGATATTAGCAAAACTATTGTCACCAAAGAGACTGTCAGGGATTGGAAGAGGCTGCTCAGGGAAGTGGTCGAGTCATCTTCCTGGGGGTATTTAAAAGACAAGGAGACTCATAGTGCTTGGGGACATGGGTTCGTAGGAGAGCTAGCAGTGCTGTGTTAGTGATTTGACTTGTTGACCCTAAAGGTCTGTTGCAGCTTTAACAATTTGATGAATTCTATGGGGAGTAGCTATTTTAAAAAACAATCATATATGAACAATAGCATTCACAGATGAACAAAGCATTATTACTCACTTGTGATTATTGCTTTGTCAGTGTTCAACAGCTGTTCTGAGTCAAATTGTCTCTGTGGCATGTGAGGACGTGGCCATAAGAATGTGTGTGTTTAATGGTAATTTTGTTGTCTTTTTATTTATTTATTCTATCACTTGTTCTGAATTGTAATTAGTACTGTATGACCTCAGTAGACAGTTGGATTTTATAAGTAACTAGGAATCAGTAAGTGTTTGTTTAAGAAATAGCGATTTGAAATATTCACATTTCCATGTATCATGACTCTGAGACACATACAGCTATTGAATAATTGTATAGTTTCATTGTAGTCAATCATGTGATCATTTATGACAGCCAGAAACTGGATTCTTTTTATTAGTGAATCATTCAGCTGGCTGCGGTGCTTTTCCATGCTTCCCTTTCATGGTTCATAGGAGTTTTTTCCTATACAAAGGTCTAATTAAAGAACCAATTTGGTTATGTTGGTGGGAGCGGATTGACTGCACTGAGTTTAGGAAACATGGGGACATTTGTTTCCACATCTAAGTTTTACATTGTTACAGCTTTCTGCGCTGTGTAGAGAACACGTGGAGCATGGCATAGGGTCTGCAATAAAGTTTTTATTTAGGTAAACTTATGAATTTCTTTTATGCCAATTTTTCTGCAATAACCATGTGACTCACTATAAATGCATGATTACTTATGCTTTTCTTTAATTGTATCACAAATTCACATGGCTTAGAACTTGCAAACAGATTAGCAACTAATGCACAGAAAATGCTTTTCTTGTAGCAAATTCTCTTAAAAAGGGGTGCAATATGTCAAGTAAATTGTCCATCTGTCCCACTGCTCTGTGTGCAACATTGCTAGTCGGAGGTGTGATTTAGAAAGAGCTTTTAGACTGTATACTCTCTGTTGTCAGATCTTCTCATGCTCTGCTGACATCCTAAATTAGAAAACTAGAAATGTTAAAGACTGCATCAAAACCTTTGCCCTTTAAAATCTTTAGTGTAGGATTGTGTTTATTGACTTTTTGAACTTCTTGATGCTATTAATTCATGGCTACAAATCCAACAATTTCATCACTCTAAAAGAAGTACTTCCTTTTCTCTGTTTTTCAATCCGTCTCATTAAATTTTCACTCCTAAATGAATGTCCTCCCTTTTGTCTTTGCAGGGTTTGGTGAACAGTTCTGCTGCCATCTTGCCCAACTATTCTCTAATAGATTTCACAATTTTTCTTGGTAAAGGAAGTGCTCCCTCTCATTAGTCATTTAGTTGTCCTTGTTTGAAACATAATGCACACTTAGAATGCAGTAAGAAACTGCATTACTGAAAATATGTGCTCACACTTTCAAATAATCTTATAAAATGAGATAGAATACATATTATCTATAGAAAAATATAGTGTATAAATGTATAATCTAGCCATTGCTGTATTTTATGGAGCAGAATTTCTATAGATACTTCTATTGACTTTTCGAGACCATTATTGTGAAATAGGATATGGTATTTATAGGATGTAGGTGCTGATACTGTTTCTGTCATAGAATATTTTAAAAAATATGTTATTAGAAGAAACTATGTCTCCAAACAGATTTTTTTTAGCATAGTTAAAGCAGTGAAACTAGGTACTAGCAAATACTTTGAAAACTAATTTAAGTGGTCATTTTTAACTTGTTAATAAAGTTTTCTGATATGTACTATAATACTTTGATGTGATTTTTTTTTACTAAAAAACAGTGCATATACATTGATAATTCCGGTACTGATCCTTTCTTTTAACTCTAGTAAATTTCTAGGAGGAAAAAAAAGTTAGGTGTCATAGGTTACCTACATTACTTTTTTTGGATTACACTTCACTGTGACCTATAATTTCTTATGCCATTGTGTGTCTTGAAACACCTAGGTTAATGATTTTTCGAAAAGCACAGCACCAAAGAAACAATTCAATTAATAATGTCAGGCCTCAAAGGCTCTTGATCATTAAGTCACAGGTTGCCAGATTGTTTATTGTGACGTTTTCTGCTGTGACAATACTTGAATCGCAGCATTTGCCACCTGCCAATGTCACCAGAGTCTTCCCTTGAGTTTAGATTCACACACCCATTTCTTCCTGCAGGCTCTCTGTTGTCCCTTGCGCTCTTGGCTTTCTGCCCCTGTCATAGTCTCAGTGCTGCCCAAGCCCATCTCAGAAATCTTCCAAGCAGCAGCCAGAAGCGGATGAGGCTCCATGGACTGTGTGCCACATTCTGCTTTTCAGTGGCACAGAGGAGCACAGACAAGAAGGCACTTACTGCAGCAAATGTTCAGCTATTCCTGCTTTCATAAGGGGAGGTTGGTTGCCAAGTAGGCACAAGGCCAGAGGAAACAAAACCACATATCTGCTCCTAAGTATTTCTCTTCCATCTTGTTGTGGGAAAAGAAAATAACAGGAAAAGGAGGCTGTGGAAAATAGGACGTTCCACTAGGGAAAAGGAAAAAAGGTTAAGGTAAATGTTTGGCCTGGTGAAGGCCTAAAGAAGGATCTGCAGATCAGATGAAAGGAGTTTGTGGTTAGGTAGTGGAAAGCTAAACCAGCAGAATGAGACAGGAAAAGGGGAGATGCTGGGAGAAGTGAGAGATTTTGGCAGAACTAGAAAAAAAGGAAAAGAAAAAATGAAAAGAAAAATAAAAAAGGAGCTTAAAGCTTTTGTCTTTTCAAAATAAAACATTTTTTGAAAGAAAAATGTAACTAATCCAAATGGAAGTGGAGCAATTAGTAGATGGAGAAATGCCAAATATAATGAAAAATAGAGAGGAAAAAGGAAAATGTAAAAATGAAAGGAAGTGGAAAAGGGGAGGAGGAACACCCTAAATTACTTCTATTTTTCCGATTCCTTTGTTTTGTCATATGTCCTTTGGAAATCAGTTTATTGAGATAAAAGAATTTACGTCTAACAATGGCATATCCTCTGCGTTACTCACTGATACTATTATTGTACTAGGACTAGACCAGTGACCTCCAAAAGTTTTTGATCATGCACCTCTATCAGTAAGACCTTTTTGAGCATGCACCCATAATAGAGGCATATATATTTGCTTATAAATTGTATAAATGTACTATTCTATTCATGTATTATGTACATTTTAAGACATTTACCAAAATAAGAACTAAGATAATGTAAGATAAAGATGAAAAAAACCAAACAGTATTTTAAAATTTAAAAACAATTTTATTTTATT
>WBNO01011912.1:177-31652 GCA_013400575.1 Peucedramus taeniatus
CAAATTTGGAAAATATGCTCCAAATATGGAAAACATGCTCCAAATTTGGAAAACATGCCCCAGATTTGGAAAATATGCTCCAAATTTGGAAAATGTGCACCAAATATGTAAAACATGCTCCAGATTTGGAAAATAACGCACCAAATTTGCTGCACAGGCACCAAATCAAGGAATGTGATCCCCAAGGATTGAAATCCAGCCAGGGACATGCTGGTGTCAGCTGCTTGTTGTCTGGACAGAATTCTGTAAGGTTACCAGCAGGTTTTATTGTTCTTGTGCTTCTGAAATGTTTTCTGACAAGCAGAGAGGGAAGCAGCTTCCTGCAAGTGAATGAAGCTCCCATGCAGAGGGCAATTCAGGGCCTTGTGTACTTGTTAAGTTCTACTTGAATCCCATATTAAGGGCTTAATTTTACATCTGGGTGAATTTACTTGTGTGAAGGGCTGAGTCAGAGCTCCTGAGAGGGTCTTGATCATAAAAATTATGATTAATGATGGGATTAGAATAGTGGCAGTGTGGACATCCCATCCTGCGCTGGAAGAGCTTCTGTCTGATGTAGCAGAGTTACAAAGATTTCATAAAACCAGCAGAACTTGGAAGATAAAGAAATTGGCAGCTGTTTTATTTGGCAATTCTGCTCCTTTTCTGCTTTTCTTTCCCATACACACAGAGGTGCTGTTGCCCAGTATTCCCTGGCTGCCAGTTCTGGGATGTGTCACTACAAGACATTTGGGCACATTTGGGTGCTTTTGTCACTTTTCTCTTTGGCCATCACAGAGGAACATCTGCCTCACATTTAATCCTTACTGACAGTGCAAAACAATTTTTTCTATTTTATGTTAAAGGTAGTAGCAGCTCCTGAAAATCTTATGTTTTCTCTGGAATCTGTATGATGGAGTATAGCTCAGTTCAGATGGCTGTATATATTTACATAAATAAATATTTGTGGTCCCAATTGCGGGGATTTGATGCAAAAATAATTCTATTTTTAGGAAGAGGGGAGAATTTTAAGAAATAGAATGGAAGAGTTCTAGCGTCACGTTTTATAATTTCTAATAATATTCTTTTTTGCAATATTTTAATAAGACTATTCAGCTGGATTGTGTAATTTTGTTTTGATCCAAATAGTTAAAAGATTATAATGACATTTATTTGATTTCCAGTTAATTGTCAGTCAACCCTGAAGCTCATTTATATCAGCATGCAGATAAGGAAAATCTTTTAAGCACAGTTTATTAAATGGCAACACTATTAGCATACAAATTATGCTCAGAATAGAATAAACAGGTACAAAGATCATTAACATATGATACAGACAGTCAGATCTCAGATGGGATTCAGTGGGACCTTTTCAAAAATACCAGGGCTGTCAGCAGCAGGGACAAGTCATTCACTCAGCCAAACTTTACTCACATTTCCATCTGCATAAATCACTGCTAATTCCGAGTCGTTTGGGAGTTGTGCTCATCTTTCTGCCCCTCACTCACTTCCCTTTGTAGTTTTTAATGCAGCCTCTTCTGCTCCTCAATCCTGCTAAAATTAGAGGAGTCAGATATTGTCTCAGTGTCTGGCAGCATGTCTGGAGAAATTTATAAACAATATATCTTTGCACAGCCTGGAAATAAAGAGGGGGTTTGCTCCTGAGCAGCAAAGGGAGGCTGAGCAGACATGGTTTCAAATAGGATTTCTCAGATAATAAAAATTACTTTGCCTCTGATTTAATCAGATCCAGATTCCTCTCTTTTTATCAGCACAGGGCCGTGATGAGGCTTCAATAACGCTGGGAGGTGTCAGATGTGAGAGGCAGGCAGGAGACAAGGAGAGGGAATCTTTACAAAGTACCAGGGTTACTTTATTTGGAAAAGAATTACACCCTTGAAGGGAGAGCTGCCCTTCTGGCAGTACTGAAAGCTGCAGAATCCACCCAGTTTTACAAGGATCCAGCTCAAGATTTTGATGGGGATTTCAAAGCCCTTTGCTGTTTGAATCCATGCATTTCATATCCATGAATTAACATCCCCCTCTCCCAAAAACAGATTGGCTGAACAATGCAGCAGTGCACAAAGCTACCCCTGCTGCACTTTTAAATCTAATGACTTGACACCTCTTTCTTTTCTCAGATTTTATTTCTTCTATCAGCCTTGTTAAATACATATTATTCTTTCATGCTCTTAAGATCAAAGCAAATAGCCATCAACAATCTTTTGTTCACACGAGACAACACGTTCGGAGATGGTTTGTTTGGCCTGGTTAATTAAAAGCTGTACCTATCATCCCTGCTTGATTTCTCAAGTTCTTTACTTAAAAAGTATGTGTGACAATTTTAATGAGCTCTCACCTCTTCCCCACAGCCTCTGGCTTCTGCACAAACTTTGCAAACTCTTCTTTTTGAACATCACACAGAGCTCTGACTCCAGCAGATCCCAGGGAAGCTGTTTGTTTTCCCTCCCTGCACATGGTGCTCATCTCCTCTCCTGATGGAGTCACTCAGAGAGGAATTTCAATATTTATATCTGATGGGTTTAAAGTAAAAGGGGGTCAGGTTAGATTAAGAATGAGGAAGAAATATTTCACAATGTAGGTGACAAAACACTGGCACAGAGTGCCCAGAGAAGCTGTGGCTGGCCCTGGATCCCTGTCAGTGCCCAAAGCCAGGTTGGACAGGGCTTGGAGCACCCTGGGATAGTGGAAGGTGTCCCTGCCCATGGAACTGGATGATCTTTAAGGTTCCTTCCAACCCAAACCATTCCACAATTCTATATGGAATAATATTTCTGTGTATTCCCAACTTGCCCTGGTGTGCATGAACTTTGCATGAATAGTCAAAACTGGATTTTCATCTCTTCTTTTGCTCACAGCAGCTTGGTTTAATTGAGCTGCTCACCCAGAGGTAGCACCAGGCAGGAGCACAGGAGAAAGCAGAACTCTGATCAGGATTTAAGCATTTTGTAAGTCGGAGATGCCAGCCTAGAGTTAGGCCTGGACTTAAGCAATCCCTTGATGCCTGAGAACTTTATGAACTCAGCTGTGTCCTGAGTTCTTCCTTCTCCTCCTTCTTCCACAGCGCTGCATTTATCAGATCTGCTTCAGATCTTGTGCTTTTGGGCCTTTGACAGGCACTTATTTACTTATTGAGAGAAGTCCAGTTTTCCTGGCAGACAAAATATTCTCCTTGCATTGTGTTGGACAAGTTAAACTTTCCTGTCTCATCACAGCACTTGGAATTACCTTGTCTTGTGATGCAGCTGCTAAGAATTATTATCTATAGCCTTCACACAGCCTCAAATGTTGTGAAAAGAAACGGTTTCCTGCAAGCCTTTCAGCAGGTGAGACGTGCCTTTCACAGCTTCTTTTTAAACCATTTGTCAGAGCTTGATCCAAAGCCCATTAAAGGCAATATTCCCATCACCTTCTGCATCACAGCTCCCTGATTTGGGAGAGAAATGGGAGAGGACAAAGTGCAGCCCCTCTGAACCCACCCTCGGCACAAAGTTGTGGCTCTGAGGGAGTTTAGGGCAACTCTGCTGTTCTTGGCACCTGGGGCAGCATTTCAGAGGGTGCTGTTGTTTTTCTTCTTGCATCTGAAATGCCTCATCTTGATTTTCTGCTGGGCTCTGCCTTCCCATCCCTCTCCTGACATAGACCTCAGGACAGCTGGAAATTTCTCACTTTTTTTTAACATTTTTTCCATTCCCTTCCACTAAACTAATTACTCTGGAGTCCTTTGTGCTCTTACACAAATTCTGCCTGAGTGTCTTATTTACTGCTCGCTCTAATTGTTGTTAGGTAGCGTGACCTGTTTCAAACAACTCAGGAGCTTTTATTTAGCAGATTTTCTCTCTGCTAAGCTCCTTTTTGATCCACTAAAAGAGCCATTCCATCCTCAGCCTGCCCAGCCATTGAAATATTGTTTCAGAACAGCATTTCTTCAGATCAAACGTGACACTGTCAGCTCCTGAGTGGGTACAAACCCCTCTTAGTGGCTAAATGAGAGAGATGGGAATTATCAAGGTCTCAATTCATCATGAAGAATACAGGGATGAAAAATCTGAGGCATGACCAAACTTCAGTGGAAAAGCTGTAACCAGAATCCACAGAGGCTAAGATAGAGCTTTCAAAGCTTCTCCCCTTTGCTATTCTGTATTTTACTGACTGTTTTTTCCTGTGTATTTACCTAGCTTTTGGGGTTGGAGATTGTATTTTTTTTTTTTTTTTTTGCTTTATGCCACTTCTGGATTTTAATTTGCACCTAAGAGCTTTTAGGTGCAACTGCAGTAAAAGTAACAGGTCATCAATATTTGATGGAGAGAAAGACACAGAGGTGGCTTGTTATGAATTATTATTCAGGTGCCCAATTTATGAACATTTGCTGATTCACACTGGAATCTCTTTGGATACTGTTTGATGAACACCATATGTTACCCAGCCACTCGATTGCATCCCCTATTTTATCACCAGCAGTTTTTCTGGTGGTTGGCACAAACTGATGGGAAGAAATGCGTCATTAATGCAAAAAATATTGCAGAGGCAGAAGGGGAATACTTGGAAATGTTTCTTCATGTTCAAAGCTGCCTTTGGAACAGTCACAGGTGTGTGAAGGAGAGGACCCAGGGCTCCTGTGTTGATGCACAGCTGTGACACAGCTCAGTTCATGGGATCACAGAATCATGGAATATCCTGAGTTGGAAGGGATCCACAAGGATCAGAAACGCTGCCCCAGGTGCCAAGATCCAGCTCCTGGCCCTGCACAACACCCCAAATCCCACCCTGGGCATCCCTGGGAGGGTTTTCCAAACCCTCCTGGAGCTCTGGCAGCCTTGGGCATGTTCCCATTCCCTGTGCAGTGCCCAGCACCCTCTGGGGGAAGAACCTTGCCCTAAAATCCAACCTAAACCTTCCCTGACACTTCCTCCATCCTTCCTTATCCAAACAATATCACTGAGCTGATACATCTCTGTATTGAGGAGGGGACTTTGCTTCCTCCCATTTTGCTCTGCCCCAGTTCAATATGATGGATTATTAAACCTGGACTTATTTCCTCACTCTACCACAAGTGGCAAACCCAGAGCTGCTGCAGCACCTGGTGATTATTGCCAAGGAAACAAAGATTTTTCATTCAAGCCTAAATCCCTTCCCCTCCCAGCTGCACACCCTAGCCACAGCAGCACCACAGGGACATCTCTGCTTGTCCTGCTCCTAAATCCATCCTTCCCTGCCCAGGAGCAGATCTTTGTGCAGGGAAAGGTCAGATGAGGGTGAAAGATGTGAAATTAGGGGGGTATAAGCCAGAAGGTCACCAGAAATCCAAGTTTAGTGCTTCTTCTTCCCAGCTGAGCTGTTGGGAGGGTGTAACAGGAGCAGGACAAGGTCTGATGTGTGTTCCACTTGCAGTTACAAATGTATGAATGCCAGAATGGGAAACAGAAACACACTGTGATGGGTTTTTTTGTGTGTTTAATGGTTCTGATGCTACTGCCAGCTCCAACTTCTGCTCTTGTGATTGTTCATTTCCTTTAATAATTCAGTACATCACCCAATCTTATGTTGTTAGTAATAAATATTAAATACCCAAGCTGTGATGCATGAATTAGATATTTTCTATTTTATGAAAGGAGCCCTGTATAAGAGTTAAATGTCAATTAAATGAGGGATATAAAATGTGATGCAGTGCTGCTGTGAGTGAATGGAGCCTGGTTTTCTGTGGAGTTGTGGCTGACACTGAATTTTTTGAGTGTAAGGAAATGTGGCATTAGGGTGCAGATTTTCTGATGCCTATTGAGGACTGAGCTTAGTGACAAGAGGAGGTGCACATAGAGACCCTGACCCCATTTTTATGAATCTTCCAGGACCTCCATGTCCTAAATTTTTTCTAAACGAAAAAAAAAAAAAAAATGTTTAAGTTCCACATTTACCAGGTGGATGTTGAAGAACTGGGGAAAAACCCACCAAAATATTAAAGAATAATATTTTCTGTGCTAAAATTTATTGCTAATTCCACAATGCTTTGAAAATCCTCTCATTTTAGATGTGTGTTCTGTGTGATTCTGGAGAAAATCCCTGAAATCCTGAAGTCCTGCACTTGTATGTGACAGCAGAAGGATGCCAGGCACAGTTATCCAAGGAAATCATATCCTGACTTACATCCCAAAGCATCTCATTAATATGAAAAAAAAAAATGAACAAGCTTAAAGATTAATTTTTTCCATATAACCCAGGAGTGGTCCTGACATTACCATTAAATGCAATTTCTCCAGCACTCTGCAAACTGATAGAAACAACTCATTGACTCCAGGGTGGTTTGAGGGCCCCATGAGACAGTGATGGATTTGATTTGGCTCCTTGGCTTGTGAGGTGGCATTTGAGCATCTCAGCCGGCCTGATAATATCTTTTAATAATCCTGACAGAACTCCACAGGCAGCTGGGCTCACACACAACCTTAGCTTGGCTTAGGAGCACTGGGATCTCTAAAAAAAAAACCAAAAAACCCAACAAAACCATGATAAAATAGAACACAAATAAGGAGCAAGTTGAGTCTTTTGACTTTTTCCTGAGATTCCAGAAGAAAGTCACCTGGAAAAGTGAATGATCAACCCTAGTTTGCCAACAAAACATTCCTAATATAGAAATTAATAAGCAGAAGAGGTGAAAATCGATTAACATACATTCAGCTTGCTGTAGAAGAGAAAAATCATAATGGAAATGTTTAAATATTGAAAGTAGCACTGCATTTCTGTTACTATTCCTCTGCTAGAAGTCTTTTTTATTTCTATTCTTCTATTGTTGCCCAGGAAATTTGTGGATTCCCCATCCTTGGAAGTGTCCAAGGCCAGGTTGGACGGGACTTGGGGCAACTTGGGATGGTGAAAGGCGTCCCTGTCCATGGCAGGGGTGGGATGAGCTTTAAGATCCATCCAACCCAAGCTATCTTGGGATTCTGTGGTTCCATTTTGTCTGTTTTTCCCCAGGGTGGTGTTCCTGGAGGATGGCAGCCTCAGGATCTCCAACATCTCCAAGGTGGATGCCGGGGTTTACACTTGTGTAGCCACAAACCAGTTTGGAACTGCCAGAAACTCAGGGAACCTGATTGTGAAAGGTATTTCAGTATTTCTTTCTTTTATGGACCAAGATGAGCTTTAAAAAACCCTTCCAACCCCAGATTCTCTGATTTTGTAACTGTTTTATTTTAATATCCTTCTTTTCAGCAGTATCAGAATGGTTGCTGTAGCCTGCAGTGTGGCTTCCTCCTTAACTTTGCATCTGGCAAAAATCTTTTTAATATTCACCTTTTGACTGAGCAATTAGCACTGATACAGCTCAAAGTGTGACCTCAGATGGGGCTGCAGCACAGCCAGCAATGAAAACACCAAGAACTTCAGCGTTTCTGCAGCTCTGACTTCATCAAGGTTCTCCCCCTTTCACATGTCCCATACATTGTGGCAATATGGGAAAATCCCATTAAAACATGAAAAAAACCCTATTTTGCTTGGCATTTATGAAGTTTATTAAAACACCAAGTAACAACATGGTATAAAAATGATCTTGTTTGCAGGGAACATTTGTTTTTGTTTCCCCTCTGGAGAAGTTTGGGCTGTTCAATTATAGGCCTCATTGCTTCAGCATTATTTTCAACTGAAATGTCAGAACTTGGGAAAGCATAGCTAATGTGCAAATTAAGTTTATTGCTGCTCATTGAGTTGTTTATTCTTTGTGGGAGAAGTCTTTATTACACCTCCAGCACTCACATCTCCCCTCTTTTCTCCTCTGGAATGGGATTTGCCATATAATGCATGTTTGCTGTTGCTAAGCAAGATAGATGGATAAGGCAGAACCAAGAGCTTTTAGGAAGCTTTTAAAAGTATTTGAGGTGGAAGTTTTGAGGACAAGCTCATAAAAGAAGTAAAAAATATCACCCAAGTGAACATTCTGCATTAGTGGGGATAAGGAGGATACAACAAGAGGTGCAAGAGGATGGGAATACCATAATAAATAAATTTATTTTTTGTTATCACTACTAAAAACATATCTCATGCCCAAACCCAGCGTAATTACCAAAAGGACAATTTTCAAGATTTATTTGGTGGAGGAAAACAGTTTCAGGCCAATAATACAGGAGATTTCTTATGATAACAGCAGTGCCCAAGGCCAGGTTGGACAGGACTTGGAGCACCCTGGGACAGTGGGAGGTCTCCCTGCCCCTGGCAGGGGTGGCACTGGATGGGATTCAAGGTCCTTTCCAACCCAAACATTCCCATAATTCTGTGATTTAAGAATCACTTAAATTCTGGAGTTAAGCTGTGATGAGCACTGAAGTAACCCAGCTTGTGCACGTTTCCTTCTCCTCCTCTCACATTATTTTCAGATCATATTAATATTGTTGAAGTGATTCTGCTCTCATTTTCTACATGTGTCTAAATTCTCACCACTTTATAACACTTCCATGCACAAAAGCTTTATTCAAGGGAATTGCTTACAACAAAGTGGTTGTTATCTTTAATCTGCCTGCCAGTCATATCAACAAAAGTGAAGCCATATAAACCCATTTCTTTCTCCTTCAGCAAGCTGATACTTCCCTTCATAAGAGCTGCAAGTTTGGGTCTCGATGTAATGGGTTAAAAATGATCAAATAAATAATTTTCCTGCTTGGGAATGTCTTTGAAGCTGTAACTTGAGTAGTGCTGTGGAGTAAAGTACCACTGACATTAATACAGATTAAGGATGTCGATGTCTAAAGTAAGTGGAGATGAGCAGCAATTTTGCTTTTGCTACAGTTTTTGGCCAGGAGAATTCTTCAAGGTTGGAGAGCCACGGGCACATTTGTGAGAGAAGTCTGGAACTTTTGACTGAAATCATAACTATTGATTATGGGCTTTATGAAGTAGTGTAATTTAGGGTGTTCCTAATATAAATATAAATATAAACTAATTTAGAGTGTACTTCTCAAATCTGCTCACTCTCAAGCACACAACGTGGTCATGGTACTGCCATAGGAGTGGTCTAAAGTCATCACTATATTAGAGACAATTCCCTTTATTAGAGAGTATTTGGGCCAATTTGAAATCATTTCCTGAATGGCACAAACCTCCTTCAATAACTGCTATTTTTGTAAGCATTTTAATGAAAAAGATATGATTTTTTTGTCTCCTCAGAAAGGACTGTCATCACCATTCCCCCCTCTGACACAGATGCAACAGTTGGAGAGAGCATTGTCCTGCCATGCCAGGTGTCCCACGACCCCTCCCTGGACGTGCTGTTCTCATGGTCATTCAATGGCCAGAGAATTGATTTGGGCAGAGGAATCCATCACTTTGAAAGGATTGGAAGGGTGAGTTTCCCAAACTCCTTAATGAAACTCTTTGCCACAGTCCTTCCACGACACGAATGTTTATCATAATTCCTCCCTCGCTGTTTATATGACTGGCAAATCACTGTTTCTTTACAAGGGCTGCAAACATTTATTTTTCTTCCCTAAATTTCATAAAGGCGCTTGAGTTATTTGTGAAGCCATAATAAAAATGTCCCCATGAAAGAAACTGATGATAGCTATGAATATTTTAATTTAAAAGCTGAATTTTGTATTAATATTGAGCAATTTATAAAAATGCCCAGTATGGAAAGCATGTTGTGAGTGATTAGTTAACTTTTTTTTTTTTTTTTTTATCTCTCCAGGAATCTGCTGGAGATTTGATGATAAGAAATATTCAGCTGCATCATTCTGGGAAATATGTGTGCATGGTGCAAACTTCTTTAGACAGTCAATCTGCAACAGCAGATATAATTGTGAGAGGTATGTCTGTAAGGGAGACACAGATCTTCTAGAGGAATTAGGAATTCTTAACATCAGCTGTTGTTTAAATGATTCCTAGGATGTCAATTCCACATCTCAATAGTGAAATGCTTTCTTTCTTTTACTCTTGGCCCCAAAATTGTGGCCAGCATGATCCTGGTGTTCGGCCAACCCAGGGGAACCTCTGCAGTTCTGCCTGAGTGTTTTTGGCAAAAATTTTGGGCTACACAGATTGGAGGGAAATCCTCTAATCTCAGCAGTGTTGTTATTTCCTTCAGGCATCTCTAGGTCACTGTGCAGGCTGGGAAAATCAAAATACCTAATTCCTTTCCTCTATTTGGAGAGAATATGAAATAATATTTTCAAACTCAGCTTTTTACTGCCAGCAGTGAGGAAATGCTGTCATGGGAGCACAACTGTAAACCCTAGGAGAAATCAGAAATCTATGTAGCACACCATCTTACATTCTTTCTGAACCTCAGTTTTGACTGAATTTAGTAGGAATTCTCAGAATGTTCAATGGTTCAACAAAAGACAACATTGGGTGCCTTGCTTTGTCACACACAAAAAAGAAATCATTCCTTTGTTTGTAGTTTTCATGTTAGTGACATCAAGACATTAATTTTCCTGACTCATAAAAATGTAATCCAGGCATGGAGCCATCATTTAGGGTTTGTGCAGCTTTTATGACACTGCAGCTTCATGAATAATTCCTCTGACTTGAGAAAGTAAGAGTTGCCCAACCCATTCCAGCGGTGAATCTTCCTCTTCCCAATACCTTCCTCTTAAAATGCTGATCGTGTCAGGCCCTCCAGGTCCACCAGAAGATGTTAAAGTTGAACATGTTTCTAGCACAACTGCTGGGTTATCCTGGAAGCCTGGAGCAGATAACAACAGCCCAGTGCAGATCTACAGTGTCCAGACCAGGACTCCCTTCTCGGTGGGATGGCAGGCAGTCGCCACAGGTGAGCAATTTGGGACTTGACTTGGATTTTTTATTTAGTACATACCTCAAAATTACCTCAAAAACCCATTGTTGGTGTCATGTTTGCCTTCAGCTCCCGAGGTCATTAATGGCAGGACTCACAAGGCCACCGTGGTGGATTTAAGCCCCTGGGTTGAGTACGAGTTCCGCGTGGTCGCCAGCAACAGCGTTGGGATCGGCGAGCCCAGCAGGCCATCGGCTCTCCTGAAAACCAAAGCAGCAGGTAAGGCCCTGCTTTCTGCCAGGATTTTCCTTCTCTCAACTGTGGAAATTCACTGCAGCAGAACCACTCATTCCTATGTGGTTATTTACCCAATTCCACAGGCAGGGATCCAGTGTGTTCCACAAGAACGTGTTACTGGATGGGACTTGGAGCAACCTGGGTCAGTGGAAGGTGTCCCTGCCCATGGCAGGGGTGGGACTGCATGGGCTTTAAGGTCCCTTCCAACCCAAACCCTCCTGGCATTCCATGATAAAAGCTGGAGTTAGCTTATGTTCCTCCCTTTGATGTATCCCAACCAACCTTTCACTCAAGCAATTGGGAAGAACAATTTTTGTTCTCCCAGTTAAATCCAAGTTTTTACCCTGCTCAGGGACTTGCACATGAAATGATAACTCCCCTCTCTGAATATCCCTTGGCTGCAGAGGTGTTTGATACCTGAGCATCAGAAGGAACAGGATAATTTTAACTTTGAATATTGGAGGAAATTACAGCATGCAAAGCCCAGTGAAACCAACAGCTTCTACTGACTCCAGAGTGGAATCCTTTCTGTCTGTCTGACTTTTACTCATTTATCTTCTGGGACTTGGAACCTCATGGGAAGCTGCCTCATTCTTGGGTGACCAACAATGTCAGTCCTTTGACTGGCTCAGTTTGGTACAATTTATTTGCAGCCCAAACATTTGGTTTGTTTTATGTTCCTCCCACCCCCCTGCTTATCAACTCTCTCCCACCTATAAAATCAGTGTTTATGGGATGGAAAGCAGTAAAATGGAAGCAGCTTTTACAATCCACTTTCTCTTCTCTGTTTATCTCATTTGCCAAGCTCCGAAGTTTGGCAAGCTGCATTTCAGGACAGAACTCAAAATACAGTATTGTACATTATACAGAATAAAATACATTTCTTTTAGAATTTGGAATCCATTTGTTTCTGGGAGTAGAATCCCAGAATGGTTTGGATTGGTAGGGACCTTAAAGACCATCTAGTTCCAAGCCCCGGCACCTTTCAGAGGAGGTCAGATTTTTAAAATTTCCCAGCAGAGTATCTCAAATGAATATTCTCCACTACATGATTGATCATGAAGACCAAATTAATCTTGAGAAGTGGTTTTTGTTGCTGTTACCACCGTGGGGCTTTGTAAAGTGGGATATTCAAAACCAGACAGGCAGTGAAAGCTTTCATCTTTTAAAGCTTTTATTTATTTATTTATTAGAGGGATTCACAAGAGTGGGGCAACAAGGAGAAAGAAACAATAAAATTATTGTTATTTATCATAGCAATAACACAAGGAAGATTATTTCTGTACAGTGTAGCTCTGTCTGAAATTTAACAAAAGAGACAGACTCACTTCAGGTTTTATCTGCTTAACTCCTTCACTGCTGTAAATTCTTCTGTCTCAAAATGTTGCCCAGGAAAAGGTTCACCCCAGGAAAGGGTGAATTTGAGCTCTGCTGTTGTAATAACTATTTTGCCAGCTAAAATCTGAGCATTAGTAGATTTGTGAATGCAAATGAGCCACTGTTCATTTCATTAAAATGGAGCTGAGAATTAATTGAGCCTCTGTTGGTGCACTCAGCTGTAAATTTTCATCTGTTTCTCAACTCTGACCCAGTTGAGGCTCTGCTGAGCTGCAGCACAAAATTCTCCCCGTGCAAATGTAGTAAGTACCGAACACATTTAATACATGAGCTAATTGAGCATCACTTGGTTCATGAAACAGTGAAACACCAGGCTTGAAAGTTTGTTTTGCTGTTTCCATGCAGTTCTTGTCAGTCTGAGATCGTTTGCCTCTGATGTGCCCAAAGACATTGATTGTGAGTGACAAAAATGAACAGCTCTGTGAAACCTTCCAGAAGAGCCCAGGCTGTTTGCTCTTGCACTCACTCTTATGGCTGCAAAGCAAAATTATTCTGAAATTCCTCCCATTTCTAGAGGATGAAATCAGATAAATATTTATACTTGGATTAGAATCTGGGAATGATAATGGGGCTAGCATCAGTTTCTGTGAACTTTAAGCACTGTTGCTGTTATTGCCACCCCTGGAGCTGGGTTAATGTGTTTATCAATAGGAAGGACAAGCAGATATGGCAAAACTTGCCCAAAATCTCTGAAAAAATACTTCTGAGATGTATTTCTCACCCTACACATCAGCTTTTCAGACAGTGAGATCTGAATGAAGACAATGACAAAAATTCTTGAAGTTTCTGAAGATAGGGTTTGGAGATGGCATCACCAGATGTCCTGTAGAGGGTTCCTGTCTCTGCTCATTCCAGGGATGGCCTCTTCTCTTATACTTCTCCTGCAGCTGAAAAAGAACATGATATCATAGAACCATAGAATGGTTTGGATTGGAAGGGACCTTAAAGAAGAAATATAAAGCAAGAGGCAAGAAATGCTGATATTTTCTTTGCCTCTCCACCATAAGCCCCTTCAGCCTCAACAAAGTTCCCTGATCTCAGTCCTCCACCTCTGGTGCCACAAACCTGTGGAATGCTGGAGAAATCCAATTCTAATCAACCAACTTTTGGACACTTACAGTCTTGGAAGAAATAAACAAACAAATTATGAGTTTTGAATTTGCTAAGAAAAGCATACAACCAATTAAAAAAAATTAATATATTGCTCCAACAACATGTTTATGAACAAATGCATAATTAGTAAATCAGTAGTGTTGCAGCTACAGTCTGAATGGAACATCATTTTGCCAATTAGTTGATGAGGCATAATAATGTCAGATACTTGATGCTCCCAGTTCTTTAATTAATTTTTTGAACCAGGGTACTCATGTATCAAATTCATCTATGGTTTCAGCCTTAGAAAACATGTAAACATCATCTCAGTTCATTTCAAATGGGCTGCTGTGCAATGTAATCCCTGTTCCACCTGCTGAGAGGTGGAATGGCTGCAGGTGAGGCAGGAAATGCTCTGATCACCCACTTGGGAAGGCCTCCAGGATCACTTAGTCCAACCTTTGGCTGACCACTGCCTTGTCCAGAGCTGGACACAGCACTCGAGGCGTGGCCTCAGCAGTGCCCAGTGCAGAGGGACAATCACTGCCCTTGTCCTCTGGCCACACCATTGCTGATCCAGGCCAGGTGACCTTGACCTTCCTCCCCACCTGGGCACACCTGGCCTCATCTTCAGCTGCTGTCAGCAGCACTCCCTGGTCCTTTTTTGCTTGGCCACTTTCCAACCACTCTTCCCCCATCTTGGAGTGCTCCATGGGGCTGTTGTGACCCAAGAACAGGACCCTGCACTTCACCTTGTTGAGCCTCACACCACTGGCTCCAGCCCGTGGATCCAGCCTGCCCAGATCCCTCTGCAGAGCCCTCCAGCAGATCCACACTCCCACCCAAATTAGTGCCAGCTGTGAACTTCCTGAGGTCCAGATCAGCCATAAAGACACTAAACAGGACTGGCCCCAGGACTGAGCCTTGGGGAACCAGCTCCAAACCCCTTTTCTTCTCCAGTTCCTGTGGTGGCACCGACGAACATCAGCGGAGGAGGAGGGAGCCGCTCCGAGCTGGTCATCACATGGGAGGTAATTCTGAGCTCAATTAACCTCAGCTGTCCAACGGGGATAAATCTGTGGGTGAAATCACTGCCCTGCTGAAATCCAAAGGCTTTTGGTCACCAGTGTTGGTCAAGCCTGGATTTCACTCTGGATGTGGAGAGCAAACAGCCTGTAAGATATACAGCAAGTTTTCTGTGTTATAGGGAACAATTTGTAAAAATAAACAGTTTAAGAGGCATGTTGTAAAGATGTTTAGAAGACTGCATAACCCTCTTATCTCCATTGTGCAGGAGGTGCTTAACACACTAATCTGCTTGGCCATTTTCTGCATTTACATTTTTCCTACTTTTGTTTACATGTTTTCCATTCTGGAACACTGTGCTGACAAGACATATCCTATTATGCGTTAAAGGAGATGAGCCCTTTAATTCTGCAGCACTCCAGCGAGAGCAAAGAATACACATTTCCAGAGCAGTTAATGCCAGACAAGTTGCAAAGGGTGAGTGCAGGTCATTTCAGAGAGCAGAAAGTGAGTGCTGTGGGAAGGAGCCTCCTTTTCCAGGCTCCCAGCAGCTTCCCACAGGCACTGGGATGAAGGCAGGCAGCCTCTGGCAAAGCCTGGGAAGTGATGGGGCAGCTGCTTGGTCAAAAAGTGAAAAAGCAGATCAAAAGATATTTTTAAAAATTCCCACTAGATAAATAACACCGCTGATGTTTCCCCCTCCCTGTGCTGTGAACAGAGTGAAATTCACTTTCCCTGAACTAAGTTTTCCTCCATCTGCATCTTTCACTCTTTTGTTTCATTTTCTCCTCATTGGGAGCAGAAGAACATGAAAATCAAAAACAACCTGAGAGTTCTCAATCAAATTATGCTGCTGGACTCCGTAGTGTGTCCCGAAAAACAATCAGAAGAAATCCTAATTATGGCCAGCTAACAACACTGAACACGACTCTGCGGCTTTCTGTGATGAACTCACTAAATGTCTTGATTAAATCTGAGGTCGCAGAAGCCTCAAAAACAAATTAAATGCTCTAGAAAGTAGCTTGAACTCCTATAAATCCCCACTGAGGCATCATCTCTCACATTTAACTCTCTCAGGGCTGGAAAAGAGATGGAAAGGGGAATATTGGGTGTTTGTAAAACACTGAAGGAAAGGCACGTTATAAATGCCAGGGTAGGCTTATTATCATTATTATTAGAATTTGAAGGAATTTATTATAAAAATAAGTTAACTACCCTAAAGTCTTCTGAAGCGCTTCCAGATTTTCCCCTATGATCTCACACTGTTCGTGCTCCCAAGAGTTTGCAGGAGAAGAGGTTGGAGCCAGGACTCAGGTCCTGACCCTTTTCCTGTCTTTTTGCACCATTTTCCATGCCCCTTCCTTTGATGCAAGCCTCTGAAATAAATGCAGTTTTACTGAGAAACACTTCTTTCTCCATTTAATCTTGGTTTTGTTTCATTAATGTCCTCTTGCTTTGAGAATGTGGAGGTATTTTTATTCCGTGAAAAACCAAACTTCATGCTGGACACGGTGTTGCTGTAATTGCCTTTTCATTTTGAGCATTTCATACGTATCTTGACATGAGATTTTATTAATAGAAACATTAATTTTGCCATGTTGACTTGCAGGAACATTTCTGTTCTGAGAACTTAAATAAGAATATGTTCATGCACTTGAGGCTCTCTCTCCTTGCTGAAAAAAATACATCAGTACTGTACTCAGAGGCAGGCAATTAAACAACTGACACACATTTCATTGTATACATTTGTTCCTTCCCAACTCTTTTTTTCCTTTAAAATCATTTATTTAAAATTAGCATTCCTATACCCCTTTGGGGAAAGGAAAAAATCTACAAGCTACAACTTGTACTGAGTGAAATGCTTTTAATTTTGCAAACTTCATGCCTGAAAGAGACAACTGTAATGGAGCTGATCAGATCTTTTGTTTCTAAATTGATTGCCCCGATAGATTTATTATTTTGATTTTTATTTCAATATTACATTGACGGATGGGGCAAACATTATTATCTCCTCCAAGGCACAGCCAACTAAATCAATACCGCTAAAATATAGTCAAGGAATGAAGATTCAATTAAAACTGTGGATACATGCAAACCTTTATTGACTGCCTTGTCACCACAGCCAGTGTCAGAAGAGCTCCAGAACGGGGAAGGTTTTGGCTACATCGTCATGTTCCGTCCCCTTGGCTCAACAACCTGGACCAAAGCTGTGGTGGCCTCGGTGGAATCCAGCAAATATGTTTATAGGAATGAGAGCATCACACCCCTCTCTCCTTTTGAGGTCAAAGTTGGTGTCTACAACAACGAAGGAGAAGGGACCCTGAGCTCCATCTCTGTCATCTACTCAGGAGAGGATGGTAACACGAGTTACTCTTAGTGGTAATGGGTGTGTAGCAGCAATAGGTGGCAGATATGATCAGGCAGATCTCGCAGGGTTTTTAAGGACCCTGCTCAAACCTGCTCATTGGATGTTTATAACTGACGTGAGGCAGGAGATGGGAATCTGAAGTAAAAATAGCAAAAGGCAAATTTTCAGAATGTTTTTCAGTAGAGGGCCTGTTTGAACTCATTTGTTCCCAAGATGCTCCTGCTGAGTGTGTTGGGAAAAATGGGAGACACTCAAAGGTGCTGCTCTCAGAGGGTTTGGTTCCTCAGACCACTCAAGTGGCTGATCTCTGAAAATCTGCTCCAGCAGATGGGGAATGACCAATTTTGAGAACTGATTTTGCTGACATTCCATTGTAAGTGGAGAGTAAAGCTCATGGTTACACCAGGGGCTCTTCCTGCTGCTCCCCCCAGCATCTCCTCCCCTTGCACTGTCTCTGTGGTCACACCATGTCCCAGCAGCTGTGTTTTCCCTGTCCCAGAGCCACAGATGGCCCCGGCGGGCACCTCGGCCCTGAGCGTGTCGGCGGCGGCGGTGGAGGTGTCCTGGCTGCCCATCCCCTGGAACCGGCACACGGGCAGGGTGCTGGGCTATGAGGTGAGGGGCTGGGCCACAGGATGAGGGGCTGGGCCACAGGGTGAGGGGCTGGGCCATGAGGTGAGGGGCTCTGGTACCTTGAAGTTGTCTCTTTCCTGTCCAGAATCCTTTTGGCCTTCTGGTTCCTCCTCCCAATTAACAAACTGCTGCTTCCAAGTCAACAGAGCGTGGAGGTGTTCTCCTGGCTCTCATTAGCAGCAACCCACCTGAGATAATCAGGAGGATTTACAGCCCAGAACTGCAGCTCTGTCCCAGACTTTTTGTGCTCAGATTTGGAGACAGGCACACGTGGCACTGCTGACAGAACAGGGCAGGATAAATGTCCTCCTGCGCTACCCAGAGCTTGTGCTGTGGTGCATTGAAAGGCTTTTAACTTCTCCCTCCTCTAAATAAAATCATTTAGGCTGGAAAAGGCCTTTAAGGCTACCAGGTCCAACCATTAACTCAAACATTTGAAGAGGGCAGTGGAGGAGTCTCCATCCCTGCAGGGATTTAAAAGCCATATGGATGTGGCACTTGGGGTTGTGCTGGCCTTGGCATTGCTGAGTTAATGGTTGGACTTAAAGATATTTTCCAACCTAAATGATTCTGTGATTTCAGGATTAAGTAATGTCAGATATCATTCCTGGTAATTTTACTTGCATAGTGAAGCAATTTCTTTTTTTTTTTTTAATTTGTAGATAAGAAGAAAACAAGTCAAAAGCACTTTAAATACTGTGCTATCATTGCAATGTATAAGTGAAGGTAATAAGAGTCATGTACAGTCCACAAACCTTCCTAAATCAATTACTCACTGAAAAAAATAGCAGGTCAAAATAGGTGTCACTGAATCAAAACTAGAGCAAGGATGCAAAATAATTAAAAACCTTTTAGATGATTGAGATAAATGCTTTTTTGTATCTCATAAGGTTTTCTTTCATTGTGTTCAACCATAAAACCAACAAAGCTTTTATCATTCCTTACCTTATCAAAGGTTTCCTTCTGGACATCTGTAAATTTAAGGATTTCATTTAGTTCCTTAATTGGGATTCAGTCTCTGAAATGTTATTGCTTCTCTATAAATATTCATGCCTGGGTTTACATCCTGCTAGATTGGAGTACAAAAAAATCCTGTATTCCTCGAAATCTTCCTTGTCAGCATGTCTGCTTCCCAGCCAAGCCTCTAATTGCTGGAACACAATGAATTGCCTGTTCTTTGTTCTCGCTTTTTAGGTTTTATATTGGATAGATGATCCCAAGGAAAGCACAGCTGGGAAGGTCAGAGTCAGTGGGAATGTGACAGCCAAAAACATCACGGGCCTGAGAGCTAACACGGTGTATTTTGCAACAGTCCGAGCCTACAACACTGCTGGGACAGGGCCCTCCAGCACCCCGGTGAATGTCACCACCAAAAAATCCCGTGAGTATTGGATTTGGTACAACAAGGGTCCCAAATTCCCAGCTGGGACAGGCACATCCCAGCTCACCGTGACCCATCGCTGCCAAACGCTTCAACGGCAAAGAAAACTGAATCCCAAATTTCTTCATTAGTCAGACAAGAAAATCTGTGACTGAGAAACTTCCTCTTGTCCTAAATCAGTGCCCACGAGGAAGGATTGCTGTTTGCCTTGGAAGAGCAGCCCCTTTGCTTTCAGGGGATTCCAGAGATGCAGAGCCAATAAAGGAAGGATGTCCCACAGGTCAGACAAAAGATTCTGGGGTGAGGCTGTGTTGGTTTGGGGGTTTTAAAGGAAGCTGTTGAATGCACCAAATACAGAGGGGTTTTGAGACCTCTGAACTTTACACTGCAGAGCTCAGCATAAGGGATACATTGATATAAACACAATTTAGTCTTTTTTAAATTTATTTAATACTAAAAGTAAAGCCCTCTGCTGTTTTGTTTTCCTTGGAATCTATTTTCCCAGTAAAATGATCAGCTCTTTAGCATAAAAGGGAAATATTTCTCCTGAGTTTCACCAATTTTTCCTCTTTTTTATAAGCTGTTCCATGCCATTACTCCAAGTGCAAGATAGGAACAACTTGTAGAATGAGTTAATTGATTTTTTAATTGTCACAAAACCAATATTTATTGTAAATAAAAACAATCAAAAATAAAGCCAGAGAAGACATTTCTGAAGGGCTCAAACAGGACCCATCCCTGGAATTGTCCAATACCAGGTTGGACAAGGCTTGGAGAAACCTGGGATGGTGGAAGGTGTCTGTGACCATGGCAGGGGTTGAATTAAATGAAATTTAAGTGCTATTCCAACCAAACCATTCTGTGATTCCTTTACTTTTATCACAGTCCATTTTTCAATAGAAAATAGATTCATCTCTGGGAATTCTTCCCTCTATTCCTATGTGCATCTGTATGAAAGACAAGTTAAAGACATGGCAGTCAAATGACAAAACACAGAAGGAATAAATTTGCTTTTGTTTTACATCTACTTTATCTTCTGTCAAATTCGGGGTTGTGCTAATGGTTCATTTAAAAATTAAAGTCAAAATAACCTTTTTAATATTTAAATATATAGATTAAAATTTCAAGCTCTGTCTGTAGAAGATGCAAGCACTTGCAATAAGAGAAGAGATAATATGTCAAGAGAAAATAAACAATGTGCATCTGGAGCAGGAGATGGAGCTCCAAAGTAATAGCTCTGTCTTCCTGCTCAGCATCCAGGATTCCTGCAGCCTTCTGCTCATCCCATTATTGCAGGGACTCAGCAGAGCTGAAATGATCCTTCTGCCAAAGAGGTGCAATTCTGATTGAAGTGTTCTTCTCTAAGATCGATGTAAGGTCTAAGGTGACATCCTGGTTTCAGTTAAAAATACTTAGGGAGGTGGAATTGAAGTCCTCAAACCATAGACATGGCTCCATAAGGAGCTGTTCTCTTCTGGTTCTTTAATTATATAGCATGGATTGCAGAAATTCCTCTTCCTCCTCCTCTTCCTCTTTCCTCTTTTCCCTTCTCATTCCTTTTCCTTCCCCCTTCCTTTTCTGTTCAACTTCCTTTCTCCTTCTCCTTTCTCCTTTCTCCTTTCTCCTTCTCCTTTCTCCTTCTCCTTTCTCCTTTCTCCTTCTCCTTTCTCCTTTCTCCTTCTCCTTTCTCCTTCTCCTTTCTCCTTCTCCTTTCTCCTTTCTCCTTTCTCCTTCTCCTTTCTCCTTTCTCCTTTCTCTTTTTCCTTTCTCCTTCTCCTTTTTCCTTCTTCTTTTCCTTTTGTTTTTTCAGCTTCCTCATCTTTTTCCCTTACAAACAGATAAATATACAATATGTATGTATCTATACATAGATACACACAAAATATATCAATATTACACATAAATATTGGAAATACCTATGGATAAACCTCAGCTCAGTACAGCAACAAAGCCAAGTGTTACCTAAACCATGACAATAACATCAGCACCTCAATAAACTTCAGCAGATATCTGGGATTTCTATTATTCTTGACAGCATTGATTACAAAAATTAATTGAGGAAATAATCTGCCAATCTTAGACCTGGAACTGCTTGGTTTTGCTTGATGATATTCCTATGGATTTGGGAAAGGGCTCTTACCACTTATTCCGGTTTCTGTCTGAAAAAAAAAAAAAAAAAAAACAGATAATTTTATTTTGCAAATCCTCCTGTGGTGTTTTTCAGCCCCAAGATCATTAATTAAGATGGCTTTAAGTTTCTATGTCACAAAGCTTAGGACAAGGCTGTAATTCACCCATTTTTGAGTGATTTCAAGCCTCTTCAGAGTGCACAGCCAATGAAGTATTTGACATCCTTTGCCTCTTGTGACTATTTTATTATCCAATTCCATATATAAAATTTTTCCTGAAAGCAACAAAGAGCTTCCAAGCCATATTTAAATAAATTTGGAGTTTGATGTATGTGAGAGTAGATAAATGTCTGCATAAAGAAATTAATATTTTCCAACAGTGACAATGTGGCTGATGGAAGGACATCCCTGGATATTCACCAGGGAGCTCCACCAACTCCTCATTCCTTAACAGAGGGATGGATTAAACTTCTCCAAAGCAACGAAGCAGATGGATATGAAACAGCAGGACACATCCATGTGTTTTATCCCTGAGGGAAATGAAAGAAATTGTCACCAATTCACAATCAACTGTTCCTTCCAAGTGACATCCATCAATCACCAACAGATAGGGGGGAAGAGAACTTAAACAATTTAGAATCAGGGCTGGAATGTGTTTCTCTAAATCTCTCCTCATTTTTACCTCTGTTTCAATCCTTCTTTCCTGTGCCACCACCCAGCAGGGCCTGGGAGGATGTGCCATGGAACAGGAGAGAACGTGTTGGCCTAAATCTGAGCTCAGTTCAAAGGCTCAGCTCCACCCTCACATGTTCACACGGGACTCGATTCCAGTCACTTGTAGGCAAATTTTCAAAGTCCTCATACTTAGGCATAAAAAGCCTTTGAAAAAGCTGCTCTCAGCCTATTGTGCTGAGAATTTCTAAAATCCTACAATGTTTCATGGTGGATCACATGGAGACTTTCATGTGCAGCTCTTTGTAACCTGTCCTGGCTGATGGAAATCTTGGCTTCTGTAGTTTGCTCTCAGTTTTAGCTTTTTCTGAGATCCAGACAGCAAAACATCCTCTAGGACATGGAAATACAGAGAGGAACAACATTTTCCTTCCACAAAATCTCTCAAATATGACTTGAACTGTCAGACACTGTCAGGCTGTGCCTAATTTTGCAAATGAAGTCTCACAGTAAGAGGTTCTGTGCTATGAATAGATCTTTATTCTGACTAATACCAGAGCAATGATGGACTGGAAAATGGTTTTTTGCTCTTTTAGGTTTGAATCACCCAAGCATTTGTTACTCCCATATCAGCAGCTCATTCAGCTACACTAAGAAAATTAATACTCAGTTTATCTCATCATTATCATAATTTTTTTTTTTTTTTTNCACCAAGTCAACCTCCAGCGAACATCGCCTGGAAGCTGACAAATTCCAAAATCTGCCTGAACTGGGAGCATGTGAAAACAATGGAGAATGAGTCTGAGGTGCTGGGCTACAAAGTAAGTGATTTCTTTATCTCATTAATTAGATGTTTTGGTTACAATACAGGTGCAGAGATTTGGTGGAAAGTGAGTGTTCATTACCTGGAACACTGATTTTTCTGGGTTTATTGGGATGGTTGGCTGATGTTTATACAAATATTCATTCAGAGTAGGGCTTCTTTATTACAACAGAAGGAGTTTCTGTTCCCAGTCCTGTATTTCTCTTGTCCCCTTGTAATCTTACTTACCTAAGGTTTCTTGCTTTCATATCTCCAGGGAAGGAGTTTCACAAATATATAAGAAATAGAGAAGAGTCTTTGAAGCATTAAAGGCAGTCATAAACCACATTTAAACATTCTCACTGTCTGGCAGTTCATAAATGTACCTTTAAAAAAGAGAGTGGAAGATACTCACACAAAGATCTATGTGAATGAACCAAAATGCACTCCCATAAATCTACTTTTAAAGGAAATACAAATTTATTTTAAATGTTGGTTGCAGTGCAGAATTCTTTGATTATCCTCGGCTTCTAGGAAACCTCCTGCTGTGGTACCCACCCCAAAATCCTGCAAAATTTATTCTCCTGTTTAAATTGCTTTTAACACCCTGCAGGATGCTGAGAGTGCTCAGAAAACTTTGGGACACGACAGAAGAATCTCTCAGTCCCCCCCCCACAAATAAATCCATTAAAACTTAAAACTAAATGAAATAACTCTTGTTTTCCAATCCCTTTTCTGCTTAGATCCTGTACAGACAGAACAGGCAGAGCAAAGCCCATATCCTGGAGACAAACAACACTTCAGCTGAACTTCTGGTCCCATTTGAAGAAGATTATCTCATCGAGATAAGAACCGTCAGTGATGGTGGCGATGGCAGCAGCAGTGAGGAAATTAGGATTCCAAAAATATCCAGTAAGTGAGAGAATTTTTTTTTCCCCTCTGAATGCTGTTGCATAAGAAGAAATCTGTGCCTCTAAGCACAACAGATTCCCAGATTGTCCCTTGCCATAGGTGTCCTCCCTCCTGGTGCTTTTTGGTGCTGGCTCCTGTAAATTTGTCCCTGATACTCTGACATTCATTAGAGGAGAAAGTGTTTTGCTCCACACCTTAATTTTAATGCAGGTCTCCACTGCCCTGGCATGCAGAGCTCAGGGGAGGACACAGGAATAAGATTTCTTGGAAAAGTCAAAGTTCTCACACATAACATGGCCCTAAATCTGCCCTGGAGCTGCTGCTGGGATAGAGGTCTCAGCCCCATTCCATGGCTGGGGTGGCCCAGGGTTCAGCCTCTGCTCTCATAAATAATTTATTATTCATGGAAAAGGGAGAATTTTTATATTTATATATCATGGTTTGTTTTGCAACAAGATAGTCAAAACCCTCTTGAAGATGATACTCACAGGAAAGGTGAGATGTTGATCCAAAACCCTACTCCACGAAATGGCCACTACAGCTTAATAAAATAAATAGAAATAACATTTGTGGATAATGTTTCATCTTAAAAAGAGAACAGGGATTGCTGCTGAGCTAAAATGCAAATAAAAACTAATTTTTGACACAGATTTACCTCTGCCTGTTTATATTTTTCCAGGTTTAAGCTCTGGAGCAATGAAATTATCCCAAAGGATAAACCATACATTGGCATCTGGGATCCTGCTGTTGAGTTCTGTTCTTCTAAACCCTTTTCCTTGCTGGTTCCAGCAATGCTCAGCTGTGGACTTCTAAAAATAAAAAGTGTAGATTTTATTTTAATTCTTCACCATAACCAACATTCCTGAGAAAAATCAACACTGGGGAGGGGGAGGGAGGTGGAAGTGGTGTGTCATTAAGAAAATATTAGGCATCAGTAATCCAAAAATTTTTAAAAATAGGCTTGGAAATGAAGGGGTAAATCAACATGCATTAATTAAACAGAGTGATGCCAAACCTAATTTGGGATTGACACGTGGGTGGTCTCAAATTTTTTCCAAGTAGTTGTTATTGGAACAGCATTTTAATGGAATGTCAACCTGTGCAAGCTGATGCCACGGAGGGGAGAAGTGATTTAAAACTCTTGTGATGTGGATATTATTTATCTCATGTTCTTCAATGTATCATCCTGTTAAAAAAAAAAAAAAAAAAAAAAAAACCAACAACACTTTCAATTAAATAAAAGCTATTTGTTTACTTTTTGCACTTGTCTATATTAGAGGAGGTGTCATAAAACACATTATTTGAAGTGCCCTGTGCTATTTTCTGCAGAAAAGGGGAACTTAAATAAAAGAAGTCTCCTATGGAACAACCCAAAGCCCAGTGAATTCCACAGAAAAACTTTCAGCAGGCCTTGAACCAGAGCTGAAATAGCAGCACCTTTTATGCCATCAGATACTTTACATATTCTCAAATCCATTTTAAAGGACTTTTCCATGCAAAGACTCTTCTGATCAACAAAACTTCCAGAGACACTGAATATTTTCTGAGGAAAAATTGAAATCTAGCTGTCACTAAGCAGGATCAGTTGGTCTTTCCTGATTTTGTTATTCTTTGCTGTGGCTTGAAAGCATAGATTCATCTTTGGGTTGAGCATGAAGGTAAATGAGAAGAACATTGATTTTCATCATCTTGAAATACAAATAAAAGCAGCTAATTAAGCCCTTCAATCTCCTGAGTCCCCAGAATGACAAATTAAACACCAGAGCTTGGCTTTCAAGTCAGAAGATGCAGCTCAGCACTTGAAGCCACGCTCCTGCCAGCTTGAACTACAGCTGATAAAAGGTGTTTTTTGCCTGATGTCATTACTGGGAAATCTTTTCTTCCTCTTCACTTTGCTCTGAAGTTTATTTTCTTTTCCCCACTGTCAGATCCATGTTGTGTCATCTTTGTAAACATTTATAACTACAAGATAACCAAATACCCCAAATATTTTTAAAAAGGGGGCTGTTGGAATGGGGGTGAGGATGTGTCAGCACATGAATGAGTGAAAGAAATTCAGCTGTGCATGGAAATCCTTCAAAGAACACATTAAACCATGCTGGTTATCCATGGGAATGGCAATGGGAATCCATAGAGGAAGCTCCAAAACTTTGGCACCTCCTCAAGGTCCCTGTCAAGCCAAACCTTTCTCTGATTCTCTGATTCCTCACAGAGCCCACGGGCTGGGCTGGCAGAAAATAAACTCAAAAATGATAAAATCATTACAAAACCACATGGTAGAGATTGATGTCCAAGCAAATAACTCCTCACAGGATCATGGAATGGTTTGGGTTGAAAGGGGCATTAAAGATCTCTTCCAGCTGGTGATATTTAATTACCCCCAGACTGAATTCAATAAAATATTTTCTAGAGGTCAGTCCTGTTTGGTTTTGAGAGATTTTTTTTGCATCATCCCTTCCCAGCAGCTGTCCAGCAGGACCTCTGCTCACTCCCAGACCTTCTGTGCCCATTAAACAACAGGTACCTTTTATTTCCCCTCATTAAACTGAATCTGAAATTCTTACACTTCATAACATAAATGTAATTCTCTGCTAACTTTACCCAAAACATCTTTTTATTCAAGTGAAAAGAGATTTTCTGCAGAGCAGTTCCAGCTCAATAGAATGTCTGAGCGATGCTTAATTACAGGGAGGCTCTGGAAATAAAATGTCACTTTTAGAAGTCTGTCCTCTGGGATTTCTACAAAGTTCCTAATCACAGGAGTTATTAGGAAGAGGTTTAACACGGCTTTCAAAAGAAGAGAACAGTTTAGAAAGAAATGAATGTGCTATATAAAATCCTGATAATACCTTAATGAAGTAAAAACATTTTTCCTTGCAGTGGAAGTAAACAATGAATCTCTTCTTCAGATTTCTTCTCACTTTTGTGCAGCAGTGATGTTCTTTTCTCACTGTAGAAGATCCAAATCAGACTCTTTAACCTCAGCATTTCTCCATTTGGTCACTCCCATGGGAGCAGCCCTTTTTAAAAAGGGATAAATGAGGAATCCCAGGAATATGAGTGAATATTCATATTTCCCTTGCTGAATTCCCTTGGAGCTGGAGCTTCCAGGGTGAATATTCTGCCTCAGGAGCAGAACTAAGCAATCTTAAGGAGAAAAAACTTTAAATCCAGCTCCTCCCATCCTCCCTAAATCACTGCAGAACTTGTGCAGGTTCATTTTCTCCTCTTCAGCTCCCCAGTCCTTTTTTTGGTGTTTCACCAGGACAAATTGAGCCTGAGCAGCCCAAAGCACTGCAAGTCCAGCTCTTTTTATGTGAAAATGTTATTAAAGCAGCTGATGCTGAAATGGAAAGAGTTCACATGGCTGGCAGCTTTCATTAAAAAGAAAAGAGAAAGGGTCAAAAAAGAGTTTTGTCACTTAGAGTTGCAGGAAAACTTTGGAAATAGGAACAGCACAAATCCCCTAAAACCAGAAGTTGAAATGAAAACAACAGAAAAACTCTGCAGTGCTCCTGATTTTTAACAACCAAGAACCTGAATTAAAACCCCCATTTAAAGGTGCCCAGTAAAGGGAATTTTGGGCCCAGACTTAGCAGATTTTAGAGAAAATCACAGACCAGCCAAAGTTTTCAGACAGCTGGAAAAATAATACCTATTTTCTTTTGATAACCTAAGCAAAGTACCAAAACATGAAAGAGACTCACAGTCAGGGATTTTCATTTTGAATTTAACACATCAACAAAATATTTCTCCATGAAAAAAGCAATTTTGAGCCTCTCCAAATGTTTCCATTCACTCCAAGCACAATGTTTCTTTGTGATTTACGAGCATTTAAACTTTATTTAACATCTTCTCCCTTCTTTATAGGGCAATTTTTGAATAGGAATGCCAAGAAACGAAATAAAATAGCCCATGTGTGTTATTGCACCAGCCCCTAAATCAACATTATCCCAGAGTGCAGAAACTCCCTGTTTTCTGTGGGTCTTTGGAATGCAGCCCTGGTGATGCCTTGATACTGAACTCTAAATCATATCCATGAACAAATGTGTTGTAAATGTGCAAAAAAAGGTTTTATTAATATCAGCCTGTTCCTCAGTGGTGGAGAATTCCCCGCAGGGATTTCCAGGGCTCATGTGGAGGAGGGGATTCACCTGCTCATGGGGGTTTGGGGTGCTCTGGGGGGATCCTGGCTCCCTCTGTGCCCCCCTCCATGGATTTTTGTCTGCTCAGGGAGCACAAAAGATGTGAGAACTTGAATAAACCAATGGTTTTGCTTTGTCTGCTCGAAAGATGTCGGAGCTTGAATCAACCTCTGTGGTTTGTTGTGGGGGTAGGGGTGGAAAACTGCTCTTATCAGAACCTTGCATTCTTTTGTCCATCTCTGCAAGCCTTTGGGAGCACTGCAAGTTACAGACTTAAGTTAAAACAGCACACTTCATCTAAATCCAAAATTAATTTCTACTCTAAGGTAATTTCTAACCCCCAATGTCTCATTTATTCCCCTCCAGCACTGATATTTCTAAGACACCATCCCCCAAAATTGCCCTGGATGTGCCCAAGGGTTGCTGCATCTCAGTGCTCCCAAAAATGAGTTTTCAGGTGCTTCTGTAGGTGTAGCCACAATGTCATGGAAGCACAGAATCCCAGACTGGTCTGGGTTGGGAGGGACCTTAAACCCCACCCAGAGCCACCCCTGCCATGGCAGGGACTCCTCCCACTGTCCCAGGGTGTCCCAAGCCCTGTCCAGCCTGGCCTTGGGCACTGCCAGGGTTGTGCTGGCTTTGGGGATGAGTGGGTTGAGGTCTGGTGGCAGTCACAGAGTCATTCCCACACGGATGCTGAGCTCCAGGTACAGCAGGGCTGCCCCACTAGCTGTGCATCATTCCTGCCAAGCAGTGGCCCAGCCTCCCTCCACTGAGCTGAGTTATTTTCCATATGCTCCTTCTGCTCCTGGCTGAATTTATGGGAGGGACAAACACCTCCAGGATTGCTCTGAACTGAAAATATAAAATAGTGGCAAATGATGCATTCAGAAATATCCACCTAAAAATTTAAATAAGGTTCCACAGGCTTCACACAGAATGCCCCCGGCCAAATCCAAAGTCTAGGAAAGGATTTGACATTTCTCTCGCTCTGACCATTATCTAATCTAAAAACTGGGGGAGAGGGTGGGCAATCAGCACTATTAAAATCTAAAATAAAATCTTCCCTGGAAAATTTACCATGAGGAAAAGGTCAGTTGGACATTTTGACAGCACAGTACAATGAGGGCCTCTAAATAGCTTCAATCATTCAGGCTTTTTTATTAGGAACTTCTTTTGTCAGTTGCTAGCACTAAATACTTGGAAATAGGTCTGACGTAGCAATTAAAATGTCATATTAATCATACTGGTGTGCATTGTTTCTTTGCTTAACCTATTTTATAGACTAACAATATATTTCAGTACTGAAAAGCAGCTACAAATGTTTGTCATCTTTATGGAATGAACTGGAATAATTCTGAAATGCTAAGGGATCCCAGAAGAGAAGTTTTTTTGTAAGGTGCATTCAATAAGATAAATGGAATTGTTGCACTTGAGTCATCACCTCCTAACAATTGTTTCTTTCCAGATTGCCTTCAGTGAGATGTCCAGCACAAACTTTCCTCAGTCATGTACCTGTTGTCTCCTTGTGTTGGTTTTCCAGACACATTCCCAGTCACACTCCTCTGCTCCAACACCTCTGCTGCCCATCTCCTCAGCTATAATTCAGTTTTTTTTCCCTTAGAAACCATCCATAGGCTCTGCCAGTAGCCTTGCATTGGGTCACTGTTATGGTAAGACATAAAATAAAACCTGAGGTGCTCAAATGCTGGGTTTTCAAAAAAATGGAGGTGTCTGGAGAGGCCAAAGCTCCTACAGCTCTTGGGGCTGTCAAATATCCAGGTGGAGAAGCAGCTTTCCCTTCTCTGTGCACCACTTGCTGTTCTTAGAATCACAGGAATCATGAAAATCATGGAATGGTTTGGGTTGGGAAGGACCTTAAATCCCATCCAGTGCCACCCCTGCCATGGCAGGGACACCTTCCCCTGTCCCAGGCTGCTCCAAGCTGCCCTTGGGCACTGCCAGGGATCCAGGGGCAGCCCCAGCTGCTCTGGGCACCCTGTGCCAGGTTCTCCCCACCCTATTCACCCTAAAATCCCCTTTTCCTGGCAGATTTGAGCACAGGGATCTTTTCTGTAGCTCTCACTGCAGTGGTCTGTGTGAGCACTGCTACCATGATTTAATCACATTATTCTGCAGCCCTGCTGTCCCAGAGATTTTAAAGAGAAACAGCACAAATCTTCCCCAGGTCCCAGTGCCCTCAGCAGATTCAAAGCCTGTGCAGTTTGAGTGGGTTTAGAATTTATTTGAAAGCCTTCTTACACCAGTACAATTTATCCACAGAGATCAGCAGTTTACATCGTATTGATTAATGCAGTTATTGATTTATTCTGCAATTGTACTGGCCAGGTTTATACAGCACTGGAAAGTGCTGTTTTCCAGGAGTGATTGACTTCTTTCTTTATTGACTAAAATGAGCTGATAAAAATCATCCACTGGCTGAGCTAGAAGAACTTTTTTTTTGTATTCCTGCTTCCAGCAGAGAAAAGTAGGAGACAAACGCTGCTGCAGAGCAGAGGGAAGAAGTTCCAGGCTTAACCCCTCTGGAATTACCCTGCCTGGGCTAAGCCCAGCCCCAGCCTTAGCCAGGTGAGAAGTGGGGATGGTAAAAAGGCAGGCAGGAATCTGGATTTGGAGAAGGAGGATGAACCTGCTCCTCCTTCTTCTCCTTAATGCCTGGATGTGTTTTTTGGAGCTTTGTGCTGCTCCTAAAGCTGATGTCACTGTCCCCTTCCCCAGGTATGGGAGTTTCAGGTGGGAAGGGCTCAAGGATGGGATGGGGCTTTTCCTGCTCTTTTAGGGAAGGTGCTCCCTGCACTTGGGGCTTTTTTTGTAGCACCTCGTGGCCTTGCAGTGCCATAAAGTGAATAGAACACCACTGATCCTGGCTGTTCCAAGGTTTTCCCAGTTTGAGGGAAGAGCCCTGTGCTCCTGAAACATTTGGCTGCTAATCACATCAGCTCTGAGCTCTTCTCCTGGTGGAACTGCTCCATCAGGCCAAGGAAATTCCACTTTTTAGCAAGTACCAGAGCTGCATCCTCCCCCCAGCCCCTCAAATATCCAGCTCCCTGTCTAGAGGGTGAAACACTTTTATTTCATCTCATCTGTGCTGCTTTCAGTTTACAAGTCAGTATTGCCATATTCATGTTTTTAATATATATATTTATGTATTTGTATATTTGCATTTTCTAGTGAAATATGTAAAATAAAATTAACACAGATGGATAAGGATCTCTTATAGAAAACAGCCATGAAAACCCACACTGCTGCAGTTCAGAAATGCTCTCTAACAGAAAAGTTCTTCCAGGCCTTTTAGTTTCACAAGGCTTTTAAAATTCCTCTTAAAATCTGACTTGTAAAATAAACCTTTTCTCCTATTTAATATGCACCCACCTCTCTCCCAGTACCCAAGCATCATATCCACTGGCTGAGAACTGTGCTCTTGTTGTGATTTTGGCAAAAGGTGAAGTTTATTCCATCAAGCCTTGGATTTAAGGCAGGGTTCTGGGTTTACATTCCCACTGTTCTGCTCAGGAGGGATTTCTGTCCCCAGGGAATCAATGCACAGCTCTGGGCTGCCAGGGGCACCTGGGGCAAGGTGTGGAGCACAACCACCTCCAAAGGAAATTCAGAATAAAAGTGTAAAATTAAAAATAAAAGTCTGTAAATAAGTGATCTTTCATATACATATGTATGAAATAAAGATATGTGCAAACTCAGAAATGTGTGTATATACATGAGGAGCAGGAAATAGAGAGTGTAATGAAAATTGCACCACACTTCTGATTTTCCCTCACTGCCTGAGAAGGGGAATCCCAGGCAGAGACAGGGTAGAGCAGAGACATTGCTCCCTAGGGGCCAGAATAATTTATCTAATTATATAATAAAAATTAATGTATAATATAT
>WBNO01011912.1:43810-103448 GCA_013400575.1 Peucedramus taeniatus
TCCCAAACTGAAGAATGCCAAGCAGAGAACTCTGCAGATCCTCTGGTTCCAAATCCAACAATCCCAGAGTGACCTCTGGAGAATGCCAGGCAGAGATCTCTGCAGATCCTCTGGTTCCCAATCCATCAATCTCAAACAGAGACCTCTGGAGAATGCCAGGCAGAGAACTCCACAGATCCTCTGATTCCCAATCCATCAATCCCTCTGGAGAGTGCCAGGCAGAGATCTCTGCAGATCCTCTGATTCCTAATCCATCAATCCCTCTGGAGAATGCCACACAGAGATCTCTGCAGATCCTCTGGTTCCCAATCCATCAATCCCAGTGACCCCTGGACAGTGCCAGGCAGAGATCTCTGGTTCCCAGTCCCTGCATCCCGTTCTCTGCAGGGAGGATGGCTCACTCTGATGACAATTGATTGTGTAAATAAGGCTCAGCTCAGCTCTCAGCCTCAAATTTTGGTGTGCTGAAGGCAAGCCAGGGGATGGATTTTTGCAGTGTTTTGCAGCATTAAGATAAGGCATGAATTTTAAAAAATAGCAGGAGATGGGGAATGGAAATGGGGCTGATGCCAGCACAGAATTCCAGTCTCTGCTCCAGCTGCTCTAGTGCTGGTCTGGGTAGCCAAAGGCAGTCTTGAGCCAAACTTTCAGTCTGAATCCACGGGGAGGAATGGGCTAATGGGAAAGGAGACAATATCCTGAAATGGATGTGAGTGGCTGCACTTCCAGCTGCTGGGGAAGGCTGAACAAGAGCTGCAGAACTCCACCAAGCACTGCCCTGGGTGATGCTGAGCTGCAAAGAGACCTCAGTCCTTCAAAGAAGGATTGAAGCTTTGGAGGGGAATGAGGAAGCAATGGAGTATCTGGGTATAATATTGCAGATTTTGTTAGGATTTAAACAAGCCCCTGCACTCCACAGTGGACACGTTTTGCATGTCAGCTCTCAAAATTTGCAGCTAAATCTTAGTTCTGTGACATTTAGCATCACTCTGCTTCAGCAAAGGTTGTTGCTTTTTTTCCAGTGCCTTCCTGACCTGTCTTGAAAGTCAGCCCTGCCATCAGTCTGGGCTGACACACAGAAAATAGTGACATATCGACTTCTACAAGGGGTGCCACAACATGAATAGATGAGAACTTGGCACTTGAATTTTCCATATGAAAGGAAGTGTCAACAAAACAGAGGAAAGTCCCCATACTTCACCCAGTTAATGAATCCCCCTTGTCCATGTACATGCATAATTCAGTGCTCCGTGTAATTCATTTCCTGAGAGAAAAGAGGTGAACTAAATTAAAACTTTTAACCCAAAATTTCTTTTTTTTTTTTTTAACGTGAAAGCTCATTTCTTAAAATTCTGAAGCAATGAAGTTAATTGGTTTGAGCTCTGTGCTGCCCTGGAAAGGGAGACTTGAGTTGAATCACAACAATTTGCATTTTCTTGAAGAGTCAACACAATGTTTCTTCTCAGAGCTTCTTAGAGTTTTTAAAATCATGAATTGTCCTTCTTTTGCCACTTTCTTGGGAGCACAGAATAAGTGAGGCCTCAAGAGGTCTCAAATCCAACCTTGAGCTCAAAGAATCTCAGCCAAGAGCTCTGACAAGTTTATCCTGCACTTCTCTGCAGAGCATTTTTTTTTCACAAAAAGGAGGAATTTCTTGCCCTTATTACACATTATCCATAATTTTGGAGTCCCTTCGTGTTCCCCTTGAGTCACTGAACACAAAAATCCTGGGTGCAACAGATGGCCACACAAAAATCCTGTTGAGACAAAGGTGTGGCACTGGGGTGACCCCACACTCATCCAGGAGGTTCCTCTGAGGGAAAATCTCCAGGTGACCATTCCTAGAACAAACCAACTGCCCTGTCCTGTTGGCCAGAAGCTTTAGAATTCTAAATAAAATGGCTCATTGGGACTGGTTCAAACTTAAAACTTTTTTAAAAGTTTACAAACTTCAGGCAAAATTTGCAGAAGTGTCCTGAGTTTGTCGTGCAGAACCAAGCAATTTCTAGAAAAGTCTCCTTCCCCTTTCTCAGCTGGTTTCTATTCCCACAGAGCCACTCAGGGCTGTCATACTCTGAGCAAATCCAGAGTGAGAGCACTAATTGACTTTGGCTGATTAACAACTGACAAGTGCTCAGTGGTGCACTGAGCAGAGCCGGCGCTGGCTCCAGAATTGCAAATGCTCAAATCTACCGGAGCTGTCACCAACTGGAATTTTTCTCTGGCAGTTCCAATGCAGAGGTCAAAAAGGGAAGCAGCACAGCAGCGTGAGGAGCAGCTCAGCTTTGCTGCAGTTGATTTCTGGCCTCTGGGAACACATTTCCTGCAGTGCCCACAGACACATTTTCCTATCAGATCTCATAGCTGATCCCAGCCATGCCACGTGCAGGTTGTTTCCTTTCAAGAGTTATCATGTATGGAATTATTTATTACTGTATGGAAGTGTTCTAATGGAATAATGGTTGTCTCAATGCCCTAAAGCTGCAGGGTCGTTTAAATGCAACTGTCAGATGAAAAGAAAAGCCACATGCTGCTTGTGAAACTGCAGGACTTGTTAGATTAACATTTCAGCCTTCTAAAGTGAGTAGATTTGAGAAATGAATCCAATATAGAAAATTGAATGTTGAGAACAGCATAGTTGAGTGTTTATGAAATGTCATTTCCCCCTTAGAAATACAGAGTAGTGGAGCTGAATATTTGCTTTCTTCTCCCATTTCTGAGGGTGGGTTTGACACCAAGAGGAGCAGAACTGCTGCAGCTCAGCAGCTCAGTGGGAAAATAAAGCTGGGGGGCATTTCTGTGCTGTACCAGCACTGCAGCAACAGAATCACAGAATCACAGGATCATCAGCCAGGGATAAGACCCCAAGATCAAGAAATCCAAGATTTGGCCAATAGCCCAATGCCCACTAAGCCATATTTTGAAGTGCCATGTTTTTTGAACACCCCCAGGGATGGTGACCCAGGCATGACCCGAGGCCATTTATTCCCATCCCATCCTTGGTCCCTGGGAGCAGAGCCTGACCCACATGGCACAGCCTGACCCCTCCCTCCTGGCAGGAGCTGTGCAGAGCCAGAAGGTCCCCTCTGAGCTCCTTTTCTCCAGGCTGAGCCCCTTCCCAGCTTCCTCAGCCTCTCCTGGTTCTCCAGACCCTTCCCCAGCTCCTTTGCTCTTCTCTGGACATTCATTAGGACATTCCACTGGAGATCCACCAGTTTTAATTCAGGAAGGAAAAAAAAAAAATTGTTCCTAGGTGTAAGAAGTTGGGAAAATGCTGATAGAAGTCAAGGACAAAGGAGTTTCTAACAACCAGCTCCTAAATCAGGAGCAGTGCTGTAGGTGGCTGAAAGTGGAGGCACTAAACATAGTCCAGAACCTTGGGAATGTTACCATGTCCACAGTTTTCTTTTCTCTGCTAACCCCAAGTAGTGACTGCTAGGAACAAGCCATGATTCAGCTTGCCATTAAAAAAAATATATATATATAAAATTTGTGGGGTTTTTTTTGTGGTTTTTTTTTTGTTTTTGTTTTTGTTTTTTTTTTTTTTTTTTTTTTTTNGTTTTGTTTTTTTTTAATCTTTTGGTTTGTTTTTTGGGGTTTTTTTTGTTTCCATTGCATGAGCACAAATCAACCTGAAAATTCCTGGTGATCCCTCACCATCCCAGTTCCACAGGAACCTGGCTGGTAACTATTTGCAAGCTTCATTTCCATACAAAAGCAAACTGGGAACAGCAGTCAGTGGTTTCCTGTTAATAAACAAACACACAAGACAAGATCAATTAGTAAAAATGATGTGACTCATTTGTCATTTCCAGACGAGCTCAACCACACGAGGATTGTGCTTGTCATCCAAGGATTTGGCCTTGTTCTGCTCACAGCTCTTGAAAAAAGACGTTTAAAATCAAAAACTCAATGATCTGTGCACCCACAGAGCCCTGATAGAAAGAATCAAGGGTTTGGCTGCTCGCTGTCTATGGGATGTATTTTCCTTCATCAGAAATAGCAGCATTACTCATCCCCACATTGTCCACATCCCTGAGAGAAATTCCAAATCATCCCTCAGCAATTCTCCTCTCTCTGATCTCTCTGACACCTCTAGAAGAAGAAAAGCAATAAAATGAAAACCTTGAAGTGGTGGGTGAAGCACTAAAGTGCATCCCCACCTTCAGGATCCATCACAGTTTGGTCTGATTAAGCCATGGCAATCAGCAAAATCTCCCTTTGGGTTGTCTTCCTGATACCTGCAAATCTGGGATTCGAGGTGCTCCAGCCAGCAGCATCCAAATGGATTTTGCCAAAAAATAAGATTTAAGCTTTTATTAATAAAGCAGGAAAAGAGTGGGGTCAGGAGCCTGGTCAGGTGGGTGAACAAAATGAAATGAAATAAATTCATTTGTTGGGATGTGAGGCAGCACAGGCACAGGTTTGACCTTGGAATGCTGCCCTTGATGTCCTCCACATCCATGGAATAGAAAATGAGGGGAAACCACAGGGTCACACCCATAGTATTTATGTTGGTTTGAATATTATTAGCAGTATTAGTATTAGTGTTAGTATTAGTGTTAGTATTAGTATTAGTGTTAGTGTTTTTCCCGAGGAATTAACTTTTTTTTTTTTTCCAATCCTGCCAAGACATAGATCCGAAACACATCCATTTTCACCTTCTCCCCAGAGAAGCAGAACAGAAATTTCACTTCCCAAAAGCCAGAATTTTACACACTGGAAAACCTGACACATTTTTCAGGAAATCTTGGTGGATGCTAAATCCTAAATCTTTAGAAAACATGAAATGCACAGAATCCTCCTGTCCGCGGCTTTCTGCTGCCCGGGGCTGTGGCTGTGGGATGTCATTAAACCACGGAATCCCAGGACAGCTCTCACAGGAGCCTCAGAGTCTGGCAAACAATTCCCTCAGAGCTGAAAGCTCTGGTGCCATCAGCCCCAGGCTCCCTGCTAATGGAGAGAGCGGAATGGCAAATGCAGAGCGCTCAAGGGAAGGGGAGTTTGCTCCCAGCCTCCTTGGATTCCTCCTTAGGTTCCTCCAAAATTCTCAGAGCAGCCAGAAGACAAAGGCACAAATTGCAAGGTCAAGACTTTTGCATCTTGTGTGTTCCTCAATAAATTCCAGCCAGGAAGGGGCTGGGCAGTGCTGTAGGAAGGTGTTTGGAGGAACCTTTAGGGTGGCATCACCTCTGTTCCCTATTCCTGAACCACCTGTAGGTACAGCCTGAGATTCCTAAGGAATTCCAAAAGCCATGGGCAGTCCCATGCTGTCCCATCCTGAGCAGGAGTGTTTAATCTGCCCAGCTGATCCCCCTTGGAAATCAAATTAAAGTCCTGTTAATGTGGGGGAGTTTGAGAAAATCTCCTGTTGGTGTTTACAGACTAAAGAGCAGAACTTAATTATAGACAACAGCCTGACTAAGGGCATTATATAATGAGGGGAAGACATTTATAGAGCCCATCTTATAACTCCAACAGTAAAAACTTGATGATAGGAAAAAATTTAAAAGGCCAGAAGATGCTTTAAGAAGATGGGAAAAACAAGTGAAAAACCAACATACTGAGATGTCCTCTGTTCAATTTCCTTTGTGCTCCCAAAGAAGAACAAGGTTCCTTCACTGTCACATCTAGAGTAGGGTGACAGCAAACAAGGCAGAAATTTCACTGCAGGACCCACCTTGAATTATACAACTATCAAAAAAAATATTTTTATCTCCTTAGCAAAACTTGCCAACCACATTAAGCCATTAATGGCATAATTGTTCAACCACCACAACACACTTTGTTGGCTTTGAGATATCAAAGAAAGAACAGGAACCCCTGCTAACAGCATCATATAGCAGAGGATTAATTAAACAGAAATGCATGGAGAAAAACCCAGCTGAAACCACAGAGAAAGCAGCTGGGATATGGTATTTATTGTGATTATTCCCATTCCCCTTTTACTGGGGATTCCAGGAACAAATACCTGTCAGAGAAATCCCTGACCTTATCCAACCACGTTTTCACCTCTTCCCTGATAACACAGGGAAGCCAAATTGTCAATTAAAGTGATCAAACAGCAATTAGGGCAGGATTATTCATTATTCCCATGGCAGTGGGTGACATGAAAATGTAAAAGAAAACCCCAAACCAGCTGTGGTATAATGAAGATAATTAGGATATTATCCATGGTATTCATATCTTTGCATCCCATTAATACAATGGAATGGCTGGGTTTAGGTTTGGGAGAGCTCTGCTGGCTGCAGGAAGTGTTGGCTTTGTGATTAAGTCAACAGATGCAGAAAGAAGTTCAATTCTTGGTCTTGTTAAAGGGTTCATTTGTGAGCCTGGGCTGATCTCTGCAGGCTGGACCCTGTCAGCAGCTCCTGCTGCCATCATAAGAAGCCCAGGGAATTATCCCACAGAGCCTCATTTGTAACTGTTTTTTGGGATCAGCCAGCATGTTGATAAACTGTTTGAATTTGCCCTAAAATCTGGGAGTTCCTGCTCTCATTGGGGTTTTCCTGTAGGATCTGGACTCTGTTCTTTCTTGTGGTGCTTTATTCCACTTCAGCGTCTCTCTTCTCTTGGATATTTGGTCTTTTAGGGAGGTGAGTTTTTCCAGGCCAGGCTTTGTTTCCATCTCTCTGTTTCCCTCTCTCCTGCACTAGAGCTCCAGCCCCTTTTATCCCATTATCCCAGCCCCTCCATGGCTGTAGTAACAGCACTGGGGATTCAAGGACCATCTGTCCAAGTGTAACTCATTCCCTGCCCACTCAGCTCCTCAGTCTGTCAAAAACACCCAGCTTGGGAAAGGAAACCAGAAACCTCCACTATTAAAAGTGCTCGAATTAGCTGGATCTCCTTGACAGAATTGGGTTGAGGAATGACTGCACTGGGAAGGTCTGGAGGGGCAGAAATTTCTGCTGTGGCAGCAGAGATGGACACTCAGGATGGTCTGGAGACAGAGAAGGTTTTTCCCTGGTGTTGGAACATCATCCCAACATTCCTGGATCTGGGATGAGAACATTCCCTTGGTGAAGAACTGGGATGGTGAAAACTCTCTTTGCAAAATCCTTTCATTTTCATGTTTCTCTGTAGCATGAAAAAAAGAGAACATTTGGGCTTCTGGATGTAGATTGAAAATTGTCCAAGCATTCTTACTTTGAGGCTTCAAGTCAAAAAAGATAAAACATTAAAAGTTCCCTCCCCACAATATTTGAAGGGATAATAACTGTTAAGAGGAAAACAAAGCAAGGAAACAGGCAGATCCATCAACAGGGAGCCCAGATCAGAGCTTTGAGCCAGCTCATTTTTCTATTTTTGAGAACAAATATTCGGGACTTTCAATACTTTCTGTTATAATGGGTATTCTCTTCATGGTTTTTTTGCCTTGCTAGGGACATACAGCTTTCTTTCAGCTTTCATTTCCAATTTTATTAAAAAATAATTTATTTTTCCATTTTCTGTTCAACAATGTCAATCAGGTTTTGCAGTTCTGCTCCCTTGCTCTCATAATACACCCAGCAGCAGGAATTCCAGAAGTGCCCAAGCCCCACTGGCAGCTCCCAGTGGTAATGTTTGATCTGTTTCAGGTGGACTGAAAACTCATTTATAATCAAAAAACCAAGAGACACCTGGAATGGAAACTTATTCATTCGGAGCTCTTTGAAACAATCCTCCAGTGGGTTTGAATAGACTGGAAACAGAAGATTCTGAGACATCCAAAGCTGTTTTCCATTTCCTGAGAGCCACATGACAGCATTACCCTGGAAAGTCCTTTTTCCTAGGACAAATTCTGGTGCTCAGTGCCCACAGCCCCTTCACTGCTGCAGTGGTGGCAAAGGTCCCCCACCTCACTCATTCCTTGCTCCCCAAAATTCCCAGCGCTTTCTGCTTCCACAGGGATGGAATTTTCACCCCAAAAATCATTGCCTGTGGCTGAGCTGAAAGGTTCAGCTGAAAACAAAAAGCCCATGTTTGCATTTAGGAATCTCAGAAAGGTTTGGCTTGGAAAGAAACTTAAAATTCATTTATTTCCAACCCCTTACCATGGACAATTTCCTCTATCCCAGATTGCTCAGGTCTTGAAGAGACAGACTCAGTCTGGACATTGGGAAGTTTTGCTCTTTGATGTTATCTAAACCCACCCACAGGAAAAAAACCCCATCCTTAATATCTATGTCCTATTGGCTGAGTTTAAAATGAAATTTGGGTGGAATCTCACTGGGCACACACAGAGCTGTGGGTAGAGGAGTATTTTCTCAGGCTGAAGCATCAGAATTAATTCCTGGTCCTCCCCCCTCTCTTGGTTCCTCACTCTCACTGTAACTCCAGGGCTGCGCCGTAAATTGGATCAGCGAATGATCCCAGTTTAAAAAAATAGAACCTGAAGCTTTGTTGTGCTCTGGGTTCCTTAATCCCGATAATTCCATCTGTCCTGCTGGCAGCAAAGCCCCAAACGCTGGGATCTGCACCCTGGAGGCTGCAGCAGGACCAGGAGCTGAGGGGAAAGGCTTAAAGCACTTTGCTGATGGCAGGAATGTTTGTGCAGCTCCCCCCTGCATTTTGAAGAGCCATTAAAGCCCCGTGATCAATGCAATTCTTAATTATTTGCACTTCAGTGCTTTATGCAGATAAACTCATCAGCACTTGAGACACTCCTGTCATCTGCTCACTTGGAAATTGGGGATTTGTGACACTGGAGTTGTCTCTCACACTGAACCCAGTGACTCGTGAACCAGATTTAGTCTCCTCCTAAGGAAATCAGCTGATGCTGGCCTTGGGTGCTCCTGCAGGTTGGTTTTTGGCTGCTCACAGGTGTCAGTTCAGGTACCCATGGGGAGCTTTCCTTTATTTCCATCCCTGGAAGTGTCCAAAGCCGGGTTGGACAGGGCTTGGAGCAACCTGGGATATTGGAAGGTGTCCCTGCCATGGCAGGGGTGGAACTGGGTGATCTTTAAGGTCCTTTTCAACTCAACCCATCCTGAGATTCTCTGAATACATGCAGGAATGAAAAATAGTGTTCTTTAGCAGTCCATACTGTTTCATCAGTAAAATAAACTCTAATTAAGATTCTGGAAAAGGCAAAAAGTCTCCCATGATGCTGCAGCCCAGTTTTCACCCATGCATAAGGATATCAACAGAAGTCATCCTTCCCCACAGAAGATTGTCCCAAAACCAGAGGTAATTAAATTATTTCTGTCATCCTGCTCTACACTGTGGTGTCTCAGGTCACAGATGGTATCGCCCCTTTTTCCTCTAAATCAGCCCAAAATCATCACTGCTCTGAGCCTTTGGCCACTGCTGGGAATTCCCACGGGACAGTGGAGGGATGGACCTGCTGAGGAAGCAGCTCACAGGGGAAAAATTGCTCTAAATCACATGAAAATGGATTTTTAGGGTCCTTGCTGATAGTAGGGCCTGAAATATTGCAAGAATTTTGCCTCCACTGTAAGTGAAATCTGAGACCATCAAGATCACTTTTTATGGCAATCCAGCCAAATAAAAGCTTTCCTGTTATCACACAGGAAGAGCCTGTTCAGGAATCATCACTTGAATTTTATTTTCTACCAAACTGTATTTATCTTCAGGGTGATCCTCCACTATTGACCTGTTGTAAGACACACTTGCTTTGTGTCAGAACAATTATTTGCAATTACAAATGAAAGAAAAATAAAAAAAGGAAAAAAAAAAAAAAGTGAGACCAATCCTGTACTGTGCTTGCCTCTCTCATTTAACTTGTAATTGCTTTTATTGACAATTTCTTCTTCCTTCCCTGGAGTAGTGAGGTCATTAAGCAAATCTGCCTATTTTCTGTGCAAAATGATAATTTAACTGATTAAACCACTTGCATTGTCAATACACTTCCATGAGAGAGTCCCACCCCACACACCACACTGGGATTTTGTTTTCATCTGAAGACCTTTCAGAGTGTTTAATGACAAATAGGACACTATTGGCTTTTTCCCTGTTTCAGGTTTTGTATCTAACTCTTTAGAAAATTACACTTCTTGTCATTAAAAATGCATCACAGCTCTGTCAGTCACTTTTCCAAGGAGGTGTTATCAGTTTTACACTGTCACTTGCACACCACACAAACACTGGCACATACCAGTGACAGGACTCAAGAGTGGCCTCGAGTTGTGCCAGGGAAGGTTTACATTGGATATTAGGGAAAAATTCTTCATGGAAAAGCACTGAAAAATTTCATTTAATTATCTTAGAAATGTTCTCTGCCCTGAAACAGGGGGCAGAGACAGCTGGGGCTGCTTGGGGCAGGTAGAAAACTCAGTTTCCTTCCCCTTTTCTGCTTTACAGCAGGCAGTAAAAGAGCAGCAAGGCTCTGATGGTGTTTTAACACGGGTTGGAAAAAGAGAGAATTTCCAAGCAATCCTGTTGTCACCTTGCCACAGTGAGCCCAGAATATTCTGGAGATGCCCAAAGAGGAGCTGCTTCACACACAATTTTATCCTGCAGCCGCCTTTCCTCATCCTGTGCTGCACTGACAGCTGAGGAATGAGCTGAGATTGAAGGAGTTTGGGGTGAATTGGAGAAAATCCCATGATATTCCATGATAATTCTGTGATATCCCAGAGGAGCAGCCACCACAGAGCCACCCTTCACCCTGTCCCTGCCACCCCTTTATTTTTATGTCCCATTCAATTTGACCTTCAGCACCTGAGGCCTGGAAGAGACATTTTGGGAACATCTGCTCAGAAACCTCTTTTATTCCTGCAGCTGGGAAGTTCTCCTCAACTTTGCTAGCTTTTTTCATAACCCCAAACCTTTATTTCTGTAGTTCCTAAAGAATAGATTGTATGACTCAAGTTTCCTTTTTTTTTTTTCCCACTTCTATTTATATTCTTTCTTTAAAAAAAGAAATTACTCTTCCATTTTCACACAAAGTATTTAATGGAAGAGTGAAGTGAGCTCCTGTTCAGCTACTCCAGGAGTTCTGGCAAAGCTCTCAAACAAGAGGGAGGCTTATTAGATGCTAAATGAGTTTCATTTCAAATTGAAAACATTTTCTGTCTTGTTGTTTTAATTCAAGTCATTAGCTGTACCTGAGTCTAAATTAGCTGCATTTTCCTGAACTTCTGAAGTATTTTTAAACTCTCTTGTTGGAAGGGAGATCTGAGTGTATCTCGTGTCCCATTTGTAATGGTCTGCTCTATTCATTAGATACTGGGAACCATCTGCTAGAAATTTGCCCAGAATAAATCCAGTTTGTGCAAGATAAGGAGGCATAACTCTGACTCTCTCTGAGCTAATAGCTCAGATTTTGGTGAAAGGGTTGGAATCAGCTGCACTTGAGATTTTCGCCCTGTTTTGAGAAGACAGCAATGGTGGTTAATTAAAATAAGAAGACATTTCTTTAGTCTCCAAAGAATATTTGTAAATCACAGATGAAATTGGAAGTAATTTATCACTGATGCTCTATGAAATTCAGCTGTAGATCCATCTGGCCATGGTGCTTTAGGAGGCAATATTGCTTGCAGGGCACTTTTTATTGCTTATCTCTCCTGGGGGTTATCTAAGTATTGCCTTGATAATGCTGGCAGCTCTATTTCAGACACAAAATAATAAATGGCTCCTATTTCTACTGTATGTAATTCAGAACAAGGAAAAAAAATATCTTTATTAATTTGTCTCCTTTAACTTTTTGCATATAACCTCTTCCAAGCTGGGTTTGTTATCCTTTAGGAGGCCATGGGGGATGTGGGCTCTGGGACATTCACCTGCCTTTTGTGCAGAGCCAGAATTAAATAACAGCAGAGTGAAGCTCATTGAAGAAATGAACCAGACAAATTTTTGGTCTGATATGACCTTGAGCTGCATTTCTTAAGCTTGGAGTTGAATGGAAGGATTGATTCTGGATATATTGATTTTAGCACATGGAAATACATTCAGGAATAGAGGTCATGCTTAGTGTTGTCGATGAACACAAGTAAATGACCCAGAAACATTTAGGTTTGTGTTTTTTGAACAGACAGAAGCCTAATCAGTTGAGTTTGAAGTCCAATTAGGGGCTGCACAGAGGTGGTAGCTTGGAAAAATACAAGTTTTCAAATTAAACATTGCTTAGATGCCAAGCAATGTTTAATTCTGGACAAGTCTGGAACACAGAATCCCAGAATGGTTTGGGTTGGAAGGGACCTTAAAACTCATCCAGTTCCACCCCTGCCATGGCAGGGACACCTTCCCCTGTCCCAGGCTGCTCCAAGCCCTGTCCAGCCTGGCCTTGGGCACTGCCAGGGATCCAGGGGCAGCCCCAGCTGCTCTGGGCACCCTGTGCCAGGGCCTGCCCACCCTCACAGGGAGCTGCCAGGCCCAGTATCCCATCTAAAGTGCCACTCTTCCAGTTCAAAGCCATTCCCTGTTCTCCTAACAGGACATTCCCTTGAATGGGTCCCTCTCCAGCTCTCTTGTACCCAAACCAGTGAAGATCTGACCAGGAGAGCTCTGCCAGGAGCTGCCAGGACCCAATTTTATCCAAGATCCTCTCCCTGCCCTTTCCTCCTGTTCTGCCTGACAAGCACTGCAGGAAATGTAAAAAAGGAAGAACTTCATAGTAAAAGGAACATTTTGATCCAGGATACCAAGTTTGGATAGCAGAGAAACACTGCTGAGGTGAGCGCTCAGGTAGATTTAAGCTGAGCTTATCTCACACTCCAGTGAGAGCCTCTGTGACCCTGTGGTGGCACCTGGCTCCAGGTGCCCTCTGCTCTGGGCTCAGGGATTCCAGGATGTGCTCCTGGTGTTCACCTGGGCCTGGTTTCCATAGAAAACCTGCTCTGAAACGCAGCTCAGGTAAAGATTTTTCCCCTGCCTGCAGTTCAGGGGGAGGGATTGTTCCCAGAGGTCCTGAGTGCTGTTTACTGCTTTTTCTGCTTCTCCATTAGATGGATCTGACAACTCCTGTTGCCAGGGTTTCATCCCAATCCGAGCCAGACACCAGGGTTACTCACTGGGGTATAAAACACATTTTCCAGGGCCAGCCTCTGACCCACTGCTGTCAATGAGATCTTCCAATAAAACCCTCAGAAAAATCCAAGCCCTCAGTTTCAAGGGGAGTTATTTGATTTTTAATTTCTAGCCATTTAAAAATATTACTAAAACAAACGCTCATCTGCTTTCTTAGCCCTCCCCAACAAACCCCAGCCAAATCTGATTTTTTCAAGTATTAATGCAGTGTAACTGTGTTGAAATCCCAGAGCAAGCCCAGGAGGGAATATCAGAAAGACCTGAGGTCAGATCTGCTCCTTCCCAGGCTGTTCACTTCCAGCCCAATGCTGCAGAACCAGATGAAAAGTAGAGCTGTGATTTGTGTGTTCAACTCCAGATAGATACAGGGATGTGCTGGAATATTAAACTCCAGAGGCCAGGGGCCATGGCAGTGACAGGGATCCAGAGCAGCTGAGCTGAGCAGAGGAGGAGAGCTCAGGAATGAGATTTGGGGGAGTGGGGAAGCACTGGGACTGCTGGTGGGAGTTCCCCCTCTCATCCTGGTGTGCTGCCTGCTGATAAAGTGCCATTCCTTAGGAAAAGTCACGGAACAGCAAATCAGAGAAAGAGAGGAACTCACTTGGGACTCAGTCTCTCCTCTGGATGCACATGAGCTCACATATGCAGTAACTAATTTTACAAGGGGTGTTACACACTGGAGAAGCCTCAAGTAGCTCTTGGATTGCTGCAAAGCAATTCTGAATGTGCTCCTTTGAATTCCACAGACCAATTTGGGTTTGGTTATATTCCAGTCCTTTAATCTTTCAATATTCATTATTATTTTCATGAATAATTTTTTGTACATCACTGAGATATGGGTGCTCTTCCTTCATCTGTCTCGACTTCCATGCAAGCAAAGATATTTCCTATTTTTTAGTTATTTTTCTGTATTGCCTGTCATGAAACAAAAGCAACCCATGTCACTCAGATGACCAATTCCTCACTGTAAATAGCAAATATTCAATAATTTCAGGAGGCAGCCACAAACAGCCATGTGCAGGGAGAGGTCGTGCCTGGTAATTAACATCTTATTAACAACTATTAATAATAAATACACCTGCAGCAATCCTGAGCAGATCACAGAAATCAGAAGCAGAAAAATCGCTCAGTTACTTCCATAATTTATTTCTAAATATTCAATCCATGGGTTCAGCTCACTGTTTATGTTTTAGATAAGAGGAGGGGAAAAAAGATATTTGGGATTCAAATGGATCTTGCAAATGGGTGAAAACACCATTTTATTAAAAGATTTCTGTGAATGTGAAAATACTTTAATGCTACCATAGCTTTAATGATTTCAAGTGATTTTGCCTTTGCAGTTGGAACCACTGATTTTTAACATTAAGTCTCAGTTTTGAACTAAAGAAAAACAAGTGTTTTCCTATCCCACGATATAGAAAAGAAAAATTGCTGTGTAAAGCAGGAGAAATCGAATCTGGAAAAGCAGAAAGCAAATCAAAATAATCACAAATGTATTCTTTCTCAAAAATGAGATTTATTAGCCAATCTCTCAGTGTTATTAAGCTGGATGGAGAGCAGCAGCATTATTATGTTTTGCAGTACTATTCAGGAGAGCTGGAAATCTCCAGCTATGCAGAAATGGAAAAGCACAGGGAGGAATTGCCACCTGAAATAATTCAGTGGGGTGGGGAAGGGCTGGACTGCACGAGGGCTTCATCTTAGCAGCAGTTGTGGGAAGGGTTGGTGTTCCTGCAGAGCGAGCAGGGAAAGGCTTGGGCTGGGTGTTTGTGGAGATTTCCAGATGTCCCTCCACGAATGTCCTGGGTGGTTTGGGTGGAAGCAGAGACACCAAAGTGTCCGTGGGTTCCAGGGTCAGGTGATGGATACAGACCCTGCTGCTCTGGTGGCACCTGTGGAATTCCATCTGCTGCAACAGGAGTGTCAGATAGCAGGGCTGTAATAAAGATTCAACAGAAAATATTGGAGGGGGAAAGTTTCTCCTTCAAACAGTGAGCGTGGGGAAGTGCTGAGATGTGTTTTTGGGGCTCCTGAAAATCCCATCCAATTTATTAATGCAGTCTTGCTATGATGGGAGAAAATAAAAAATTCAAGTTCTATTAAGTTTTTCTGTAGAAAATTAAAAATCCAGCTGGGTAAGAGCTGGTGTAGTTAGTACAGGCTTTAAAAAGGAAACAGGAGCCAGGACAAGAGGAAACAGCATCAAGCTGCACCAAGGGAAGATGAGGTTGGATACCAGGAAAAATTTCTTCACCAAAAGTTGGAAAAGGTTTTCCGAGGAAGCGCTGGAGTCACCAGCCCTGCGGGTGTTTAAATGGATTAAAGGACTTAATGATCTTAAAGGTCTTTTCCAAGCTGAAGGATTCCTGCTAATGTCAGTGCTAATGACCCTGTCCGTCTCTAACTCCTGGGGCTTTTGTACTTCCCCAAAACAGTCTCAGCGTCCCCAGAGGCTTGGTTTGAATGCTTTAGGGACAGATTTCCCCGCCTGTAAGCAGATTTCCCTGCCTGTAACAACGGTGAAGATAAAATTGTCTGTCTCAGAGACAGACAGATCTCCAGGAGACAGATCCCATCCCATTGTCCATATGACAATCGATGCCATATCAACAAGTTTGATCTCCTGGAGGGGAGTCTGGCAGCTGGAAGGGATGGGCCATCAAACCCAACTGCACTGGGGAGGCCCCTGGGAGCTGCCAAAAAGCCACTGATTGGGATTTATAGGATTTTTTGTAGGACTCCAAGTCCTCGGAGCAGATTTCTGAACATGGAAATGTGGGATTGCTCCAACACAACCCCCACAGAGATCAGAGGAATCAGCAGGGCTCTGGGCAGAGCCACAGATGGACTAAAACTGGAATATTTCCCATGATTCTAGAATTCCAAAAGGCACCCAGGAGAGAAATGCTGCCCAGCTGAACCCAGGGGAGGTGAAGGTGCCAAAGGATGGATGGTGGGAGGTGATGGCCAAAGGCAGCTTTCCCTCAGCTCAGCCCTCATTCCCCAGGGCACAGCACAAAACGGATGGATGTAGGGATTTCTTGACACAAGCTCATCCAGAAATGTCAGCTACTGGAACCAGAACTAAAAAAAAAATAAGGAAAATAATTGTGCTTGGGGCTCATTGGCAGGGCAGAGAATGGTGAGAATGTCCTTGGAGAAGGGTGGGAATGGGGAGAAAGACTCCACCTCCAATTCCAATTTTCTCCGTGGACTAAATCATTCAGCTCTTGGAGTGAGGTAGAAATCCCAGAGGAGCTCCAAGCAGGCATTTGGGAAGCAGTTTTCTTCCAGCCTCTGCCACGTGTGGCCCTTTTCTGCCTTCAAGGCCCCAGAGTTGTGAGCAGTGTGATTTGCACACCTCTCACAGACATCCTTCATCTCATCCCAATGAGATGCAAAACCAGAGCATTAAATTGCAAACGGGAGATTTAATTAAAATGTTCCCCTTTCTAAGATCAATAATCGAGGCAAAATAGTTTCACTTCCCATTGATATATCTGCTTTTCCCCTTGTTCAAAACAAACTGTGAATTACACTTTCTAACACATTGCTTGCAAAAATGCTCCAAAAGCAAATTAAACCTTCTGGAAGCCTTTGATTCATTTTATATATTACATAGAATAACTTAACAGACATATTAGAATACAGCACAAAATAACATAATTAGGCACAGTTTCATGTGTAGACATTGAAAGTGTGGAAGAAACTTTTTAAGCATTTAACTCATTTAGTAAAACTCAAGTGCTACACAGCAAATTGTGACTATTTTGATCTATATAGAGCTTGATTCCAAACTCTCAGCTCTCAGTAGAGCTCACTTTATAAAGTGACTTCTAATTTATATTCTGCGTTAATGTCAAGAAACCAAACCTGAAATCTAGAAGCAATTATGCATAATAAGGTGGAAACAATGGAATAAAGTCTGTCAGGTAATTTCAATCAAAATCCATAACACTGGTGCTATCTGAGCACTCTTCTCTTTGCACAGAGAACTTACAACAGGCTTGCATTTTATTTATTTAAATTTTAATAATACTGGATCTCATGAGAGCTTTTTAAATCTCAGAATTAGCTCAAGACCTTTAATTTAATTTTGTGGTTGTGGGTCTTAACAAGGAATGTTTTAATTTCTGTGGGATTGTGCGAGTCCAGAGGTGGACTAGAACCCCTCTGGCACTTCATTCCGTAAATAAGATCCTGGCTTTAGGCAAGTTCATAATGAAAATTTGTCAATTTATCTATACACAAAGATTCAATCTACAAGAATTCTACTGAGAATTTTTCAATATTTGGGGCATTTAATTATGAAAAATAAGTATTGCATGCTTAATGCATGAGTATTTCTCATTCTGAGAGCAAGGAAAAGAGCTGGGAATAAAGCTTATCCTACAGGACTGTCTCAGTCAGTGTTCCTGCAGTGACTCCTCTCTGTATTTGCCTCTGAGAGGTGTGAAGGGAGAGTTTGGGTGTCTCCAGGGTAGGAGAAAGTGTTTATTCTGCTCTGAATTGTGAATACACCACAATCAAGGAGTGTTTGGGCTTCCCTGTGTTGGAATCGAGCCTGGAGTGCCAGGACACAGGGAATGGCTCCCCCCTGCCAGAGGGCAGCAGGAGATGGGATTTTGGGCAGGAATTGTTCCCTGTGAGGGTGGGCAGGCCCTGGCACAGGGTGCCCAGAGCAGCTGGGGCTGCCCCTGGATCCCTGGCAGTGCCCAAGGCCAGGTTGGACAGGGCTGGGAGCAGCCTGGGACAGTGGAAGGTGTCCCTGCCATGGCAGGGGTGGCACTGGGTGATTTTTAGGTTTCCTTCCAACCAAACCTTTTGGTATTCTATAATTCCATTCATTCAGAACCTGCAGCTTAGTTTTACCCTCGGGCACATGCTGTCACTTCAGTTTACACCTTGGGGCTCATAATTTTTCCTGTGCTTTGCAGACCTCTACTCCTCTCCTGAGCCCTGCACCAACCAAATCACATTTTTCCGAAGGCAGGAGCCATCCTGAGGTGCTGAAGGGATCCAAAAGCCTTTAAAAAAATCTGTAATCACATTTCCCTTCACTACAGAGTGGATGCAGTTTGCCTCTCTTCTCTAAAACTCTGATGCATGGGAAAAAAAAATTTAAAAAAAGAAAAGCAAGGTGAAGAGCACAACAATCAACCATGGCAGGTCTCCACGTTGTTACTTACACGATGCACAATCTGTTTGCTATCTGAGCACTGTAAACAGACTAATATTTCCCGAAGTATGGGATAAATCAGCCATTTAGAAGCAGCGAAGAGAAAATGATGAAGCTCCAAGTGAGTTGTGAAGCAGTGAATAAGGATGTATTACACCATGGGAAACCATCAATATTTGTTTATTGTGTCAGTGTGAGGAATAAATCTGTGGGCTAATTTGTATTCCCTTCAGTTAATTCCACTGTTCCTGGTGCCTTTTTGGGCTACCTAAAAACAGAGGCCAGACAGAATTGAGGGAATAAAAAGCTGTTCTATTTATTAAAGGGCCTTCAGGTACATTTAGGGCAGACAAAGCCCCCCAGGGGCTGCACCCAAAAATGGACCACGGGTCAGGGTTTCACACTTTTATAAGTTTGGTCCATTTGCATATTGGGGGTTCATCTCCCAATTACATCTTCAGCTAATGAAGTCATTGACCCCAAGTTCTCTCACCCCACTCACTTTTGTTCCCATCTCTCAGGGCCTGAGGCAGTGAGGTTTTTTCCCTCCTAGTGAGATTTTCAGTTCCATTTTTGAGCTGTTGGTTCACAATCCAATGGCTGTTGGAAGTCAAAATCTGGATGGCTGAGGGCTTGTAAAGAGAAAAGGTAGAATGTTGGAATTTAGAAGACTTACAGCTCTAATGAGCTGAAAAGATCTTACAGATTTTCATGCGGCCAACATGAGAACAGAATTAATTTTTCTTTGGTTATTTGAGTGAATTGACCATTTTATGAAAACTGGGTGAGGAATCAGAGATAGTTTATTTAGTTTTCTGCTTCTCTCAAATTCTTCTGCCAACAAATATTATCTGAATTGTTTGTTCATGAAAGGTTTTTATCGAGGTCTTTTTAAAATACTCATTTCAATATCCTGTTGTAAAGGGCTGCAAAGGTTAGGAGGGTTTGCTTTGAATCCCACTATTATTTCTTCATTAATCATCCAATTTTTGGCATTTAATAAATGTCTGTTTGCAGGAAAAAAATTAAAAGTTGGACTGGTTCTAATCAAATTGGACTAAAGGTATTTCAGGAAAGCAAAGAAAGCAAAGACTGGTGTGGCACCAAATAAACATGGAAGCAAAATTGATCTACATCAGATATGTTATAGGAATTTTTGGAATAAATGGGGAAAAAAGGAAATAAAATTTTTTCACTATATTAGTCATTTATTAAATTGTAAATTTCTTGGTTAGTGACATTCAACTGTGGCTAAAGGCTTTCAATTCATATCCAAAAGCCTTTGAGCTCCAAACTGCAAAATATTCCTCTTTCAATGCACATGCAGGTAATTAAGTAGAGTGTGGAAAAGTGAAGAACTATGAGTAAATTTAATTAATTAATGGACTGGTGGTTTACACTTCAAGGAGATAATTCAGAATGAAGCTACTGCCTTCAAACAAATATTGATGGACACTGAACTTTGGTTTTTAACCATAAATGATGCTCATTTCTGAGAAGGCAGCAAATAAGAAATGCTTCAAGATGGAGCTTGCCTACAAGGAAGCCTTTGAATATTGAAATTTAACCCCAAAGAACAATTAGCAATAAATAATGTGTTATTTAGTACTTCTTTTTTTTATGACCCATGTGTCAAAGAAGTGGGTTTTTCAATTGTTTCATTAATTGCAACTGTTTAATTAATGGATCTTACAAAAAAAAACAACACCCACATAGTCTGTGTGCTGTAAATGATTCAGTGCAGATAATTTTTTGCCTAATTTTCACAATTCACCACTTGAACTTATGATAATACTGTTTTAATTTCATAGTTTTTCTGTCTCCCTTGAAGAAGGTTTTAAAGCACTGAAATTTTGTTTCTCGCTGAAAAGAGTTGAGACATTTGTTTTTCATTGCTACTTGCACCTTGTAAAATCAAACCCATTAGGAGCTCAGTGCTGTCAAATCTAAATTCACCTTCTAAAGAACTCTTGGTCTCTTTGAAATAGCTTCCAACAAATTCTGTGTTCTACAATAATTTTGTTTTGGTGGCAAATGCCAAATTTAGCCCTTCACACCTTCCACTGTCCCAGGCTGCTCCAGCCCTGTCCAGCCTGGCCTTGGGCACTGCCAGGGATCCAGGGGCAGCCCCAGCTGCTCTGGGCACCCTGTGCCAGGGCCTGCCCACCCTCCCAGGGAGGAATTTTTTCTCTAAATCTCTCCTGTTTTAGTTTAAAACACTTTCCCCTTCTCCTGTCACCATCTGCCTGAGTAATGAGTTGCTTTTCCTCTTTTTGAGGATCTGAACTCAGGTTTCAGAGCCTGTTTTGTGGAGTGTTTCCCAAAACCCCAATGTTCCCATCTTTTTGTTCCCTTGTTGCTTTGGCACAAAGATTTGAAGCAACCCAAAAATTTCTTTCTGAACCATTTGGAAATCCTTCATTTCAGAAAAGTTGTGTAAAACTCAATGCCTGGGAACATCCATCATTTTCCAGTGACCCCTGCTCTGCCCAGCAAGGTGTGGAGCATCCACACTTTGCACAGGAACTGCCAACAGCTCCTCTCATCCTCTGCCCTTCCACCTCCAAACACAGCCAAGGATGCTTCCCTCAAAATTGCCTGGAGACCCCGAGGAGCAGTGCTAGAAGCACTCCCCGGGTTTCTTGGCCACCAGTTTTTGATTTCCAGCTCAGCAGGGAGGAGCAGCTCTGTCACAAGGATTGCTCACCCTTCACGGAGATTTGGATGTGCTGAACTGAGCTCGTTCACACCCCGGGGCTGGACAAAGAACAGGAGAAGGCTCCTCCACTCCTCTCATTTCCATATTGCATCAAGGCAATGCATTGAATCACAACACATAAAATGACAGACCTCTTTGTTTAAATTGAATTTCTCCATGAAAGTAAAAAAAAAACCACACCAAAAAAAAAAAAAAACCAAACAAACAAAAAAACAAAAAACCCCAAAAAAAACCCTCTCACGTTCAGTCCTTCAGATCTCCTTGACCTCTAGATACCTTTCCAAATAAAATCATTTCAAATTTCCTAACTTGTTTTCAGATAATCAAATGCATGATGTGTTCATTGGTTTATTTAAACCTCTGCACATTCCACGGAGACATTTTAATGCCAGTTGATTTAGCAGCAGTTAAATGTCACATGAAGGGAGGGAGGCAAGGACAGCTCTGTTTGCTCTACCTGCACAATAAATGTACAGAACCTATAGAGGAGTTAAACAATAACTCAGAATTGCATCTAAACAGTCAAAAGCAAATTCTCAAGGTCTTATCCTCCACTTGTGGAAATCTCTAAAGGACTTACTAAGAAATATAAACCAGGAGATAACAAGGAGTAAACAATGAAACACAAGGCAAATAACGAAGTGGGAAGGGGGAACTGCCAGCATAGCACAGCCTGGGAAGAGGGATTAGAGCATGGACAAGACAGTGGGAGATTTTTATCAAATATCCTTCAGTGACAGACAGGTCTGTTGGGTACAAAATCTTGTGTGCAGTATGAGAAAATAAATAAATTCCAAATTCAAGCAGTTTGAATAAAAATATTCAAATGGTGCTGTCTCATAATCTATTAATCAGGTGCCACTGTCAACAAGGGGTGAGGAAAAGTGGCTACAAATACTCTTTATCCTCTCTTTCCTTTGGGATATATTAATGTAATCCTTTTAGGGTGGATGGAATACAAAGAACTCAAAAGTGCTCCCTCTTCCCCAGGTGCAGGGAAGTCCATGGTAATGGATCAGAGAGTTGTTCTTTATGGACAGCAGATGCACCAGGATATTCCCAACTGAACATGAAATGGAATTTAACAAAGATCTGCAGACCCCTCAAGTCCCTCAGAGAACCATTTGGTACCAGAGTCATTGATTGGAAACCTGTCTGTAAACTTCTATTTGGGAAAATAAAAATTCCATTAAAAGTTATCAGTTATCTTGGGTTTTTCTCAATACACAGCTTCAGGAAAACTTCACCAGCAATGTTTTGAAGGAAAATTAGCATTGTTTGCAAAAGAAACTTGTATGAAACTTTGGTGAAGCAGTATTTCCTCTTTATCTGATTTAATTGATGTCATCAAGACTCCATATTTTGAGACTTTTTGGGAAAATCAATGTGATTTGGCACCCACTAAAATCCAGTGTAGATTCTTTTGTATTTGTGATGAACAAACAGTCCTGAGGAGTGCCATCCAGGCATTTATTCATGGGAGTACAGGTCCAGGTTCATAGCTAGGGTCACCCAAGCTGGAGAACAAAGTCATTGGGTTTGTAGCCTCTGGAGCAGAATCCTGCTGAGCCAAAGCTGTTATGGATCTGAGGAGCTGCTCCATGGGTTCACTACCTGAGCCTGATCTGACTCCTGCCTGCAAGTAAACCCTGAGTAAAGAGAGATTTGGGAGGAAGGGGAGCAAATATCAAAGAACTGTTTGCAGCAGTCCCATAATCTTCCAACATTGATCTTTGAGGGATACAGGAGAAGGCTCGAAGGTAAAATTCACTCTTAAAAGGACATTGGAAAAGACCCTATTGATGAGTTAATTCAGCCATTCTCTTGCATCTGCTAGAGAAAGTGTGTGCCTGCAGTCTTCCTCACCAGGCAGATACTGTTTCTACCTTCAGTCCACTTTAATTAACACCAGCAAATTACTCCTTCCTTTTGTGAGTGGGCATGGAAGCTCATCCTGAGTGTGATAATCAAACAAACTGTGAACAAAGCACTGGAGTTTGACAGGCAGTGAGGAGAGAGTTAGAAAAATTATTTAGAAAAAGCAATATATTTCCAAGGGAAACACCAGTAAGAGAAGTGGGTTTATGGTTTCTCTTTAAGCAGGGACAATATTTATTTAAAAAATTGGAAACCTAATTTTTTTTTCCCACACACTGCAACATCATATGTGTCCAAACTTTATTGGTAGTGAGCAGCTTTTATGTGATCCCACATGAAAATCACCCTTGAGGAGCAGTGAGCCACAGTATTTCATCAGAATCCCTGCACCTAAAAATCTGCAAAGCTCTTGTGTGCTCCTATCTATTTTTATGTATTTTATTAAATATGTCTTCAAGTGCTGCTCAGTAACCACTGGGCCCTCACATTGAGATGCCTTTTTAACAGCAACAGTAGAGAAAAACTAATGTGGGCACGTCATATTTGCCTGAATAAATATAATTATGTTTCCTTGCAGTGGTGACTTACAATTTACCACTTAGCTGGAGAGCTTGCTTTAAAATCCAAGAATAAAGGCTTGTCTGCCTGGAACTGATGCTCAGTTCTGTCTGAATGCATCCATTCTCTTCCCATCTTTGTGCAACAAATGCTTTTCTCCTCTCCATAATAACAGCTACAATTATGTGGGTTTTAGTCTCATGATAAACTTGTACAGAGGTGATAACAGCTGCACTGAGGGACTGTAGCAGCTTTTTCTGGCACTGGAATTGTTTTCTCCTGGGGAGGTTTCTCTCCTGGGGTTGGTAGTTGGAGTTTGGTGGCAGCAGATCCCTCGGTGTTCACATTCACACAATGAAGTATTTCTTATCTATGCACAGTTAAACATTTTCCTAAACATTAACTGCATCTCCAGTCTCTCTGAAGGTCAAATTTTGATGCCATTGGGTTGGGGGAATTGAGTTTTATTATGTTTTATACAATTCAGCAGGACAGGAAGATGAGAAAACGAACAGAATAATCTTTGGGGCTCCAACTGCAAACTCTTTCTTATTGATGTTTATATTGAAAGCAACTCAAAAATACATTTTGGTTTTAATCAATCCATCTTATTTCAACCTCACTGAGTCCTGAAGCTGTCTCACTTTCTTTTACTTTCTGTCCTTTGTTCACAGCAGAAACATTGTGAAATCTCGCTCGGGGTAGGTCATGTTGCACAGAGACAAATATCTTGTCTTCCCTGTAGTGAAGCTGAGAATATCTTAAGCTTTTTATTTTTTATGAAACAGAAGTTCAAAAGTTCATCTTGCATAGGCTTCAGCCCTGGTGAGGAAGAAAGGGAAAAGTCCTCAAGAGATAAGTGGTGCAACAATGAGAAACTCAAAGTCAGCCTTGTCTAGGGGATGGTTCCTTTTAATTGAGCTATGATTAAAGCTTTGCTTCTCTCTCTCTTTGGAGGTGTGGTTGTGCCAGCTTTTGGAGTAATCTTTAAAAAATGGCAGTGGAGAGGACCTGACAACAACTAATGACTAACTCCTTTTTCTTCCTCCAGAACACCAGAATTCCTTTTTTTTCCTGAAAACCCACAATTTTCACACAAGCAGATCAGTGATCAGAAGGGATTGTGAATCCAGTCTCAGTGCTGGGCCACACAATTCCAGTTTTGGAGTCTTCTGTAATTATAGTAATTAGCTTCCCTCATTTTCCTCTCAGCAGCTATCATTGCTTGGCATTTCTTGTCCTTCATGTATCTCCTGTGGTTTGTTACTTCTGTCCAAAGCAAGTTGTTCCATCATGGCCTAAATCGAGTGGTGCTACTATAGAGGAAAATAATCCAGTCCCAAATTATGGGTCTTTTCCTGGCCAAACATGACAATATGTAAATATCTGAGGGCAATGGAGCAAGTGAGAATGAAAATTATAAAAACTAGTGGATTTAGAAGGAAATGGAAATCTGTGCAGGAAATGGGAGGGGGAGGAAAGAAAGATCTGTTTGTAGGGAAAGAGGATTTGTTGTTCTTCTCTTGACCTAACTTAAAGGAATCTTTTGTAGACACTGTTTGTGCTGTAGATCTTTCTTATCTCACTCTACTCAGTTTTGTTTGTCTAATATCTGCTCAGCAAGTGCCTGACTTTATTTGTCTTCATTCCCCTCTATAGTCTCTGCAATAATCCTCTGCTATTATATATCTTTGTTTGACTTACATTTCCTTAGGAGTTTTCCTCTGACATTGTTCATCTTCATTCCCCAAATATCCCCTAAGCAGCAGTTGCCTGACATTGCTCAGCCTGGATCTCCTCCCTCAGAATCAGCAGCAGTTCCCTGCACTTGTCCTTCTTCATTTGCCACCTCCAAAAGCCACCTCCACTTGTCCATTAGAAACCATCACTTAACAGAGCTCAATCCCTTTTCACTTCCCAAGACATCCAGCAGTCATTGTCTGGCATCCTTGGCTCCATGCTTCAGGATTGTTTGTTTTTGTTCTGGATCATTCCACAGATGTTCATGCATGGCCTTGTCTTGGGCTGTCCCACCAAGCTGGGGAAATTCCTGAGCAGGATGTTCCACATTGGGTTTCATCATCACAGAATCCCAGAATGGTTTGGGTTGGGAGGGACCTTAAAGATTGTCTCATTCTACCCCCTGCCATGGGACACCTTCCACTGTCCCAGGCTGCTCCAAACCCTGTCCAGTCTGGCCTTGGACACTTCCAGGGATCCAGGGGCAGCCCCAGCTGCTCTGGGCACCCTGTGCCAGGGCATCACCACCCTCACAGGGAAGAATCCCTTCCAATTATCCCATCTCCTGCTGCCCTTGTCCTGTCACTCCATCCTTTATCAATTGTCTCTCTCCATTTTTCCTGTCCTCTCTTCAGGCACTGGAAGGCCACCATGAGGTCACCCCAAATCTTCTTCTCTCCAGGCTGGACAATCCCACCTCTCCTGAATTTTCTGTTGTGAAACCTGCAGGCCTAAATCTGTCAGAGAGGAGTATTGTTCCTATTAAAAACCCTACATGTGGAATAAGGAATGAGACTGCTACAAAATGAAATTAATTCAGCTGTTATCCATCATTCTCCAGCAGCTCCATGGAATATCTGAGAAAAGTCTTGAGGAGACTTTGGGTCTTTGTTGTGTTTCTCACATAGCTTGAACAGAAGGGAAAGGAAAATGGGTGTAAACCTTCCCAAACTCAAAAGAGTAGTTGCAAATTCTTCTGTAATATTTAGTGATGGGTTTTATGTCCACAGTTTTACAATATAGGAAAAACAGCCTTTAAACCAGCTCATATTTGTAAGCAGGAAAATGTTATATTTTCTTTCCCACATACCATGAGAAATCTGAAATATTTAATCTTCAGAAAGGATTTTTTAAGATAAGAAACCCAACTAAAAGAATTTCTGAATTCTCAGATTTAAACCCCAAGAATGAAGAATTATTTTCAAATCAGACTTTTAATTTAAAAAAGGTATTTTGGAGAGGGTTTATAAACAGATGTGTGGTTAACGAGATCCAGCATCATCAGTTTTAAATATTCAGTCTGTTGTTTTTTACAAATTTTCATTGCTCTCTTGAACTCAGACTAAGAAAATACATTAGATTAAAAATTTGAATTGCTCTTGAAGTATAACTGAGCTCTGTAATTTTAGCAGTCATATGTTCATTAGGATAAAGAAACAGCATTTTTGAATTCATGGCACTAAAAATGAAATAATATTTTAATGGGGAAAAAGAGCCCTTCTGAAAAACAGCTGTTATCTTTTTGTTTTATCCAGCCAGGAGCAATATTTCCTGTCCAAGCCTCTGGTGGCTCTGTTTGGATGAACATGACTAAAATGCATCTTTTTGAAAATTTTAAATTTTATATCCTATTGTAGCCGAGAGCCCAATTTCACACATTGGACTTGTCTAAGTCAAAACCTGCTTCCCTTTTTATTTCTTCTTCTGCTTTCAGCCCAACACATTGTTTCTAAATTAAACACAAGCTGGGGGAAAAGAGCTTTATTGAGAGCTCACAAAAGGTGACCGTGAGCTGGAGAATGTCTGAGGTTTTCTGGGAAATTCCTGATACTGTGGGGGTGACAAACTGCCCAGGGGTCACCCTGGGAAGAGGAGAGGAGCAGAGTTCATGGATCTGTGCCCAGGTTGTTCCCAGCTCGAGGACATGCAGCTCCTCACATTCAGTTTTGTGTGGATCAGGGACAGAAAAGGAGAAGTTGTCTCTATTAAATCATTGGAAATGTGCTGCAGTGAAAGCCTGCAAATGTCCACGTTCATGGCAAGAGGGATCAAGAAAAATTGGCTTTTTTTCCCTTTTTTATACATTTTTTATTCTTCTCTTTTATTAATTTTTTTAATGAGAACTGTGAGGTTCAACACAATCTAAGCTACTCTCAGTCTTAAAGACTATAAAATCAATGAGATGATACCCAGGCTTGAAATTATCTTGATATTTGGAGATCAAAATACCACAAACAAACAAACATAAACATTAACAGCTCCACCTGAAAACGGGTCCTGAACTGAAAATTTCTAAGAAAATTTGCATTTGAGGAGCGTGCTTAAGTCCAAATCAAACTTTGGATCCAAGCTTCATAAATATTCTACTTTTTAGATGGTAAAAGTTTATTGGGTTTTATATGTTTAGTGCCTACCAGACTGCATTCTCCCACTTCCAAGGTTCAGAATTAGAGATAGTTTTAGAACTAGGCATCACTGGGATTGCTCCTGAAGCAATGCCACTTCCATGGATATTTTATTCTCTATTTTATTCTCTGCTACATGGTCTATTCTCATGGTCTTTACTTCCATTTGAAAAAATAACCTCATATGTGTTTATCATTATTTATCCTTAATAAGGGTCAGCCCTTAGCTGGCAGAAACCACAAGAAATATATTAGAGTTTTTCTCCAATTAAGTTTATAAATAGGTAAATAAGTTATAAAGAAGTAAATTAAAAAAATAATTTTGTGTGTGTTTGCAATGTTTTTGTCACTGAAAGTCTGCTCAAATGAATGCACTCCCACCAGCACAAATAAATGTTTCACTGGGTTACAATGGCAAAATAAAACTCAGCATTTCAACATGGTTTAGTAAATGCACGATCTCTGTCCCACCGTGCTATTATCAATTTGTACTTGATAAGGATATTTGTAAATATCAAACTAGAAATCCATATGAGCTCTTTGCTTTAGGGTGCTTCAGCACAGTAGGGCTGCATTTATGGCAGCCAAAAAAACAAAGAACCTTTCTGCAGGAATCTCCCCTGGAGAAGATTTGGGGTTTCATTGTCTTCCACTACGCCACAACCACGTGTATTTAAATGTATTTTACAAAAGCTAGTGAGGATTCCTGCAAGTTTTTATGTTCTACATAAATCCAGCATGAGCAGCATCTCCAATCCATCACCTGTTTTTGTCTGAGCAGGAAAATAAGCAGGGAAGCTGTGGGAAGTTTGAGAGCGGCGCACGAGGCTCCGCGGCATCGAGGGCAGCGCCGGGCGTGGCTGTGCCGGTGGAGCCGAAGAGAACCAGGAGACTTCCAGCCCTGCCAAGGAGCCGTGGAGCTAAAAGTAGCTGGTGGCAGATGGAAAATGAGGGCGACTCCGTGCCCTGCTCCATCTGCTTCCAGTCATTCCCCAGGACAACGTGGTGAAGCCGCCGGCTGCTGGCGGCATGGGAGGGGCGGGGATGGGGAAAGGAACATTTGTGGTGCTGCTCTAGAGAACAAAACCTGGGGTCTGCAGGAAGGATGGAGGCAGAACTGTGTGGAATTTATTGGTTTTGGTTGTGTCCAGCTGGGAATGAAGTGTCAGGTGGGGCCATACCTTGGTGACCTCCTAGAAATGTGTGTGCCATCAAGAGACGGCTCACAGGTGTCCTACCAATGTCACATCCCTCAGGGATGGGGTTGGAATTCTCCTGGGCAAGGAAGAATCCACAGGGGTCAGGGTTGTGGTGTTCCCTGAGCCCCCCAGGCTTTGCGAATCCCTCAGGGATGGGGTTGGAATTTTCTTAGGCAAGGAAGAATCCTCAGCGGTCAGGGCTGTGTCACTCACTGAGCCCCCCAGCCCAGCCAGAGGTGATGTTGGGCTTCACTCCCAGCAGATTTTACACAAAAGCAGCTTTCAGCCACAAAGGAAAGAGCTCCAAGGACCAGGGCCAGAACAAGGGGAAAACAAAAGGATCTGGATGTAGCCCTAAAGGCCTGCATGTAAAGAGCTGCTCCAGGGCCAATGTCTCCATGAAATCCTGCCCTGGCTGTGCTCTGGGATGAGCCTGGCAGTCTGGGATAAATTCATCCTGAAATCCTGCCCTGGCTGTGCTCTGGGATGAGCTTGGGCAGTCTGGGATAAACTCACCATGAAATCCTGCCCTGGCTGTGCTCTGGGATGAGCTTGGGCTGTCTGGGATAAACTCACCATGAAATCCTACCCTGGCTGTGCTCTGGGATGAGCTTGGGATAAGCTACCAGAGCTGTTTTGCCATGCAGGTTGTTCAGTAGCTCAGACCAAGAGCTGTGGGCTCGTTCCTCCTCTTCCCATTCCTGAGGTTGCCTCCCATGCTGGCCACATGTCCTTGCCATGGGTGAAACCAAGGAGCACAGCATCCAGCAGAAAAATCTGCCTCTGTTCATCCAGTGATTCCCAGTTTCCCTGGAAGTACACAGGACATGATCACTCATTTACGTTCAAGGGCTTCAATTTAAGTCCCAAAATAAATTCCCCTTTATTTTCTGGTATTTGTGTATCCATCAAAGAGGGAAAGGAACAGAGTCTGAGCTGGGCAGAGCAGGCACAAAGGAGCTCAGGTCAAGAAGGAGGCAGCAATATTCTTGGAATGCTCCATTTCATTTATCCACACGCATTTCTTACCAGTTCCTGCTTCCCAAGGACTTTACTGGCAAGTTTTATTTTGCAAGCTTGGCTTTATTTTATTTCTCTTAAGAAAAAGCCAGGCTAAGAGGTCACCCACTAGGATCTTTTGAACTGCTGCTTCCCCAACTGTGAGTGCCTTGAAAATGCTTCTCCAAATGTTTTCTGCGGTTCTTTATACCAAGAAAAATATTAATGCTGGAAATATTTGAAACGTAAATAAGAATATTTTTTGATACAGACAAATTTCTGCTTTTTTCAGGGGTCTGCTGTATTATGATAAATATTCTTTAGTCCTTGTTCAAGGAGTACATCATCATCTGAAGTTTTCTCTGTTTCCATCTGTGAATTCCAGCATTTAAAGGCACTTTTTAACATTCAGAAGGCACATTGCTGTTCCTTGCATTCTGTTGACCTCCTCTGGGTGGTGATTTAATGGCTGGAAGACCATTTCCCTCTGGATATCCTTCCCTCTCCCACTTGCCCCGTGGCCCAGCTGAGCCACATGTGCTGGTCCATAGAATCCTTGAATCCCAGAAAGGTTTGGAAGGGATTTCAAAGCCCATCTCATCCCCACCTCTTGCCATGGGCAGGGACATCTTCCACCAGACCAAGCTGCTTCAATCCCTGGCCTTTAGGAGTCCTTATCCCACTGGTCTCCAGCAGTGCCATGAAAAATGATGGAAATCATCATTCCCTGAATTCCCTGTTTCCACCCTGGAGCCCAGCGTTCTCCGCCCTGCTTCGTGCTGTGTTTATTCTTGATAAAATCTTCTCCTCCCCACCAAATATTTCCCCCATATGTCTGGAAATCTCTGCTGAAGGCTGGGATCTAATAAAGGATCCCTGACTGTCAGCCACAGTGCGAGGCTTTCAGGATTTTTGGTATGGAACAGATTGAGAACTCGCCAACATGGTTTAAAAAAAAAAAAAAAAGAAGTGCCAATTCATCAAAAATCTCTGTAGGACACAAAAAAAACAACCACAGAAAATCTCCCTGTTCCAGAAAAAAATGGGTTTGAAGTTGTTACTTCATCCCACTTCACACTCTGAGTAAAATGTTTCATTTTTTAAAATTAAATTTAAATTTTAAATTGCCTTTTCTGTTGAAATTTGAGAAGACCAGATGAGTAAAGAAAACTTCAAATTAAAGATGGTCATGTGCTTGACACGATACAATTTTATTGCAGGCCATTATTTAATTAAAATTTGGTTTTGCCACAATACATTAAAAGCATAATTAAATTACTGTTTTTCCATGCAGCTCGGAGGATGTGCAGGACAAATCCTGATCACTGTGCACATTCCATCAGAATCCAGAGATATTCCAAATTTATGGCAAACACTACAGCCTGCCAAATGCAATTAAAGGAGAAATTCACTGATCTTTTTAGAAGTTTGTGGCTGTATTTTGGATTTTGGAGGGTTCCTCTCTCCCTTTCCACATCCCTGGTCTGTGCCCCAGCTGAGAGGAGAGCTCTGGAAAATGGCAGCTGCTTCCAACGCTCCTGACTTTGCTTTCACACTTCCACAAGCTTCCAGGATAAGCCTTTCCTAATGTCTTTATGAAAACCTGAACATTTGGTCCCTGCAACCCCCAGGGCAATTCATGCTTTTGAAGAATCTGCAAAACCTACTGAAGCCTGACCTTTCTTTTCTGAAATCTTGTTGACTGTATTTAATTCTGTAGACTTTTCCCTGCCTTTTTTTTTTTTTTTCCCTTCCCTATGTGATCTTCAAATAACTTTTGGCGACTTTCTCTCTAAAATGATGCAAAGTTTTTTGATCTTTTTTTAGCACACTCCTAAGATGGATTTTTGGTTTTTTTTGTTTTTTTTTTTTTTTAAATAATGAAGTCAGGCAGCTCCTTTCCGGCCTGCAGGGAGTTATTTATTTTGTGAATTTATATATTTGTCAACCTATATTTTGTTATTATTTAGTGGTTTTTAGTTTTCCCTTTTCGGTTATTTGTTTTTACAGAAGTTTCTGGCCAGAGCCTGAGCTTTGAGCATTTCCCCATCCCTGGAGGTGTCCAAGGAAGAACTGAAAGTGGCACTCAGTGCTCTGGGCTGGGTGACAAGGTGAGGATTGGGCACAGGTTGGAATTGATGACCTTGGAAGGCTTTCCCAACCCAAATAATTTTGGGATTCTGTGATTCCATGGCTTTAGACACCCTTATGAGAAGTATCTTATTGTTCTCTGCTTGTGGTTTTATATCATTTCATTAAAACAAACAAAAAGAGACCCCAAAAAATCACAACCAAACAAAAAAACCAAACCACAATGGGAATTTTTTTTTTTAATTGTGATAAATGAGTGCCAATAATGTGAATCTTCCAGGAGTGGGGGGAAAAGGTGCTTTAAGAGATATTCCATTATATTCCATTTCAAATCACAGAAATCTCCCCATCCACCTGTTCTTTTGATCCTCAATACTTCAAGACTGGTACAAGAATAATCCACCCCTTCATTCAGATGGTCTGGAAACTAAAATCCTTTCAGCATTTTAAAACCCCACCTGTTTCTGGCTTTTTCAGACATTTTAGTACTGAAATTTTTCCCAGGAACAAACACCTTTTCTGAAATCATTCCATTATATTTTATAAGTGTCAAAATCATTGAAATCCTCCCCAGCATTTAAGATTTTTTCCAATCCTGCATCTGCTTCCTCAGCCTGTCCCAGAGGTCTGTCAGAGCTCCCACTCCAAAACCAGGAGTTTACACTGATTTGTTTCCCACCATTCCTTCTTTTACCACCATATCCTGAATATAAAATTGCTTTGCTTCCTTTTAACTCTGTCTAGACTATTTTACTGGATTGGGGGACATTGATATGATGGGCTCCTCATTGCTTCTGAGAAGATATTTTTATTAAGTTCTCATCTCTTCTGCCTCTTGCACATCCTTCTAAATTTGCATTTTGTGTTTGACAAGAGCAGGAATACATCAGAAATTGTGCTGCTGGGCACAGACATGCCAATAGCATATATTTTACTTTTTATTATTTTTCTGCCTCTATACTTCTACCTTTCCACAGAGTTTCTGGAATGGAGGAAACGAATGCTCAAAGGTGCTGATTAACTTCTGCCCAGGGAGGAAAGGGAAAGAGGAGGGAAATTGGAAAGAATAATTGAAAAATGAATGAAAAATCACAGTACCTTGCTTCCACTCACTGAATTTTTCCCCTGTCCTTCCTTTTGACTTGCCCAGTTTACACCTGAACCTGCCCAGGCAGGATCTGCTGCTGATTTAGGGTGGAGAAAACTGATTTAGATGAGACTCCACAGCACCTATGAAATCCAAGTTAAGTCTAATAATGATGTATTTAATGTGATCAGACAACTCCCATGTGTCCAGAGATGTTTGTCAGCCTCCCTCAAACATATTTACACCACAAATGGTTTCACCTGGCATGAGATGAAACGTGATGAGAGGATGGGCTGCTGAGGAAGAAGGTGACCTTTGCACACCTGTATTTCATGGCTGTCCCTGCCAGGCTGTCCAAGAGTGGCACAATCCCAGCTCCCCCAGGCACAGGAACAAATAATGCAGGAGAAGAGCAGGACAGAGCGCTCAGAGGATGCTCTCTGAGAGGAGAGAAGCAGGAGTGTGTCTGTGGGAGGTTGGCACAGCAGCAGGAGCTGCAGCAGGGGAGGAGATGAGTGAGTCCAGACCCTGGATTGGGTCCCTGCAGGATGGGGCTGTCCCAGCACCCTCAGCAGAGTGGGAGCACTGGATGTTCAGGATTAAACTGGGATTCCAGGAGTGGAGGATGCTGTGATGCAGCAGCTCCCACGGCAGGATCAGTCCCACCCCACTGAGCAGCTCCTTCATTAAGGGAGTGTGGAAAAGCCCTGGAAATGATCTGCATTTGTGATTTGAATCTTTTTACCTGAATCAAGGTATTTTTAGTTTGCTCCTTTAAGCACTGAATTCTCATGAGCAAAGCAGAGCTGGCACAGGGTATTGCTGGACAAAATAGGAGGGCAAGAGAGCACTGCCACTGGGGACTGTGCCCTTGGACACATTCAATTCACCTGCTCCTGAAGCTTCAGCCCTCCCTTTCCACAGGACTGGAATAATGGCATGGAACTGTGCTGTGAAACCTGATATTTTCATTTTACAGCCATTTATATCCAGCCTTTCACAGGGCAAAACCCACCTTAAAACTCAGAACAGCCCACACTGCTCTGACCACATCAGACAGCTGTAAGTTGCCCCATCCCTTCCCATGTGGATTTGACAAACATGAGGATTTTGCATCGTTCTTGCAGAGGAATAAATAATTTTTCTGCCATGAATGATGAGCATTTTCCTTTTTCCCTTTCCCACCTGCCTGCTGTTGGGTGGTGCTGTGGGGAGCTCTCCACCTGGACGTGGTGGCCCTTCCCAGAACAGCAGCTGGAATTTCAGAGCTATCATGGCAGCCTTGGCCATCACAGAGGTGGTGGACACCATGGCCACCATGCAGGTGGTGGGAGCAGCCCCAGCTGCCACCTCAGGCCCTGGGGAGCATCTCCTGCTCAGCAGCTGCTCCACAGGAGGCAGCAGTTCCCAGGAATTTCTCCACAATTTCCATGAATTTCAAAAGTATTGAATCCTTTCAGCCCTGAGCAGCAGCTGTCTGGGTTTGAATGCAGGAAGGGAGAGTCAGGAATTCAAAAAGTGTTTAATGGAGACTGAATTTGGGGCTGATTTTTTTTGTCTGTGCTCACTAATATATTTGGGTAATTGAGGAGAAGCCTAAAAGATTCATAAACAGAAAAGATACAAATACTCCTTTTCTCAATGCTCCAAAAACTTCTGTGTTTTGTCTGATCCCAGAGTTAAACAGGATGTCTTCCTCAGAAAACCAGAACCCACCAGTTTCCTTTCCTGCTTAACCTTCCCTTTCTTTCTGAGCATCTCTCCAGGCTCCCTGAATTTAAGGCAGGACAGTAATCACTGATCTCTTTGCATGGCTATGGTGAAATTTGGCTCTCTCAGCTCTCAGACCCCTGCAGAGAGCTCCGAGAAAAGCAGCAATATCGACAATTCCCTCACTCTTTTGTTCTCCCCAAATTCAGTCTATTCCCCACAAAACCTGAGTTATTCCCAGGTAGACACGTGGGTGCAGCTGGACTCCAAAGCCAGAGTGAGGTTGGACATGTAAATATTCAGGTCATTGTAACCCCGACTTCAAAAATCAATCTGGAATTCCTGAGTGATGCATGGCCTGATTTCCCAAATTGTCCTGTCATGCTGGAGCTCAAGTAGAATTGTTGGCTTGATGAAAAAATTGCTGGTGCAGTTCTGCAACCTGTGCTTCTCACAAAGCCCAACCAGGTAACCAAAGCAGCCCAAAATCCATCAGAGGGGAATCCTGCAGGATTTGAGACGTCCTGATCCCGAACTTCACAAGATCATCAGTATTCTTCACCCTTCTCCTTTTTGCTGGAAAGATGAAAGTGAAAATGTCACTGGCAGCAGAAAAGCCAGAACATCCCTGGATTTCAGCAGGGAGAGCTGTGGTTTTTGTGGCACCTCAACAGTTGTGGAAGGTCCTGTGTCACCTGCACGGTGTGGTCACACCCCACACCTGACAAAACCAGGGCTCCTGCCTCAATTATCACTGCACATTTTCCCCATTAATCATCATCTCCCTTTCTGTTTGCCTTTTCCATCTGCTTAGGTCTCAGGTGTGGGACCCAACAACTCCAGAACATTCTTTTCCAACTGGTGGCTACCAGTGGCTGGGAAATGAGGTTCCTTGGTGAGTCTTTATTAGCTGTGTTAATTGTTTGACAGATCCTTGTTGACTGTCATCCCAGGCATGGCAGATGGCCAGTAAAAGGCAAACTGTGGCTCGCTGTCTTTTTGTGGCATCTTGATGACTCTTAGATTTTAAAGGAAAAAAAAAAAAAAAGCATTTTCATTCTATCTGTGATCAGTCAGGAGCAAATGAGATAAATTATTGAATTCTGGTTTTAGTTTTAATCGAATTTTCTAGTAGAAGGTGGCATTGCCCACAGCAGGGGGTTGGAACTAAATGATCTTTAAAGTCCCTTCCAACCCAAACCATTCCATGATTCTATGAAACATGCAGGAAGATGGGAGCTGTGGCTGTAGGTCTGAATACTTCAGACATCTGTAGATCTTTTTTTTCCAGTGAAAAAAGTATCAAAGGATATTAAAAAAAGCAATGAGGACCAATCCATACACTGAGGAATGTATCACAAAAGTTTTCTTTTTTTTGGCTGAACAGAATCTTTTTTTCAATGTGAAAGTGGTTTCTGTGAGAATTTGATTTTCCATGGAGATGTTTGGGATGCCAGCACTCATCCTGCTGAAACCAAACCAGAACATTGCTTTGTGTGATCCCAAGCCAAACCATCCCTGTCCCCAGATGAGGTGAGTGAAGCTCTCCTCCTTCCTTTGGGAAGATCCATGATGAGACTGACCTTAAACCAACAGAGATTTTCTGTTTCTGCCTCACCTGCACTCCAGAGGTGCCACCAGGGCTGGTTTTTTTCAATTTGCTGAAGCACCTGGAGTGCCACTTCACACCCCCACCTTTTCCCCCAGTTTTTGTCATGGTTTTGCTTCTTAGCAGCGAGATCATGACTAAGCCTGATAAATGTGTGGAAACTTCGTAATTCTCCACCCACTTCCTCCAACTCTCCTGCTCTGAGTCATTCTCTGCTGAGCTTTTGACATTTATTTTGAGTTTCTTCATTGTCGTGTGGCTCCCATAACACCACACAGTGCTGAGGCACCAGAATCATCCAGGTACCACACGGGGGCTGGAACTGGATGAGTTTTAAGGTTTCTTGCAACCCAAACCATTTTATGAAGTGGAAAAAGGGCATCCCTTGGGAGAGAGAAGGCAGGTTTAGATTTCTGATTGTTTCTGTTCAAAGAACAATTTCTGTGCAGTGCTGTGCCTGTACATTCCTCTTTAGGACCAAATGGGTCTGAGAGGTGGTTTTGGTGTAGGAACTTCAACAGCTTCTGGGAGGGAGTTTGTCACTTAAAGAATGTCCACAGAGGTGACCAGGAGCTGGCAAAAAAACCAGATTTATTCTCCCAACTTACCTGGAAACATAATGGACAGAAGGTAGAAAATAAGTGCCATAGAATCATGGAATATCCTGAGCTGGGAGGGATCCCTGAGGATCATCAAGTCCAAATTGCAACCCTATGCAGACATCCTAACACTCCCACCCTGTGCCACCAGGAGTAGGATTTGCTGTGTGTAAAAAAAGGAGAAAACCTCTGCCAGCCCATGATCCTCATCAGAGGGATGAGGCATTACATATCCCCTAAATATGGGACCTTTCTCTCCACCCTCTTGTTGAGCACGGTGCCAAAAAAAAGATTTGTGGCTGTGAGGATCCATCACTGGATAAGCAGCAGCAAATCAGGTACATGTCCAGTTCAGCTGGGCTTTAAGAGATTCTGGAATATTCTTGGAAGGGACCTGTGCACATGGAGACCAAGGACAGCACCCACTTGATCCATGAAACGACTCCCAGGCGTTACCAAGCAGCCAAGGTAGCCCGTGCTGCAGGGATAACTGCTGGGCAGGGACATCACCTGGAGAGCATGGAGTGGGAAAGATGCTAAAATTCCCAAAAATGGCTCCTCAGCAGGCTCAGGAGAATCACTGAAAGCAGAGATCTTTCTTTTCCATGGCTATGGTTCATTGTCCATCAGGTTCAGCCAGAACACCCCTGAGGTTGTGTTTTATTCTCTCAGCACACACCAACTCCTGAATTATGTGCTCTGTGTCAATGGCACCTTTCATTCTGGGTGTTTCTGTGGCAATTGCCTTAGCTGTGGCCTGCATTTTCCTTCATGCAGTGCATTTCCCATCATGAATCCAGTTATTTGACAGTGTTTTTCCATGGACCTGGTGCCCTGGATCACAGGATTATGTGCTCTGACTCAGGTTTTTTGCTATTGCTATTTTGATTTCTTTTCACCTTCAAAAATGCAAGTACTTAACTCTGCTGTACAAAGACCATTGAAGAGTGAGGGCAATTGTTGAGAATGCAAAAGAAGGCAACTTAAAATAGCAGCACTACTGTGGGGAACTTACCCACCTTTTTTTTTTTCCCTGAGATTTAAAATTCAAAGAGAGATGATGGTATTAACATATAGGGAGCTACCAAGGAGGGAGGCTGCATAAGAAGGCTGCTGTAGCACAAATGCATCACATGGAACACTTTTATTCCTACATTTTACAGTGATTTTCATGACTGGCAAGGTATTGTTTAAAATGCAGTTTGATTAAATTCAGTCAGAGGAGAAGCACTATATTAAATCTTTCAGAAAGCACTTTGTATCATACTGAGTTGCATCAGTAACACTTCCCTATGACTGCAACAAAAGCCAAGACTAAAATTGTTTAATTTTAGATGGTATGTGTTTACAGTCTATAATAAGATATCAAATGTTCTCTCTCCAAACAGTTGTCTTTATCACAAAAAAAAAATAAAAATCCTTTCAGACAGTACGTGAATCTCTGTGCTTTTCCTTTTCCACCTCAGATCTTGAAAACACAAGGAGTGCACTTAGTCATTAATCAGTGACAGGGACGATTCGACCAATGCAATTAACTGCACTTGTTCTATTAATAATCAAGCACGCCACAAATGCTGCTGCACTCAGGTGTTAATCAGGACAGCCTGTAGCTCTGCGTTACTTCCCTCAAAGCGCGAGAGGAAATGCAGATTAATGGAAAATCAATGTGAGATATGGAAGTGTGACACGCACTTGTCAGTAAAATTCCGCTTTCTGGAAAAGACACGAAGATAATGCAGCTGTACAAAAGGCAACTCAATTTATCAGACACTGTTACAGACCTGACTGGTTAATGAACCCAGAAATCCTTTAATATCAGGAACTGGAGAAATAATCGTGGCTGCTGCCTTGTGTTTCACAGTTATGTGCAGAAATGCATCTGGGTGATGAAGTAGCATCCAATTCCTCCAACATCTCACTTTTAATTCTCTAAATGTTTAGTGCTGGCAGGGTTCAGAGGCAGGTTCAGTGTGTGCTGTGGTGTCTCTGGTGTCCAGGGCTATCCCACCATCCATCCTCTTTCTCCCATGTCATGCCCAGCTGAGGAAGGCATGGGAGCAGGGCACAGAGGGCTCTGCAGCACATCCACCAGCAAATTAAGATCCCATGCACTAACGAGCCCAGGCCTGCTCCACTGAACAGGTTCTCCTGATTTGCCATGATGAAAGTGGCAGCATTTTAATATCTGCTGAGGAACCAGGCTTTGGATCTTCTGATGGCAGATTTATTTGAAGTGAATTTCCCAGTTGCACACCAACTTTTTTTTCTTTTATCAGTGAAATAACCCATCCAAACTCTCCCAGAGCTCTGTTGAAGTGGCAAAAGTGTAAGAGCAGTGAGGAAGCTGAGGCCTGGAGCTCTGTGCTCCTGCACAATGAACAGTGTCACTCCCACCATGGAGGGGACAGAAGGGGATAAGGACTTGGCCTGGTGTCTGCCAGGCTGGCAGCTTGATTTTAGCTTCTCTCAAAAGGAGGAGGGACCTTCAATCATTTAGGATCAGACATGATTTACTGGGTCATTTCAGGGTTTCATGGAAATGAGTGTCTAGCAAAGTATATACCTCAAAGCTATCAATCCATTAATTGGAGCCCTCCTCTTCTCCCTCCCCAAATTAACCCCTTAATTTCAGTGTTAATTAAACTATCAGTCAAAGCAGATAACAACTGTCTTCCACAGAGACAGTTCAACATCTACCTCCCTATTTATTTATCTTGCTGCAGGAAATGTGCTGGGACATCTCTGGCAATTCTGGCTGCAGCCCCCAGGGTCATGGGGAGCCCCAGGGATCTGAGCCCTTATCAGGATTAAGGAGCTAAATTTCTGGAGGTGTTCGTCCCCCTGTTCCTGTGTGCTGTCATATTGATGAGAATGATTCATGTTTGTGGGCTCATGATACACAAAAGTGTTTGGCAGAGGGCAGGGTTAGATTAAATATTAGGAAGGAATGTTCCCAGTGAGGGTGGGCAGGCCCTGGCACAGGGTGCCCAGAGCAGCTGGGGCTGCCCCTGGATCCCTGGCAGTGCCCAAGGCCAGGCTGGACAGGGCTTGGAGCAGCCTGGGACAGTGGGAGGTGTCCCTGCCATGGCAGGGGTGGCAGTGGATGGGCTTTGAGGTCCCTTCCACCCCAAGCCACTCTGTCATTCTGTGATCCTACAAAAAGTCCCAATTCCAAGGCATTGTGCTGTTTAAAGTCAATTACTCACAGGACACAGGAAGATCCTCTCCAGGCAGCTTCAGGGCTGTGACCCAGCAGCAGAGAGGAGCTACAGCACACTGTGACATGGCAAAAGCAGCATTAAATTTAACATTGCAGAAGGGTCTTGGCCACCGCTGAGTGACACAGATTTGGTACTTGTGGCTTACCCAGCCCATGGCCCTGGGGGTTATTCACACAGCTGAGCAAGAAGGTCACAAGGTAGGACCTGACCTTTACAAAACCACCTCATTCTACATTGCACTTGTCCTGAGCCGAGATGATGAAGTCCCAATTCATCCCACATCATCCATTCCTTCCTGCCTCTGAAGGACTTTGTTCTATTTACTACATTTTCTCCATTTTTCCCTAACACTTTTACTATCTTGGAACTATTTATCCAGAGAGAAAAAGATGAATTTGGCCTTTTAGATCAAATTTAACTAACTTTTATTTTGGTAATCTATTTTAGATGTTTGCATTAAAAAAAAAAAAAAAAGAAAAAACCAAAACACATTTCCTCCTTTATAGCCCATTATAGTCTAATGATTTCAGGGAAATATCAAATTAAAAAGCTGACAAAAACATATATAGAACCTGGCAATCCCCTCTGGAGTTTTAAAGCTTATGATCACACGGAGCTTTGCCAGCGAAGTTTTTATCTCCCCCAAATCACTGAGCCATTACAAAGCATCCTGTGATTATGTAATTAGGTGATACATCATCTGTATTAAAAATGCTTCTGAAAATTTGTGTTACCTGTGAGCTGCATATGAACAGGGGCCTGTTTTCAGCTGTGACATTGAGGCCACTTTAGTGAGCAATGTAATTTCTTTTACTCATGTATACATATTTATTTCTCTCTTCATTCTCTCACTTTTGCTGTCCATGGTCATAAACACAGAGGGAAAAAATATGATCTGTGTAATAAAATGTAAATTTGCTCTGAGGCCAAACAATGGAGAAATGTTTCACAGTCCTTGAATCTTGAATCAAATGAAATAAAAGGATAGAGGGAAATTGATATTGGGTTTTTTGGTTTCCAGAACATTTCATTCCCCCTGGGAAATGTGTAGGGAAGCAAACCATGACTGTGAACTTTGACAGGTGGGTGGCCCAGACATCAGGAATCAAGAAGCCTAAAATCAGTTCACAATATCCAGTTACCCCAGAAATGGGGACAAGGGGGCTAAAGGGGAAAGGGATGACATGAAGAGGGACTGGGGGATGTGGGGATCCTTTTATCCCTGATAACCATCCACCCTTGGGTGTGATGGATGAAGAATTCCATGGGTGGGACAGTGGGGTCTCCTCCATGGTCACTCCTTCCCTGCTCCCCCTTCTCCCCCTGATCCAATAAACCATTTCCTACCTGCTCTTTGAGCCAAATCGGCTCAGATTGGCCAAAATTCACTTTGCAGAGCACATGGAAGTATTTTGGCCAGGACATGAAGAAACAAGGCCCTCTGGCCAAAATACTCCCATCAATGCTGGAGCTCAGCCTCCATCCTGGAGGAGTTTTGCCAAACAAGCAGCATTTTCAGGCAAAAAGAAGCAAGACAGACGTAGCTATAAATGCTGTTTTGTTTCCTTGGAGGCAACCTTTGGACTGCATTGATTTTCCTCTTATTTAATACTCAGGCAGCTTCCTACTTTTCTGCACAGCAGTTTTCCCTGGTTATTCCAGTGCCCCTTCCCCACAGAGGCACAGAACTGGAGACGTAGCACACACACACCTGCACTTCAGGCCTAACAGCAAGCTCACTAATTCTGCACATTTTGCTTCCTTCCATTTTTCACTTGCTCCATAGGAAAGTGGCAAGATTGCTGGATTTATAAAATACTGTCATCCAGAATCAGAGAAAAAACATCATGTAAAGAAAAAACCACTCTGCTGGGCAATCTTGCCCTGAAATAAGGGTGGGGAGAAGGGAAAGAGACAATTAAAAGCAAGTGTCCTCCTTTATCTGATCCCTGCTGTTCTTTTTAGAGCCAAGCAGCCAGCAAAGTTACCTCTGATGCTTTTAAAGAAACCAGGAAAAGTAATGTTGGCTCTTAAGGAAATCCAGTTTTTTCCCTTGAGTCTTCTTTGTTCCCTCCTCAAAACAAGGCAGGGAAGGGGGCAGAAGTTCCTGGTGGGGTCAGGAGAAGGTGATCCCACAGCAAGGTGTGTTGGCCCCTCAATTCTGTGGCATCAGGATTTGTATCCTAAACACCAGGGATTTTTTGTCTTGTAGGATGCCCTCGTGCAGGGGTATCCAGAGAAAATGGGGTTTTTTTTTTGCCCCAAAATAGCTTTGGGTTCACATTCAGAACAGAATATTCTGAACTGCACCAACCTGAGAGCTCCTGCTGACCCCTCAGAGACACGGCTCAAACTGGGGATGTTTGTCATGCCTGGCATCAAGGAAAGAGTGGTCTGTGGCTTCTTGAAGCCTCCATTTGACCCAGGTGTCAAATCAACCCCTTGCACTATTGAATGTGAATAATAAATGCTTGAGGGAATCCTCACAGTGGAAAGGAAAAAATAATACCCAAGCTGAAGCTGGCTTGTATGAAATATTCATTGAAGAACAAGTAGCAAGAAGATTAATAAACCAAGCCAAAAATAATTTAAAAAATGAATTTGTTTTATTTTTGGACAGTTTTCAGGCAATTAAAAGGGAAAAATTTTATAAAGCAAATCACTTGTCTAAGGCACTCCAGCCAAAGCAGGGAGGTCCTGTAGTAATGTTTTTATATTCCTTTTCAAGAAACTTTACTACACTTGTGTGCTCTACTGCTGCAGCTCACCACAGCTACTCTCAACGAGCAAAGAGTAAGATCTTCTCCCTGTTATTGAGCAATAATTCCTCACAGCTGGTGGAAAACAGCTCCTGGCTGTGAGTGGTGTAGCTTACACCCTTCTGCCATTAAAATTTATTTAGTGCAATAACTTTAATTAATAGGAGAACATCACCAGGTTGGATAACTCAGCTTCACCTTTTTACCCCTGCAAGCAGGAGTAAAACCACACAAAACCACAGCCTTTCTCTTGAGAGTTGCAGATGATTTTTTTGTCTGTTGTCACCTTCACAAATGACTCAAAGAAAGTTTGTGGCTCACTTTGCATCTGGCAATTTCCTGCCTGGCACGTGTGGGAGGTAAAACCATGTGAGCATCACATCACAGGGAAAGAGAAGGTGAATCTGGCTTTATAAAGGTGTTATTCCACACCTCCACAGTCATCTGTCGTGCATTTTATTTAATTTTCAGTTATTTTTGCCCGCCCACCCAGATCCAGGACCCTGAACTTCTGGAAGTGTATTGATGGGAAACAGAAGACCTCTATTTCACATCCAAAGCGAGTTTCCTGTGGGAAATAAAGATCTTGTCTGCTTTTCTTTCAGCTACATCAGCTGATCTAATAAAAAGTAGTGTCTTTGCTGAACTTGCTGTGCTTCTGTCCTCAGAGCATTCCAGCTGCTGATAGCTCAGTGATTGCCCCAATAAAACGTGACACTGATGATGAAGCAGCCAACTTAACCCACGCTGCAGCTGGAGGCAGCTGCACACTGTGCAGGGCCTCGTGTGGGCCTACAAATCAGTGGGGTCAGGGGTGTGAGACCCAGGCACATCCCCTGACCATTCCTGACCACAGGATCACAGAATCAGGTCGGAAAAGACCTGTAGAATGAGGCTGGAAAAGACCTGCAGGGTCAAGTCCAAGCTGTGCCCCACCTTGTCCCCAGCCCAGAACACTCAGTGCCACCTCCGGTTGACACCTCCAGAGATGGGCACTCCAAACCTCCCTGGGCAGTTCCAAGGCCTGACCACCCTTTCCATGGGGAAATTCCTTCTGATGTCCATCCTGAGCCTCCCCTGGCCCAGCCTGAGGCCGTTCCCTCTCCTCCTGTCCCTGTTCCCTGGAGCAGAGCCCGACCCCCCTGGCTGTCCCCTCCTGGCAGGAGCTGTGCAGAGCCACAAGGTCCCCCCTGAGCTCCTTTTCTCCAGGCCGAGCCCCTTCCCAGCTCTCTCAGCCTCTCCTCATCACTCATTTGCAGCTCCAGGCACAGCTGTCCATGAGGAATGACCCCTCTGGGCAGTGCCAGATGGGACAATGGCCACCAGGAGCTGGTGACAGCCACTCTGTCACACAGGAGCTTTCAGCTCGTGGGGCCAAACCAAAGAAGGCACAAACCCAAATCTCTTAAGGCTTGTGCAGACATCAGGCTCTCCTCTTCATGTTTCCCCCTGCAGTGGCACAGGCAGGACCCAGCCCAGTGGGAGCTCTGGGATTCCAGTCCAAACCAGTCCAGCAGCAGTGCCCCATGGTTTGTGCACACAGGGCGAGGGCAGGGCCTGCAGCTCCATTCATTAACTGACCTCAGATCTCACCATGGTGAGTTCACACACCGAGTCAGGGCTGCAGCTGCTCCCTCAGCACTTCACTCTGGTGTTTGGAGTGCCTCTGGAGAGCTCTCTAGGCCGAGGTGATCTCCCAGACCCACTGCCACGCCAGCAGCACGAGGCCATGACAGCCTTCCATCCAACACGGGCATTTATGAGAAGTGGAGGGAAAGAAAAAGCACTCACTGAGAAGGACAATGAGTCTCCAGCTCTTGAGGAGAATCGCTTTACTCAAGACTTTATGTTTCAGCAGAGCTCTTTTTGTTCTGATTTTAAAGTTATAGATTAATCTCTGATTTAGGCAGAAAATAAGCCATTAGTTTAGCCAGCTTTAACAAACGTCTCTAATGGAAGCATTTTCAAATATACTCTCATTTCCCACATTTTTCCACTTATCGGGGCTATAAAAGTTAGTTTGTGTATGGCATTGCTGAAGCACATTTAGACAAAAAACATAAAGACGGATTTTATTTTCAGCATAAAGGATTTAGCTATGGTTCAGTTGTCAAAATTGCTCGACTGCAACAAATTTAAAAAGGAAAACTGTAGTTTTGATTAATCAGGAATTTCCACAAAGAACATCTGCTTTCTGTAGGAAATGTTGACATGGCAAAGAAATAAATTCCAGGAGCACAGTCCAGCCCAAACATAAACATATTTTAAGCTCCTGAATTTCAGAATCTTTCAGCTTAGCATCTTTTAGTTGGAATGAAATTCTCAAAACCAATTCTGCCTCTGTTCAAGTTCATTAAAGGGAATTAGGAATTACCTGAGCAGTGCTGAGTGTCCTGAAAGAAACCTATGGAGTTCCTCTCTTGCAAAATGCTGTTGGTCCCTCCCCAGCTCCCTTCAATGGGCAAGGAAGGAGAAGAAAAGGAGAAGGAGGAGAAGGAGAAGGAGAAGGAGGAGAAGGAGAAGGAGAAGGAGAAGGAGAAGGAGAAGGAGAAGGAGAAGGAGAAGGAGAAGGCGGCTGCTCCAATCTGCAGTTTTCCAGACACATATAAAAGAATGAGGAGCTGCTTGTAGGAGCTGAATCAATAATCTGATTTACTGTTCCCTGGATCTGAGGAGTCCCCACAGAACTGATGAAATGTAAACCTCACCCTGGGGAAAAAGTCAGGTGTTCTTCTGCTTTTGTGTCTGAGACTCTGTTTGCAGTTAAAAAAAGAAAATATCATTAATAAGGATTTTTTTTTTTTTGCCTACTTTATCTGATACAAACTGTCCATAAAAGATGGTAGGAGTAACACCACATTCTTTTGTAAGCCGCGTGTTAGAGATTCACCATCTGAGCACTCCTTCTGCTTCTATTCTCATTTATTTTGTTCCAAGCTTCCAGGGAACCATGTGGGCTGAGACATTATGGCTTTTCAATAGCTCACTAAATATATTTAGAATGCTTAATTGAAACTTAACCTTTACTTTGTTCAATAAATGTATTCTCCATCTAACAGTTCCAAACAAGAAAATAACTTTGTTGAGGTTTCACATTTTGTCAGAATTGTTTCCCTCTAAAGATGGAGAAAATGAAGCCTCTACAATAAATTGATGGAACAGGGAACCAACAGAAGAAAAAATAATTTTGCTGATTTCTTCTTTGCACTGCAATTATATCCAGTACACTTGACAATGAAATAAACAAATAGTACAAATGAAGCCATTAATTTCCTTTCTATCCACACAATTTTAATTAGAATAATTTAATTAGTCTTGGCTACAGTTTCTCAAGAAGATTGCACAACACACATTTAAGCTACTCTCCTGCACATAGATATATTTATCATTGTTTATTAAGTACAACAAACAGCTACAACTGTTCTAGGTAGGCCATGATAAATACTGTTGTCAAAAACAATTCTTTATCACCAAATTTATTTGAAAGCAAGTTATCTCAATGTTCATTAGTTATTAAGCTTTTGCTATTTTAATTGTTATAATAAATATAATGACATATTTAATATATTAACTAACTTTTTATGATGTGTCATTTTTTGTAGCTGGCAATAAATGTCCCCAAGCCTTGAAATATTTTTTTCCTTGTCTGGTTTGCCAAGGCTTTTGTTCTAAAAAAACAACCTGAATGTGAAATCACAGAAAATTGCTCTGAAAGGACTTTGGGTTCATCTTCAGAGGTCACCTGATTTATCCCTTCTCCTTTCTCCCAGCTGCTGGTGGTGTTTGGTGTAGAATTGGTTCTAAGATCCTCCAGCTCTCAAGGTTTCAAAGGCTCCAGAGGTTCCTCCAATGGTTCACTCATTTCACACTAAGAAAAACTTCCCTTGTCTTACCCAAATAATCCTCCCAGGTGAAGTTAATTATTCCAGGTGGAAGATCTGGAGAAGACATCCTTCCTTCCCTAACATGGACCCTGTTTCTGTGTCTCCTTTTGGTCCTCTCCAAACTCCACTGAGTGTTTCGTTTTTCAGCTCTTCCTCTCAAGGTGAGATGTGTCAGGTTTTGCAACTTCTTCAAAATGCAATAATTCTCAAATGGAAATATCATTAGCACAGGAAATCATAACTCTGGCAGGAATAATAAACCACGAAATTATTTCAACATATCAGCAGTGTTGGGTTAATTCTTAATCACCTCAGAGCGCTTTACCAACCTTAATGATTCTGTGATTCTGTGATTTTATAACTGAGCCATTGTCACAACCTAGAAAATGTGGAAGGAATCAATTTTTTTTTCTGTTGTCAGTTACAGGAAGAACTGGAAGAAAAGTCACAACAAAGAGTTTGTCAGCTGAAATCTTGTCTTTCATTCTTCGCATGAACTGCCCAAAAGCGTGACGGTTTTCTCGGCTGGGTTTTCTACTTAATGTTATTGACTGAAAACTTTTAGTTAATATCTCCTGGCTTCTACCTCACTTCCAGGCACTGTTCCCAAGTCCTCATTAGTCAGGTTTCTAACACCCTCACTGGATATCTGAGCCAAAGGAAGCCAGATCCTACAAATAAGCTGGTGAAGGTGTGAGTGTCACTGTAACCCACAGAGAGCCACACAGCCGTGAGAAGATGAGAGCAGAGTTTCACTCAGAGCTTGGAGGTTTACAAGAATATTTAACTGATGAACTACATCCAAAAATTTGGGTTCTTAAAGCAATACTTTACTACAGTCATGGGGTGGCTTGGGTTGGAAGGGACCTTCAAGATCATCCAGTGCCACCCCCTGCCATGGCAAGGACACCTTCCACTGTCTCAGGCTGTTCCAAGCCCGTGTCCAACCTGACCTGGGACACATCCAGGGGCAGCCACATCTTCCCTGGGCACCCTGTACCAGGACCTCACAGGGAGGAATTTTTTCCCAATATCTAAAGAAATAATTCTTCTTTTTGAACACATTCCTCAATATTTTCTTTTTCTGCCCTAAAGGTTTAATGCCATTATTGTAGGATAATCCCGATGGTGTGCAGTGCACAATGATAATATCAGATGGTCCAAACTTTTTTTGAGTGAATCCACACTTGATGATCATAGGTCCCAGAGAGACACAAAAATTTGCACAGGGATGTGGGAAGAGAAAAAATTCAGTTTGCCTAGTGAAAAATTGAAGTGAGAAGCAGCCTTTTTGGAGAAGTTGCTAAGCTGATTTGTTAACCAGGGGCAAAAAGGTGCCTTCTGTGGAAGGTATAAAATGAAATCAGATATTGAATGTGAAAAAAAAAACAGTATATAAACACAAGTAAGTGGAAGGACTTTAGAAGTACAGTAAGCTGAAAAGAAAGCTTAATTCTCAGGAAAAGTCCACTCATAACTGTTGAGGAAAATCAGACACAATTATAAGGGGTTTTTGTACAAAAGAAATCCCAGCAATATTCTGGATCTATCACTTCACAATAGTGGTGATAAGGCTGTTAATAACAATGCAGGGAAAGGAGAACTGCTCCATAAATATTCACATCTCCTACTTTGCAAAGAAATACGAGGATGGAGTATTTAGGAGTCAGCTATTAACTACTGAGGATGTTAAATAACACATATAAGTGCAAATATTAAAAATTGAGAGCCCTGATGCCAGCTACAGAGGGTGATCCCTGTAGCCAGGTGAGGTTATCCTAGGAGAATGTTGGTTTTTAATGCATGATTGATCCTAGAGAAATTCCAACAGATTGTTGGAGCATTAATGCTGTGGCAATGCTCCAGATACACAGCCAGAACAACCTTGGCACCTCTAAATGACTTCCCCTGACCTCAGTCCTGGGCAAATAATGGGATTAAAGCTGATACAAGATTCAAGAGGAAGGAGAAGTGAAGATGGGAACGTGATTGTCATTCCACATGATCCCATGAAAGGGTCCTGTCAAACAAACAACCCCAATTTTATTTCACTGATAACATCACCAGCGTGGCTTCTGTGCCACTCTGACTTTTGCAGGGTATCTGACTCAGCCTTGGGAATATTCTGATTAAAAATAAGAATTACTCAATAGCAATAAAACAGAGGTTAAATCTATTAAAAATGGGCAAGCTAATGGATCTGAAACGGAGTCATCAGAGGGGAATCATAATAAAGTGCAGAGCTGGGATTCTGCTGGTATCTGCTTACTGCTATTAATCATTTTCAGTAATGATTGGCTGGTAAAAGTTTCAGATGACACGAAGATTGATGTGCAGGTAAATAATCATGAGAGCAGAGAAATAATAAAGAGCATTCTGGATCCCTCACTCACCTCTTCCTCAGAATGAGAATATTTAATGCACTCAGGTTCAAAGATGTATTTAGAAGACAAGAATGAGGCCATATCTGCTAAATTTAGGTTGGTACCTGGCAAGTTATCCCAAGGAAAATTATTTAGCTTTCCACACAGCAAAGGAACAACAGCCCTGAGAGGATGCACCAGCAGAAAGGATCCATGTTCCTGACAGCAGAGGGGATGCAAATCCATGCTGGTTTCTCTGGAGATATTCCAGTGCTGGTGGAAAGAATCTGGGGGGAAAAAACCCACAAATTCCTCAGGGGAGGAAAATGATTCTCTGTGGGAAATCAAGGGTTTGGTTTGGTTCTTATTAAAAGGGCATTGAAGCACCTTCAGAACCCACCAGGAGCTCTTCCCCAGTTTCAGGGCAGGCTCCTGCACCAGGCCACCTCACAAGGGAGAATTCTCCTGGATACTGGGAAGATCCTTAATGGAAAAGGCATCAAAGTGGAAGTTGAAGCAAGATATACTCAAACAACAGACAAGACAATTTTTTTAAAGAATGGAAGTCCTTTTTTTTTTTTTAGGAGAAACTGGGAGAGTTTTCCTTCACCATCTGCTGAGGTTTTCAGAGGCCTTTTGGAAATGACTCTTTGACCAGCAAGATGAACCAGAAGGATTATTTTAGGGGAACTTTGGGTGCAATATTAATATTTAGAAAGATACCAAAGCTGTCTGATGCAAATATTTATGAATTCACATGAATTACTCCAGTCGTGGTATCACTGTAAACAGTTACAGTCAACAATTCTGATGACATTTAAAGGCTCATGGTGCTGATCCACGTGCAAACAGATATGAAAAACTGGGACAGTGATCCAAAAGCAACGGAATTTGGGTTTAAAAGTCTCAAAAGATGCAGCTCTACCAATTGCTGTTCCACTGAGGAAGTTTTCCTGTGGCTTTTTTCTAATTTTCTGCTTCTTATTTTTCCACTTTATGACTCTCAAATGACAATGTCTGCTTTCTGTTCCCTATTCTGTAACTATCCACATGTTTGTCTATATTTCACTATCTGCAATTCCACTTTTTTTATGAATCAGTGCATTTTAATGTCTACATTATATATATATAAAATATATGCAATATTTACATATATATCCTAAATGAAACCATGCCAGAAGAAAATTCTTCTTATCACTTCTGTGATGTTTCTCTATTTTCAGCCTTAAATTCTACAACCATTTTTTACTACAAAAGCACATTTCTGCATTCCCATGTCATTGATTCTGGAGTTTTTAAGGTTGAAAATATCAGGTAATAAAATCAGATTCAATGAGTTGCTGGTGAAACTCATAAAACTCTTTGCAACTTAATATTTTTTTTTTCATCATTGCATGTAATCAATCACCTTTTAATCCATGGTAGAGGAGATAATATTTCTATCCAAAACAAGTGGAGTGAATGCCCAAAGTAAGATTTTTCATGGAAAAAATCAAGTGTTTTGCTAATATCAAAATGTGTCTTTCACACACTTATTTTTTATCTGATGTGAAATTAAATATGAATACTAATTAAAAAATTCAAGCTCATCTGACAAGCATCTGTATTCTTCTGTTTCCTCCTCATCATTCAGGTATTGATAATTAATTAGTTACAACCTCATCTCATGTTCATGCAGACTTTTAAGAACACTTGACATGAACTTACAACAACAGAGCAGCCTTGAATTCATTTGTGGCTTTAAGAACAATGATGACAGAGCACGAGATCTCAGCCTCTACTCTCATTAATATGAGGAATAGCTTTTCCTCACCAAATCCAGCTGAAAAGCTTTGCTGGAACTCCTCACACGAGTGAAAATATACTTGAACAAGAGCCTGCAGCAGCTGCTTGAACTACTTAAATAAAAACAGCTTTTGTGGAGAGCAGGAACGATTCAGTGTGAATTATGAATGACAGTGGACTTCAGAATCTGTTCTCTGCCTGAAAATACAAATATCACTTGTAGGACACACATTTTTTTTCCCCTTAGCTACTGTAGCATCAAATAAGTGCCGCTATATGTCTTGATTTACCAACTAAAGTTAAGTGTCAGATTTTAGGCAAATAAAAATGATTAAAATATGACAGCTGGCAAATTATGCTAACACCTGGTAACAAATCATTCCTGACAGTTCAATAGTGAACTTCTTAAAGCACAGCTATTAATATTATAAACAGTGCAATGCAAAAAATTGTAGGACTTGACTAACGTGCTCAGTTTATCTTAATGTGGAAAAATGTCATGCCTTGTTCCTTGGGATTGAAGAAAATTGGAGCTGAATAATTGCAAACATGCAAATACTTCCAAGTAACATCAGTGAAGTCGTTCAGAACCAGATGAATACTGAATTTTCAATGTGGGATGATGTTCAGACTCTTCCTGGTGCCATTAATTCAATTAATATTCTGTTTATGGGGGGAGATTTTCAAGTATGTAAATATTTAGGTGGCCTTTGATATTGATGTCATCAAATTCTTTGTGATCTGGTATAAATCAGAATCATTTAGGTCAGAAATACCTCTGAGATCATGGACTCCAGCCTTTAAATGATCATCACCTTGCCAGCACCACAACTTGATTATTTGGACTGAGTGACCCATCCCACCACACAAGGTTTTGGAAGATCACACTCCTCACTCACATCCCAAGGGAGTCTTTCCAGATGGGTCCATAATTTTTAATAAAATTAATAACTTTTAAGCTCATTAATTGTCTCATTTGTTTGCCTGATAATGGCACAGTACCAAACTGTTTAAATGAACCTTCAAAGGATTTCAAACCATGGATTTTGTGATTTTTGGATAATTACTTAACGAGGCAATCTAAAGACAATGGAAATGTGTCTGCAGACATCAAGGTCCATCCTGCAGCTCACAAAGGACTGGAGGAGAAGGAGAAACCAACTCTACTTTCTGCTCATCCACCTTTCTCTCTAACCTATTTCCTGACACTTAAACTGAACTTTAGCTCAGCATAAAATTCAGAACAATCAACTCTGTCCTGAATAATATGAAGGATAGATGAAGTACCATCCATGCATCTATCCCATCCCTTGACACATGAGGAGAGTCGTCAGCTGAGTATTAAAATGTGAAAATATGTGAGCTAGAACCACATAATCTCTCTGCATGATAGAGGAGACTGATTAATGTAACATTAATGTGCTTTCAAAGATGTCATCAGGCAGAAATCTCACAATTTCACAAATGAATTTCATATTATTTTTTACTTTTCATGGTGCCTTTCTGGTTTTATTTCACCGAGTTGCAGTGGAATAATTATTGCTGTATTATACATGTGGCTGTGCACAGTTTGAGGAACTAAAAATAAACGATGGCTTTACTGATACGTTCTTTGACTGATACATTTTTTGACTTTGTCATAGATAATTTATGGAATAATTTTATACTTCTGCAACACCCAGCTCACAATTCACATTCCAATCCATGAGGTGTCATTTGCAATTTGCGATGGATTCTTAATGAAATTCTTTGGATCTTACCTTCTAAATGTTTCATTTTATGCTTGGGCAGAAGAGAGAAAGTGTGTTCATATACATTTATACATTGTAAATGGAAATAAAGCTATGATCTGGCTCATCTTTCTAATCTATTTATCCTCCCAACTCTCCCAGTGCTACGAGGAATATTATCCTCTGCATTACACGGGTAGGGAAGGGAGGAACAAGGAGTTGATGGGACTTGTTCAAGGTCACAACATGGGAAGCAGAGAGCTGAATCCACATGGAATCATGGAATATCTTGAGCTGGGAAAGGCATACAAGGATCACCCCAACCGCTGGCCCTGCACAGACACCCCAACAATCCCACCTTGGACATCCCTGGGAGGGTTTTCCAAGTGCTCCTGGAGCTCTTCCAAGAGCTCTGGCAGCCTCCCATTCCCTGGGGAGCCTGAGCAGTGCCAGCACCCTCTGGGGGAAGAATCTTTCCCTAAAATCCAACCTAAACTCCCCTGCAGACAGTTCATTCCCATCATTTTGGAGGCTACAAAGAGAGATACAGCCCCATCATCCCCATCACCCCATCCCAGCTCCAGGAATTTCCCAGGATTGAGCCTCATACCCTCTTGGCTGTGCTGCTTCTTCATTTGCTCATCCTCCTTCTTCACTTGCTCATCCTCCTTCTCCTTCCAGTTTAAATGAACTCATGAACTCACAGGACTTAAATTAATGCTAAAGCTTAGTTAAATTCAGTATAAGTCACCTGGAGGAGCAGTCACCAAAAAATAAAAAAACCCTGTTGTGATCACAACAGATAAGGGCTGAACACGTGGTCCCTTGGAGACACCACAGCCAGAGCAGATTCTGGGTTCCTCAGATAAAGCAAAAGGAGGAATTTTAATTACTGACAGACTATTCTACTATTTCAGTGCTCTGTCCCTTTGTGCTGGCTACTGCCCAAGGAAGATGCTGATAAATTGGAATGGGATCAGATATGTACCAGTGAACGATGAAAGGATTGGAAACATGCCCTCGAGGGCAGAGACAGGGAGCTAATTGAGCTGTTGTGTTTTTTTTCCTTGGTAAAGCAAAGATCAAGGGCTAAACTTAGTCTGGAGAAGGGAAATTCTAAATAACACACTGCCAGTGTAGCCAGAGTGCAACCAGGCAAAATAGCGGAAAGTTCAAGCTAAATATTCAGGATTTACAATTAATTTTTATGACAATTTTCAAGGGACTGTAGTAGGTTCTCCATCCCTAGAAGTTTAGACATGTCAGATCTCAGTAATAACCTCTGACAAAGAGTTTTTCCCTCTAAAAGTCTTACTTCATTTTGGAATATGTTGTGTACAGAAGGCAACAAAGAAAATAAATTACAAAATTCACTGTGTGTCAAAATTATGAATGCAAATTAATGGATTGGAATTTGTTCAATGTAATCACAGAACAATTTAATTTTTTTTAACCCCACCTGGGGATGCAAAAAAACCCCAATTAATATGGAAGTGAACATATTTTGCAGGTTTCCTGCCATCTGCATTACAGGTGTCTCCTCCAGCACACATCCAGCTCAAACAGCTGTTCCAGCAAATCCAATGGGATGTTTTCCAGGTTTCTCCAGGGATTTACCTGTGCTCAGAGCACGGGGAGCTGTGGGGAGGGTTGGAAGGGAACATTTTCGCTTGTTATTGATTTGCAGCTCTCATTTGATCCACACAAACTCTCTCTCCTTCCAGAGTTTGGTTGGTTTTGAATGATTTGATGGCTTTAAACTCAAAGTAGGGTTAGGTGGGATGTTGGGAAGGAATTCCAGCTGGGAGGGTGGGCAGGCCCTGGCACAGGGTGCCCAGAGCAGCTGGGGCTGCCCCTGGATCCCTGGCAGTGCCCAAGGCCAGGCTGGACACTGGGGCTGGAGCAGCCTGGGACAGTGGGAGGTGTCCCTGCCATGGCAGGGGTGGCACTGGGTGGGATCTAAGGTCTGATTTTGATGATTCTGTGGTGATTCTGTGGTGATTCTGTGGTGATTTTGTGATGATTCTGTGGTGATTCTGTGGTGATTCTGTGGTGATTTTGTAATGATCCTGTGGTGATTCTGTGATGATCCTGTGATGATTCTGTGGTGATTCTGTGGTGATTCTGTTTGGGTTTGGGTGATTTAGGCCCCTCTCTCCCCACGTGCAATGCCTTCCCCAGCATGCAGAGCTGAGCAGCGCATTATTGAATAAAGCAGCTTTTACCATGAAATCTGTCTCCATGTTGGGCTGATTAAACTTACATTTGTTGACCTGCAGTGTTGACCCTGGTTCAAAGCTCAAGCAGATTCTAGCTCCGAGTTAGAGAGTCCTTCATTGTAAAGAGCTGTTGAAGCTCCAAGACTCCTCTGAGGGCAGGTTTCTGTCAATTAGTTATCTGAAATATGATGATTTATGAATCCCTCATATTGTGTTGCTGGTTGGGGATGTTTAGCAAACTGCAAGTGAAAACAGTGAAGCCTCAATGGGAGCAAATGGATGGAAAAAATAATGCTCCCCTCAAGATGATCAAAATGGCTGAGAAAATTATCCCTGCTTCTAGATCTGTGTTGTGCATTTCTATAAATATATATCTATATCTCACCAGTGCACATCCTGCTTCCCCAAAAGCTAGGGAGAAGATTAAATATGGATTTTTAATGGGTGCATATTTACAGTCAAAGCCATTTCTCCCTATCAAAAGCATCAATGTGCAAATATAATCAAAGCAAGTTGTAAAACTCTATATTTGAGAAGACTTCCATAATATTTTGCATTCCTCAGCTTCATGTGTTTTTACTGTAATTCATTTTCTCTCTCAGTTCTAAAAATTCAAGCATTCTGCAGTGCTTTGCTTTTTAAGTTTATAGTGACAACTTCCAGTAAATTGTCTGAAGAAGACAATAAAATTGGGCCCTTTGGATTGCTGTGTGAGTGGATCAATGTTCTATTTTCCAGCGTTATGATAATGAGTTAATTTTAAAGATGTATTGAGTGATTTGGCGTTAATTCTGCCATTAAAATTTACCTCATGCCTGGACAACAGTGCACTTTGCTACAGTGCTTAAGATAAAAAGGACAGGATTGTAAATGGGATTTTTGGAGTGGAATTTAGCCTAAAAATTGGAAATTCTGAGCTGTTGACTCAGCTGTAATCAGCTGAAAGCAATTGGTGCTGCCAGGACTGATGTCCCCTGGGAGAGGGGGGACACAGGGATAGGGAGGGGGCTCAGGGTGGCCCCTGGGGCTCATGGGGAGCATCACTCCAAAACCAACTCTGCTCTGTTCACCAGCTCCTCTGCTCGAGATGTGTGGAATGAAAGAGAAATTACATCTCTAGATGATGTCAGAAAAGGAAATATGGGATGGGACAATGAGGAGATGCTGCTGGAGGACCCTGAGGAGCAGCTGCACCTCCCTCCTGCTGTCCCAGCGAGCTGGGGACAGGATGGGACTGATCTCACCAGGGCTGCAGGCACCACCTCTGCTTCTCCTCGTGTCTGCACCCCACAGAGGGGGGCTCAGAAAAGAGAAAGTTTAAGCATTTCACCGCAGAACCCTTCCTGTGTGCTTTAAACAGGGCCTGTCTCCTCAAGGAAGAGCAAGGACGATTAAATGCAATTGCAGAAATACAGAAGGTGAATTTCCTGGCCATGGTTTTTGTATTTCAGACAATTTCTTCAGAGGCACAGGAACTGAGTAAGGCACAGTGATTTTCAGCAGGTAGAAGGTGAGTGAGCTCTAATTGTTGGCACTGCTGTCACACCACAGTCAGGGAGAGAGGCTGGAACTGGGGGAACAATTTGTCATGAGCTTTCTCACCCCAGCTCCTGCTAATTCCTTTCACACCATTTTGATGTCCTTAAATTGTCTCTTTTCACAGCATTTCAAGGTGCCTTTTCCTTTTCCTCTCCTCTTTTTGCAGGTACACTTTGCAATACACCTCCATCCACAGCTGCTGCAGACAAAGCAATTATCTGTGTTTTATATTTAGGAGGGGTACATGAATATAGATATCAGGATATGGGGAAAGGCCATGGATACACCTCCTGTGTAAACACTGGTCATGGCAAGGATTCAAAAGGAGGCATCAGCCAGCTCCATCCTACTTCTCCCACGTGAAAAAACTGGCTGATTTCACACAGAAGAGACCAACAGGGGGAAAAAAAATTCAAAGTCATCCCTAAAAAGCCTTGAGTTGTGCACAGTCCCTTCATTCCACTGTGCAGGCAACCCCAAAGATTTGGAGCTGTAGGGTGGGAGGGGGTGACAGCAGTGTCTTGCCACCACTATTATCATGTTTTCCCCTCCCTGCCCTCCATGCAAAGAGCTGCATGGAATTTCCAATCAATTCTGGGCAGCTGTGGCACTGAGAAAACATTTAAGTGTGAGGATATTTTAAAGCAAACAGCCCAAGAGTGCATCCAAGCACTCCCAGCTCCTTTCCCTGCATACGCCGGCACCAAAGGTCAAACAACAAAAAGCTTTAGGTTTCCAAACCCAGCACAGCCAAAGCAGGAAATCAGGTGAATTACATCCTGACATATCTATCTGACTCCTCCACCCCTCATTTTTCCCTTATTGCCCCAGGGAGGCCGCGTTGGAAGCAAATGAAAGCACGGGTTGCAGTTTGCATGGAGCCTCCTGCCTTGAATGCCAGGCACGGATAATTCCCTCCTCCAGGAGGGAAGGAGGGCCAGGGGATGGCAGAGACTGGTGTGGAGAACACTGACACTGATAAGCAGATGAGATAATGCACTATAAACATTCCCAGTCCTCCTCTCCATGAACCAGAACCCAGCACAGAGCCTGGACTGGTTCATTGCCCTGTAGGTTTTCCCCATGGCCTTGGATCCCAATGCCCAAGGCAATATCATGCAGGAATATTTCCTTTTTTCCTCTCTTTCTCTATTTCCCTCCTGTTTTTCTGAGATCCTTTTAAAATGAAGGATTATATTTGACTGCATGTTTAAATCCCCTTCCTCAGTAAGGGTCAACAGAGGCAACAATTATACCTGAGGATCTATTCTAAGTTTTGGACAAGCTGTTTTAATGATTATATTGCCATGTTAATACCCAGCTCTTTCAAGGTGTGGAGAAAATGATCATTACATTCTGTGAAATATCAGACATTAGGAAAAGAATAATCTGATATAATTGGGTAATATTAATGTGGTTTATGATTTATGCTGACTTTTCCATGCCATTGTGGCACACTCTGGTGTGGGGATTATGGACACATGATGGATTTTTAGTGCTCTGAGATTGTGCAGGATATTTGTACCCCCATTTCCATTTGAACTATTTAAAAGCCAAGACACTGAAATGCCTAATTGGATGCTGTGATTAGCCCAGGATGGAGCTTGATTTCCTGTTGATATAAATCTGAGGAAGCCCTCCTGATCTCCTCAGGAATAAACCACAAAAGAACAAAGAGAGAGCAGAACAAGACCCTTTTTATCCTTATCTGGTGAAATCCAAGAAAACCAGGAGCATATTGGTTTTCCAGTGGCTCCAAGGGCAATCAGGATTCCAACAGGAAAGGTATTTCAGGGAAAGGGATCACTGTGATTCATTCACTGCTCCTTTGCCCAAACTCCACATGGCAGCTCCGTGCCTCTGACTCCTGCCAGCTTCTCCCACCTGAGTCACTCCTTGGGGATGGTTCCAGTTCACACAGGAGGATTTTGTCCTCTCATTTAGTTCTGCAACTGGTCTCCAATACTAATTGCAAAATGTATTCATTATTAATTAGGTATGAATTTTAAATAACTGTGTTGAACATCTCAATGCATAAAACCTGTATTTTTTTCCATTCCTGCAGCCAGCCTGGCTGTTTATATCAATTTATTCAGCATTTTTGCATGATTTTTGCACACAAGAAAAGAGGATAAGATCACATCCCCCTTTACATATTTAGATGTATATGCATGGATAATTAAAAAGTAAAAACCTACTCAGTGTATTACTTACTGAATTATTTATTCTGATTATTGTGATAATATTTTACCGTAACTATTAAACACCAAAATGTTTTCTTTAGAAAACCATAGGGTCTGGAGTAGAAGGAAAACTTTTAATTCCATATATAATTCAGATTTATCTCTGCCCTTCCTATCAGCATTGCCCTAGAGAGTATATGGGAATTTGGAGCCAGTTTAAGGGATTTGTTGTGGTTCAACCCCAGCAATTCCCCAGCCCCTCACTCACTCATTCCCCACCAGTGGGATCAGGGAGAGAATGGGAAGGGTAAAAGCTGGAAAACTCATGGACTGAGGTAAAGAGAGTTTAAAAGGGAAAGCAAAATCAGTGCACACGAGCAAAGCAAAACAAGGAATTCATTCCCTGCTTCCCGTGGGCAGGTGTTCAGCACCTCCAGGAGAGCAGGGCCTCATCCCATGGAATGGTGGGAAGGGAAAAACCATCCCTCCAAATGTCCTCCTTCCTCCTTCCCACCAGTTTACTTCCTGAGCATGATCTCACAAGGTATAAATATCCCTTGGGTCACTTGGGGTCACCTGTCCTGGCTGTGTCTCCTGCCAAAATCCCAGGCATTCCCAGCTTCCTCCCCAGCATGGCCCTACAAGAAGCAGGAAAAACCCTGGCTCTGTGCAAGCCCAGCAATGACAAAACATCTCTGTACTGCCCACCCTGTGCCCGGCACAAATCCAACCACGGCCCCTCCCCAGCCCCTGGGAGCAGAACTCACCTGATCCCAGTTCAACCCAGCCCAGTGCCCAACCCTGGGGCACCTGTGGGACCAAAGGTGTGTCCTGGCAGTTTGCATTCTCACTCTGGGGGTGCCTGAGCCAGCCAAAATCCACATTTTGGCTGCCATGGAGAAGCACTGTGGGCACAGCTCCGTGGGCAGATGGCTCCTGCAGCCAGCAGCCCCTGGGCAGCTCCGTGTCCCCAGCAGACCTTCCCAGGGAGGTGGCACTGCTGAAGGACCCTGCTCTGCTGGGTGACACCCACTGCCAGCAGGGAGGGACAAACCTGTGCTGGAAACGAGGGTGGGCAGAGCAGAAATGCCACTTCTGAGCTCTTTGCTGCTTAGAGGTGGCACTGCCAGCAGTGCTGGAGCCCATGGAATCTGAGAGCTGAGCAAAACACTGCCTGGGATGGCTATGGGAATGGGAATGGGAATGGGGA
>WBNO01011912.1:103606-131271 GCA_013400575.1 Peucedramus taeniatus
TTATATTATATTATATTATATTATATTATATTATATTATATTATATTATATTTATTTTTCTCCCTCACCAAATAAGCAGGAAACATTGGAATGGATCTCAGTGTCTTTTGTGGAGAAGCTGTTTGCTGAAGGTCACTGTGGAAAGTCCTTATTCAGATCACAGAATCCCAGAACATCCTGAGTTGGAAGGGATCCACAAGGATCATCCAGTCCAGCTCTTATCCCTGCACAGACACCCCAAATCCCACCCTGGGCATCCCTGGGAGGGTTTTCCAAACTCTCCTGGAGCTCTGGGGCTGTGCCCATTCCCTGGGGAGCCTGGGCAGTGCCAGCACCCTCTGGGGGAAGAACCTTTCCCAAAAATCCAACCCTAACCCCCCTGGCACAGAGGGACAAGCTGATGGAGTAAATTCTGTGACCTGAAGCAGCAGCACAACAAAACAGCCACAGGTGGAGGGCAGGAGCTGGAGCATCATTTTGATAAATGAGATTAAATGATATTATCTAAAAAGATCAAAATAACCATCAAAGGAGCAGCAGTGCAGGGCAGGCACTGCCCATCTTTACCCACAGAGCAGAACCTGGGTCAGTGACAGCCAGGCACCTTCAGCAGGAGTCAGCTGGCAACTTTGGCTCTGGTCATGGCAAAAATGACAAAAATAGGATTATTATTGCTGTTCTGACCCCCAGCAGTGGATCTAAAGGGAATCAGCAGATCCCTGCAGGGAATCAGAGCTGCTCTGCTGGAGGGCAAACCTCTCCAGCCAGAACTCAGTGCAGGATTTAAGAGTCAAGAACTCCACGAGATGCAGTCCATGAAGAAATCTGGGTAAGTCATGACTAACATCCCTCAAAGTGCTGAAATGGCTTTTTGGGGTGTTTTTTATACAACTTTTTGGCAGAACTCACAGCAATTAATAATAGTAAAAGCCCACAGTCCACCTCACTCCCTCCCAGGCAGCAGATGCAGCGTGGCCAATGAGCTAATTAAGCAAATAACAGCAAAAAAAAAGGAAACCTCAACAAAACCCCAACATTCCTTAATAGCTTCAGATCAAGTATTAATCACTGTGTTGTCTCAAAACGATAGGTCATGGAGAATTCCAGGGACTCATCCTCCACGTGCAGGTTTTTAAAGGCTGCACAGGGAATTGTGGAATCATTTAGGCTGGAAAAACCCTCCCTGAGTGCAAGCATTTACCCAGCTCCAACACTAACCCATGCCCCCAAATAATTTAGGCTGGAAAAACCCTCCCAGATCATCGAGTGCAAGCATTTACCCAGCTCCAACACTAACCCATGGCCCCAAGCACCACATCTCTTTTGAGCATTTCCAGGGATGCTGATTCCATCACTCCCCAAGGAGCCTGTTCCAATTCCTGGCCACCCTTTCAGTGAAGAAATTGGTCCTAATCTGCAACCAAAACTTCCCCTGATGCACTTTGAGGCTGTTTCCTCTTGTCCCATTCCTTATTACCAGGGAGAAGAGTCTAACCCTCACCTGGTCCCAACTCCTATCAGGGAGCTGAAGAAAAGCCTGGTATTTCTCAGATATTCATCTGGCAATAAAGTCATTTTAAATGTAGCTTTTACAAAAGGTTTGGAGTGCAGTTTAATTTGGAATTGACATTTACTGAGTGCTTTCTTTTTTTTTTTTTTCGTTTATCAGCAAAACAGGAATGAGCCTCTGTGAGCCCAGAGTCCAGCTGAGTTCAGGTCCTATCTGCAGAGCCACAGAAAGCAGAGCCTGGGCACAGACACTGAGCAATCACAAATGAGATAATTTCAAATATATTTTCATATGGAGGCATTCTGCTTTGTTTTGCTCTATCAAAAGTCCTAAAGGTTTGTGATTGCAGGTGGTATTTGGTATTAGAATTTTTTTGCTGCAGAGTTGCACCACTTACCTCTGTCTTTATTTAATTTTTTTCCAGTGAAATGGATGGAGTTGTAGATCATGGAATCATCACAGAATCACACAATGGTTTGGGTGGGAAGAGAACTTGAAAATCATCTCATTCCACCCCTGCCATGGCAGGGACACCTTCCCTGTCCCAGGCTGCTCCAGCCCCAGTGTCCAGCCTGGCCTTGGGCACTGCCAGGGATCCAGGGGCAGCCACAGCTGCTCTGGGAATTCCATCCCAGCTCCTCCTCACCCTCACAGGGAGGAATTTCTTCCCAGACTCCCATCAAACCCTCTGCCAGCTCAAAGCCATTCCCTGCCCTCCCATCTCCACAGGCCCTCGTCAAATGTCCCTCTCCAATTCCGGGGTGGTTTGAAACCACAAAATTCATTTGTCCTTGTAGTGCCAGGTCCCTGTGCTGGATCCCACAAATCCAGCCAAAGCCCAGGGGGGGTGGAAATAAAGGAGCAAGATGTGCTGCAAGACTGGATCAGGGCATCTGAATTTCATAGGAGCAGCTGGTACCCATCTCCTCCTGTGAAATGCCATTTTATTTCTCAGTTTTGATCACTCTGCCTGGCTCATCAGTAGCATTTTCTCTAGTTCCAGTCGTTCTTACATGTGTAGTACCTAATTAGTGCACGTAAATACCTGAAATTATTACCTCATCTCAGGATCTTTTTGTTTGATCTTTAATGTTTTGTTTCCTTTCTCCCGTGCACACTCTGACAAGTTCTTCTGGTTAGCCCAGGAGAGTTTTCCCAGCACACTCATGCTTTTTATGCTTTCATCTTTTCTGTTAATCTGGTTTATCTGTATTCCTCTTCCTTTAGCCTTGTTATTTATGTTTCACAGGCTGGATATTTACTTCAGGGATAAGTCATCCCTGTTTTGTTTTTTTTCCAGAAAACATACTTCTCTTTTATTAAAAAACCCATCCTGTCAAAGGTTGCAGTACCATAACTCAGAGAAACCAAATTCCTTCCATTTCCTATAAAGCCTACATTTTAATTAGATGATGTTTTCTTTTTATATTGTCAGAGAATAAAGTTTAAGACAATATTCTTCAATACTTTATGCTTTCAATAAATAATTTATACCGAGGTATATCCTAAGCTACACTGGCTGCTTACTTTTCAAGGGCAAGGACTCTGCAAAAGGAGAACAGTATCCATAAATATTCTAAAAAAGAGATATTTAAAGGAAACAAATGCAAAGGAAGCTGCTACAAGCAGAACTTTGGAAACCAGATTGCAAAAACTGTATGATAATTTTGATCACTATCAGACTTGAAGTGGATATCTGGGTCATGTTTACAACAGCATTTTCTCTCTGCAGACTTGAGAGTTTTAGGAAAGAAAAATGTTTGAAAAATGGATTAAAATACAAAAAAAAGCTGTGGAGTATAAATTTTCTTTTCAGGTTTTCCTTGGAGCTGCAAAGTGCATGGGGTGGTCTTGGTTAAAGAAATAGAGAACCCCAAATTCACCTGCACTGCTTTGAATATTCTAATTTACAACTGTTTTCAAAAGGCTTTTCCAAACATAAACAGATATCCTGAACTTCCTAACCTGAACTGTAAGAGCAAAACTCTTTAGACCCAAAGTTTAGGCTTAGGACCAGTGGAAACAATGATAAAACAACAAGGAAAAAATAATCAGCTGCAACAGAGTGATTTGTGTCCATGGATTGACAATTCCCCTTCCTATTTAGAGAAGCAACGTTTTTAAACAAACATTTTGACCCAGTTTTTGCACTCTGCTTATGCAACTTCTGATGTTGAATTAAAATCTTTGTGTTTGATGTGCAGTGAATGAGGCAGCACATCCTCTCCTTTACTAGGTGCATTTAATTGGAGGAAAATTCCCTTTATTTTCCATGCTGCTGTAAAAATCCAATAAGTAATTACATAGCAGAGCCGTTCTTAATGCCACCTTGTATTTGCATTAATAAGTGATGTATTTTTATAAATTAATGCCTGGTTCCAGTATCTATAACCCCCAACCTTCCTAGAACACCTTCACCCTGCACTGTGCAACTCTTTGTGCATCCTTCTTCTATTTTTTTTTTCTTTTTGGTCTCCAAGACATTTCTTTAAAGACTGACTTTCCACACTGGGTTTGGAGTGTGCTGGTTCCTGGTTTCAATTTCAGATGCAGTAGTTTGTCATAACCAGCTGCAATTAGAAAAAAATCCTTCAGCCTGGGGAAGGTGACAGAGTTAAGGAGCTGATTGCAGAGGATGGGTGACATTTGCCTCTGGTTTGTACTACAAATTAAAGGGTGACGTTAATAATCAGTCATTCAAGAAACAGCATTAAAATGAGAGTTTATCCCTGTCTTTTGCCATCCTGTATCATTAGGAATCTGCATAGTAAAATGATTAGCTCATGTTGCTCACTGATTTTCAACCAGTCAGGAATTCACAAATAATTATAAGTCTGTAATTTTTGCAAGAGAACATCTCTTTTTATGGTAAAATATTGTTTTTATTGATGCATATTTGCTCCCTAACTTCTCTGGGCACAGGTTTGAGGCATCACCTTCTAATAATGACAAAAATTAGGTGCTTTGGAAATGCTGTATTAGCTTTGATTCCTTGGGTCAACTGGTGGGTGTGAACCTCACACCTCCAGGAATGACCCAGAGGAAACTTGTCCTCCCAGGGAGCAGAATCATTCTGTCTGTACTTAGATATCACTTCCCTAGACATGCAAGAGGTGATGAATGGGAATTTTCTTAGCTAAAACCAAATCTTCTCCAGTGAGAGGATGGTTTGAATACTGAAACTGTGATATATACACACTTAGACATCCCGTGAGTCTGCAATCCCATCTCCAGTTAAAATCACTCCCATCTAAAGCTCTGCAATTCCAGCCTGAGCAGAATTTACACTACCCGGATTTTTTGACTCATTAAAAAGTAAGTTCAACACAACTTTACATACAGAAGAGTTGGCAGAAATAAATCACTGAAGTTTTGCCCACTGCTAAGAACCATGCATCCATTTTACCAGCTCAATCACATGTTGAAATAGGTTTTCACTGCAGTTTGTAGCATGATGCACAAAGTGATGAAGCCCCATAAAGCAGATGCTTGAGACTCAGGACACAAATATTAGAGAGAAGATGTTACATTTTTATTTAAGTGCAGCTATGTATGGCTAACAGGGGGAAGGTACTGAGTGCAATGTAATGAATGATATGGCAAATGCACTGCAGTGCAAATAAACCATTAGGAGTTACACTTCATTTTCATCAGGCACTCAGCTCATATTCCCCTGCACTTTGGAGAGACCCAACAAATAAAAGCATGGCAGAGTGCTTTGCATGCAGTTCAGGCAGTGCTCAGCACACAGCTCAGCCCCCGTGGATTTTTATGGGAAGTGTATAAGCAGCCTGAAAACCACAGGATATTTATATTGATTGTCACTTGGAAGGGAGAATTTAAAAGTTGTTGCTCACTAGAAAGAGCTGTGGCAATGGGGGTGATGGCTGAAGCAGGGAGCTCACACAAGAGGAGGAACCCATGGATCTGTACCCTCATGCACCAAGGGTTGTTGGGGGGATATCAGAATAATTCTCACAAGACTCCATTTTTTTCATGGTGAAAAAAGCCTATTCTTCATTCACATAATCACTTTTTATACAGTTTAACAGATCTCGTGTGTGACTCCAATTGGTCAGTAGCTTTCTTGCTAATTACTTTATTGGTTAATAAATTGTACTTGTGCATCAAATCTCTCTACTCTTCAGTTGTTTCCATATTTTCTTCACTGGTTCTTACGAGATAGATTTAATGTTTATGCAGTTGTTTTCACCCAGGAATAGATTGTTATGCTAACAAACTGTTCATACCAGGATTGCTTTCACGTGGGAACTTGCAAAGTGCTACCTTGACAAGGCCAGCCACTGATTTAGGACAGCAGGCCTGATTTTATGAGGCCTTTCTTTATAATTTTTCTGCATTACTGCAGCAGGGGACGGCCCTGTTGGATGCTGTCCTACCCTGCAGCCTTCAAGGCTTCCTGGTCCAAAGGGCTCTGTCACCTGCAGACTCCTCTGAAAAGTGAATTTATGCTGCTCTTCCAGACACCACCTCCTTGGAAATGCCCCTGCCCATGGCAGGGGGCTGGAACTGGACAATCTGAATTTAATCCAGCCCAAAACATCCCATCAATCTGTAATTCTTTGCCAACAACACCACATCTCAGACCCATTGGGGTGCTAGGAGAGGGAAGATTTGGGAATAATGTTTAAACAAATATCATGTGGAAGAGGGAGAAACTAGTGGAGGTGATGATGTGTTTTGCTGATTTTCTGCTGTGGCTGTGAAAGGATGATGGAAGAGGCTGGACCAGAGAGCTCCACACATTTCTTCTCTTCTTTCTAAACCCAAACCTACCAAGGGATAAACTCTGATTAATCAAGTATTTCACCTTTCACTGTGGGCCACACTTTTAAGCTTAAGTTACAGGAACAGGGAAGATGTGCAGGAATTAGATGTCCAGGGAGAAGTCAAGAATGATTTCTTCTCCCAGGGCAGTGAAAAGAACTAATCAGTTGATCAAAGCAAAGGGCCTCCAGCAAATCAAAGACCCAAGAACTGGAACCAGTGAATTTCGATCAACTCTCAATGGAAAAACAAAGCTGCTCCCTTCTTGGTCAATCAGGTGTCCAGAGCTCAAACTACTTAATTCTCTTAATTCTCTCTAAAATGCTTTCTGTCTTATCAAACTGTCCCTTAAAGTCTTCTGCTTTCTCTACTTGTAATCCCACCAGTTTTCCAGTATTTATTTACAAGAAGTCTGATTTTTCTCAACCCTGGGGGTCAATAGCACCCTCCAGCAGTGAAAAAATGCTGCTGTTTTAATCAGTGTTGATTGTTGCCTGCCAATATTGCTGCAGGGATGGGAGTGGTTTCAGACTCTTTAACCTGTTAATAAAACTTGATAAGAAGTAAATCAGAGAAACAAATTTGGTCTTGTAACAGCTTTATGGACATTTGTGTTTTATGCTGTTTAACGCTTGCAAAAAGCAGCTTTTGTAATTTAGTCCACGCTGTTGTTTTCAGCTGATAAAACCACAACAGAGCCCTTTTATCACAGTAGGAAACTTCCCTTTCCCCTCAGATTTGGAGCAATAACAATTCTGGGGGTAATAATTATTCCAGATGCACTGTACCATGTAAATGAATCCGTTGCTTTGCTGGTGCTGATGGAGTGTGCTCAGAATGAGCAAATTAATTAGGCAAACTGCGAAATCAAATAAATCTCACAGCAGTGACCTCTGTGTCACCGAACAAAGGAAGACATTAGGTTGACGTGTAGTTGCTTTTGTGGAAGTAAAACCAGAACTTAAGAGCTAAATGTTCTCATTACTCTGGCTTCAAAGAGGCGTTGAGGCTGGCAGGGAGGGAGGGATGTTTGGTGTCCATTTAGCTTTTGGGCTGGGTTTGTGCAAACAGCAAATGCCACATCCCAGGATGTTTCCCTGGGAAGCTGCACCAGGTATAAAAATCAAACCTTATAGATATCATCAGCACTGGACAATATCTGTGCCCTGCATGAGCTCCCAGCATCCTGCAGCTCGTTTGGCTTTGGGAGCACTTGGATTCTCAGCTGCTGACCCTGGAAAAACCCTTCAGGCTTTATCTCACCCTCTCCAGGGGAGTGAGGGTTTCCAGAAGTGCCGCAATATGACACGAAATGAACAACACACACACACTGAGATGTCCAAGGTAAAAAGGGGGTTGTTTATTTCCCAACCTCATATTTATAGAATTCCAAAAGTGACTACGGACTGGAGGATGAGATTGCCACCTCTCCAACCACACTGGTCAAACCAACAGTCCCTCAATTCTCTCCTCCTCCAGAAAGGAATGCAAACCAATCATTATTTACATGAAAAGTTCATGAGAAACTCCATTACAAAAATGTAAACAACAAAAGGCTCGGAAGAACTTTAGAAGAACAGGGTGACACAGAAGCTCTGAGGAGCATCCATGACTTCAGATAACAGCAGTACCCTGTTCTCCTCCTTCTTTCCATAACCTGAAAAACAAAAGCTGATATTTGCAGCTCCTTTCACAGCACAGAAAGGAAATTGGAGTGGAGTATCAGGCTCGTACAGCAGCACAGGCTCTGCAGGGTTGCAGATGTTATCAGCCTCGGTGTTATCAATATATGCTGATGGGACAGGAATTTAGTGATGTTTTGCAAGGAAATGATTGCAGATAACTCAATCCTGTGAGGGTTTATGCTGTCATCTATCACGGAGGTACTGCAAGGTGAAGAAGTGTTTTTCACCCAAGGGAAACAAGAATGCAGTTTTTACTGTGTTTATTTGGAAAAGGTCAGAGTGATGTGTCGGAAAGTTCATAAGGATATTCAAAATGTGATGTTTAGCAGTCAGCAGGTGTGTGTGATTTACTGCTGGGGGTGTATGGAAGGGGTTAAGGGGCTTTTGAGTGGTGCACTGGGAGGAGAAGAGCCACTCAGTGGGAAATTTGTCTTGGGAAAGAAGGTTTTATGGGATTCAGTGCCACTGATCACCCAGCCAGCAATTCCTATTGGAGCCAATTGCCTTGTAATGCTTCAGTCTGCAAAGTCAATGAGTTATTGGAGGTTTTTTTCCCTTTCTTGTGGAAACTTTCCATGTCCTAATGATGGCCCAAATCGCTGGTGCTGGGAGGTTTCTGCCCTACAAACTGGGGAGCTGCTAAATCTCCATCTCCAATCCTTGGCAGGGCTGCAGCAACGACCCTTGATCCCCCAAAACCACTTTAATGTGTCTGACTCCCATCAGACTCCCATCCCAGTTTCAATGGAGAATAGGATTATTGGTAGGAATTCATGCCCTAAAATTTGGGATGATCAAAACTGTCTCAGGAATGTTTCATTCAGCTCTGGATGTGCTGGTTCTGGGGGGTGACACCATCAGGAGTCACTGCAGTGTCACCAAGGCACAATACACGTGTGTGGGTGATGCTGACAGGTACAAGATAGACCTGCACTGTGTAGGAATTGCAGGATCCCTGTCCAGAGCATTCAGGGATAATTCCTTTGATCAGGAACTCTCACAAGCTCAGTTCCCCCCCGGGCTGCTATCTGCAGTATTGATGGTGAATGTATCTGTCAGTTAATTCTGTCTGAAAAATACGTGGATTTTCCTGAGGTGAGGTGTGAAATCTCTACATCTGTGTATCCCTAAGCCAGCAGGAAAGTCATTCCTAAAAGCAGCCAGTAATATTCATGTATTTTCATATATTTTTTCATATATTCATGTATTAATTAGTATGTTTTCATTTATGAGTTCTTATATTCATATATGCGGGTGATTTTTTTCGTTTGTTTGTTTTTTGGTTTTTTTGTCAGGAGGGAATATTTTTTGTATATTTTTCATTTTAGGGCAGGTGATTAACACTGGAAGTGTTGCCAGGTGGGACACTGGGGCTTGGAGCACCCTGGGACAGTGGAAGGTGTCCTTGCCATGGCAGGGGTGGCATTGGATGAGCTTTAGGTCCATCCAGCCCAAGCCATTCTGGGATTAGGAGTAAGATTTTAAATATTATAAAACTTTGGGGTCTTTCCACAGTGAAGCTCCACTACCAGAGCTGTTGTGTCCTAAACTGGCACCAGGGTGATCCAGAGCAGGATTTGGATGAATTAAGACCAAAAGTGAAGCCAGCAGGAGGGCAGTGCCTCATTCCGTGTCCCATTAGGTTTGGAAGATGGAAACTTTCAGCTCTGACTGTTCTGCCATTAAAGGAACAATATTCCTTTCTAAGGAACCTGTTGGTGATGATTTTCCACCAGAGACTTCATTCGCAGTGTGGTTTCCCTAGAAAACAACACACCAACTTTGTTGTGGAGCTTTATTTAACCCTCCTGAAGGAGGATTAAATTTATTTTATTTAATTTATTTAATCCTCCTCCTACCTTTGCTGTGGCTGCAGGGTGGGGTCAGTTATGCTGAGAGTGGAAAAAATATCCAATATTTGTTTGATAAAGCCCATTTTCAGTTGTTTCCTACAGCTCTTCACTTTCATCCTTTAATTCCTATTTCAAATCACTTCTCCAATTTTTGGTTTCAAATCTACCCACAAGACTCTTCATAAGAAAGAAGCCTTGGGATTTTTCCTTCAGATAAATCTTGTGAGAGGAGTTTATTGCAGCTAATAAATTATATTTCAGTAAGGTACATTTGATCCAACTCTTTTAATCATGCTGATGTAACTTCATGGAACAATTCCTGACATATCAGCATCACTGAAAGGAAAACCAGGCTGGAAGGGTTCATCTGAAATGTATCTGATGGGAGCAGATGGAATAAACTGGTTGGAAACTTGCAGAGAAAACTGACATGGAAAATATGTGGGAAAATCCCTCAAAAAGAATTCAACCAATTATTTCAGTTCTACTGAAACTGGTATTAGTTGAAGTGTTATTTTGATAAATCTTAGTCTTTCTGGGTTTGATTTATGTAATATTGTACATACTAATACATTATCCAAACCAATATTTTAATATAAATTACAATAAATCACAAAAAATTATGCTAAGGATATATTTTGACAATGCTAAACCACATCAGGAAAATGTGCAATTCTTGCTTGAAAACCTTCTTTAAAATTCTCTTCTGCCACTGTTGCTAAACTGAGTTTCCACTAAAAATTCCTCAAAAACCTCTGAACCAATTGTAGTTTTACTATTTCCTATTCAGAATGAAAATATTTTCGAGTACCACTCTCAGATTAGATAAATATACTATTGTTTACAGTTATGATAACCTTAAGATCCTGAAAATGCCTTTATAAAAGCTAATTACATGCTTTTATTTGCCGCTAGTAAAAACAGGAGAATAACAGCCCAACTCATTTAATCCCTACTGTGATTTCCTCTGGGCTAATTAAAGTGTACTCAACTGGTGTCTCAACTGCACAGCTCCAGGCAAGCAAAATGCTTAAAGGGACCAGTGCAGCCCTGCTCCACAGAGCTGAGGGTGAAATCATGGACTTTGAGGTGAGGAGGGTCCCCAGGAATTGTCCTGGGGAGGCTGTGCTGGCCCATCCTGTCCATACTCACACTGGAGATTCTCACTTTTGGATGGGATGGACTGGGACAGAGGAGCTGGGGCTGCCCCTGGATCCCTGGAGGTGTCCAAGGCCAGGCTGGACAGGGCTTGGGGCATCCTGGGACAGGGGAAGGTGTCCCTGCCATGGATGGGTGTGGGACTGGATTGATGGCTCAGGTTTTAGCTTTTCTGTTTTTCAGATTCTGTGCTGCTTTAGTTCTGAGCTTCACATGAGGGGATGGTGAGCTCTGCACAGAGCAGGGAGACAAAACAATTCCTGCTCCAGCTGGGGACCAAGGACAAATAATCCCAATCTCAGGCCAAGAGCACAAACAATGTGGGCTGGAGAGAGAAAAACAAGCAGGATGGGAGTGCATGGGCTAAAGCTGGAATGGGACAATGAACTCCAAGGTGCAAATGGAGCAGAACTGATCCAAGGCAGAGACCCCGTGCCCGCTCGAGCATTTTGGGACCATTTTGGTTCATCTTGGGTGCAGCCCTGGCTGGGCTCTTGTGCTGACCAAGGTGGATCTATGGAGAAGATCCTTTTGATAAATCCCTGCTTTATCCTGTAACTCTGTCTAATCTCTGTTCTAGGGCAGCCTGCTCAAGGCATCAGATGAGCTTTAAGGTCTCTTCCACCCCAAACCATTCCCTGACTCTTGGCTACCCAACTTTACCTGGCAGAACAGGTCTTGTGCTGTCCCTAAAAGAGCCTTAAAAACACCTGTATTCCAAGGTCAAAATAGGTTTTATACACAAATACATTTTTGAGGAAATGAAGGTGCCACTGAGGTCAAAAATCACTCTTTTATTCAAAACTTCCCAGTCTGTGGCTGGGTGCAAACACATTTTCATGGCTAGATGAAGGCTGTGCAATGCGTGCCTAATGCTCTGTGTGCTGATGAAAGGATGAGCTCTTAAGAAAAGCTTTTCTTCCCGAGCAGCTGCCTTGACTTTTCTGGCACTGACATTTGCATTCCTAAAGTGGCGTGTACGTCCCATTCTTCACCTTTAAATGCCCACTCCTGGCTGCCCCACTCCTGGCTGCTCCAGCTTGCTGATGAGTCTTTAATGCCACCATTCCACCTGTATTAATTTTTACAGCTGTTAGAGAGATGCTAGAAAGGAAATACCGAGGGTTCAGCCCTTCCCTATCAGATTAAATCATGGAGTTCCCAGGCAATAAATAACAGTGATTCATCCAGACAATCTAAAGCTCTCCATTAAAACACTCAGTAGGGTAAGGGGACCATCACTGATCTCCCGTGGTTTTTGTTTTCTTGAAATGTTAATATTTAGCTCATCCTGTTTTCCATCCACCCTGAGCAGCTGTGTTCTCTCCTGAGGTAGAAATGGGGATGTCTCACTTTTTTTGGGCATTCAGCCCACAGGGGATGCCTGGAGTCATTAGCAGGAATGGGTTTGTTTGCTTTTATGGCATGAATACTAATTGTGGCCTCACTTCTGCTGTGTCTTATTCTTTAGAATTGAATCTTTCTCCTTCAGTGTGAATTTGTTTCCACTATTTTTCCTCAAGATTTTTGTCCCTTCCACTAATGTTGTAGCATAGAATATGAATTCCCAGGAGAGCTTTTTTTTATATCTTCCAGTTCCTTGTAATCCTATGGATTAGCTATTTTTCCTTCTATATCTTTAAAATACATTCCATTATTCTTGTTAGGCCAAACAAGAATGGAAAGACTTCTTAAAACTCTCCTTGTTTTGTTTCAGGCTATGACCTGAAATTGCTGAGGAAAGCAAATGGTCCCATTTTCTGAGTGAAGCTTTCTTTACTAATGAGATTTAAATAGTGTATATACAAGATGTGATCCAATGTTCAAGTGCTTAACCTGAAACAGTTCAGTTACATCATCACCCAAAGCATGTACAACAACTTTATTCAAGCATTTGGTGAAAATAATTCCTCCTGTCTTCACCAGAAACCCCACTCAGTGCTCAGAGCGTCAGTCAAGGTCTGGCTGTGATGTGACCAAGAGCAGAGTGAGGAGTCCCAGGGCTGTGGAGTGAAGTGAAATCCCTTCTGGAAGGGCACTTTTCCCTTTAAACCCTAATTGTGGAGGATTATGGCTATTTCTTACACTGAATATAAGAATTCATATCCACTGACAGAATCTGACAGAACTTCATTGAACATAAGGAGTTGTATCAGAACTGGCCTCAGAGCTGACCTGGTTGGTGTTTTACAGGTTTGTACTTGAACAGCTCAGAATTTCTGCAGTTGTTTTCCCCATCCTTGAACTCTCCATGTCCTTGAACTTTCCACGTTTAGGGAGAGAAGGAGAAATGCTGCTAATAGGGGAAACGATCAGCCCCACCTCCCTTTCTGAGCGGTGAAAGGAGTGTCCAAGGTAACCTGGCATTCCCAAGGGAATGCAGCAGGTGTTTAACAACGAGCAGAACCACGAGATCCATAACAAAAGATGGCTGGGAGGGGAAAAAAACCCTGTCCTTGGCACGAGTGCTGTGTCTGCTGTGCTCTCTCCAGCTTTACACCAGCATTAGCTGAGAGCTGAGCTGGAGGGATGAGTTTTCAAGGACAAGTACCATATTCTTAGAATAGCAGGCACAGGGCTGACCCAGAAAGAGAACTGAGGATTTAAAATCCTAGAACGTAAAATTTGCCAGGAGACTGGGCAAAATAAGTAGTGACAACACTGATAAGGGATTATACAGGATGAAAAAATGATCGTGTTTTGGCAGAGCAGAGTAATTTTGCTAGAATGTCAGGGCAGCCAAGGTACAAGTGACTTCTGTTTTCCAGTGTTTCATTTTGGATAAAAATGTTTCACCCAAAATACTCAAGAAAAACCCACAAAAAACCCTTTATGATCAATCTCTATGATTAAATGCATTCGTAGAAAGTAACTTTTTAAGGCTAACCAGGCATTCAGGGAGACACAAGGTGAAATCCCTGCCCTCCTTACTCTGGTGAAGGTTTCCTTGACACAGAACGGACAAATCTTCTCAGCACCCTCCTGAACCTGAGCTGAAATTGTGCTCAATGTATTTATGAGCAATTCAGCTCCTCATTTATAAAACTAAAAGCATATTCATGCATGCAACACTCAGTTTTCATAGCAGAACTTGTATTTTCAAAGCTGATATTAAAACTCTATTCAGATTCTCCAGGCCAAGTGAAAACACAGAAATAAAAAATAGGAGAACCATTCCCTTAGGTCCATATCAGCTAACTTGATAAGAATGTTTTAGCTATAAACAAGTCACAACAACAAAAATCTCTGTAGAAATGTTGTGGGGAGTTTTTTTTAATCCCAGAATTGACATTTTTTAATCGCTGTGCAAGTGTGGGATGGGTCAGTGGATGGGTGTGAATTGAAGTCCTGGGTTCTTTGAGAAGGCAAACAAAGAATGATGAAGCTGTCAGCAAACCCATGTAAAATTCCAGGAGTTAATGGAGCTGCACTGGTTTTTACTGGGCTGTAGAAGGGGTCACAAAAGCCTCCAGCTCCTCAGTGATCAAGGGCTGCCTTTGCATTTCAACACCTGCTGCAAACCCAAGGATGCAGGCACAGATTTACAGATTTTAGTGACTCAGCCACGCTGATAAAACACTGCTAGAGGAGGAAACCCAACCTGAGCCAAATCAGAGCCAAGGCCAACAGCACCTCACCAATTTTTGTCTCAATGCTCTGAAAAATCACTTCAGCTCCCAGCAAACCCTGAAGGGTTGGGAATGTCCAGCTGAAATTTGACAGAAATGGACTAAGAATTAGGAAATAAGTATAAACTCTGTAGATTATTTTCATTCTAACACACGTTCTGAGGTGTTGAAGGCAGTCAAAGACACAGCCCTTTATAAAACAACAACTGCTAAAGGTTCTTTGTTGTCCCACAGCCCTGCTGGAGGGGAAAAACCAGATTAATTTGTGTAGCCACCATCAGATCTTCTCTTTGGGCCTGTTTTCCCTGGTAAAGGGCAAAACCAATGTTCCAGGAGTGTGGTCCCAGCACCAGGCCCTGGGATGGCTCTGCCCTTGCAGGTGGTGCCTCCAGGAGTTTCCCTCCTGTGGGATGGAATCGTTCCCATTTCCTTTTTGCCTTTTGGGTTTTAAACAGATCCATCTTCTCCAAGAATATGATAAACTTAGCCACTCTTAGGAGGTATTTGAAGGCATCAGGAATTATGCCTTTACTGAAACTAAATATGAGTGATTTGTCCCTGCTGAATCCAGGATACAACCTGCTACAACATTTCTAGAAGCTTGTAATTATTATTATTTCCATTCCATATGGATCTTAATTGTAAATCTGCCAATGAATTTACTTTAGCATTGCACTCGCCTGCCTGGATGAGTTTGGAATTTATGATTTCAATTTTATTCCCTCCACTTTTTTTTTTTTTTTGTAGGAAATATTTGGTGTTCTTTAGTGAAAGAGCTCATGGTGAATTTACAGCCCTTCCTTCATCAATAAATTCAGAAAAATCAAATTATTGTTAGGCATAAAACCCCCAAATACTATATTATTAAAGTACATTTTGAGACAAGGCATCATCTTGGTTTATGAGGAGTAGTTCAATGCTAGACTGGTGTTAGAACACTGAGACACTTGGAGTGATTATTTTTATTTAAAAGATTGAGAAGGTACAAAAGTAAGTACTGGTGAATATTTTTACTATAATAACTTGATGCTGCTTGTGTTATTTTCATGTTTAAATGTGGAGTCTCTCTGAAATTACCAAAATTGAGGCATTTTACACGAAATCTTATAATCTCTGTATGATAAAATGAACAGCAGGGTGGAAATCCAGGGTAGGCTCAACAATCATCCTTTGCTTTACTTTGGAACTTGTGGTCTGCCAGATCCATCCTAAAGCTCCCCCAGATAAACCTGTGGCTTAAAACGCAGCTGAATTTTAGGCACAGACTAAAAATGATGTAATGAAAAAGGTTTTCCAGAAAAAATAAATTTATTCATTTAATATGAATAAAATAATGAGAACCACAGTGGTGGGGAACCCATTTTCTAAATGACTCCACAAAAGCTCAGTGGACTTAGAATTGTCAATAATCAAGAAGAAAAGCAAATTTGAGGTTAAAAAATAATTTTAAAATTGTTTGGAAAACAAAGGAATGATTTGTTAATTTGAGCCCTTCTGAATTTCCATCTATACAGGAAACTCTGCAAAAGACTGGAGTCCAATATCAATCCTAAGGAGATTAAATACTTAAGCATTATACTGTCCTCTAAATTAAGGAAGTTGTATAAGCTTAATTTCCAGAGGATTCGAAATGTGATTAAACAGGATATGCCATGATTAAATATCTTGCTGCTATCCATTTCTGGGTGGATTAACTCTGTTAAAATGAACTCTTCCACAATATTTGTTTCAGAAAACTCCCTGGGTGATTTTTTTTTGCGTGTGTGTTTTAGAAGCTGGCCTATATTTTGGTGGTTTTGCATAGAAAATAACGAGTCTAAAAGCACAGATATTGCAGGAATTTCCTGGAAGTGCAGGAGTTCTCCTCAGATTTGTGTTCCAGCCCTCTGGAAGCTGCATTAGGTTAAGGGGGAAGCTGAAGTTCCACCTTTTGAGGTTGTTAACACTGGATTTTCCAAGACTCACCCAATACCTGTTCAGGAAAAAACCTTCCAAAAACCTCCACCCATCACTCCCAACTCTCACAGCACTAATTTAATTTCTTTATGTCTGACTCTGATATCTCTAAATGGGCAAAACAGTATTTTTGTAAGAATTAAGAGGTCATTTCAACTTGCACCAAGGGCCAAAAGAATTCTTGGTGATTTCTTTGAGTATTTCCCTACACTCTACAAAGGTATTGAACCTTAATTTACTCTGGGAACTGGTAAATATTGAAATATTAATTTCATGTAATTTATTGTCAGGAGATTCTGAGGGATTAACTGAGGTCTCCAGTTCCTAATATTCCTTAAATAAGTGCATTTCATGGAAGTTTTCACTGACCACAATTAAGATTTCAGGAGCTCTGCATCCTTTCAGAACTGCAAGAGATTGCAGAGTGGGAAAATCACCTTTAAATAAGATTTTAAATAATATTTTTTGGTTTTGACTGTTGTCCAAAAGAGGGACAAGGAGTCCAGCCCTTGTGGGGATGGTTCCAGCTGGTTGTGGAACTTCCCACTCCAGTCCTGCAGGTTGATCTGAGCATTAAATTTCACATCTGTGAACTCTTCCTTCAGCTGCAGGTTTTTCCCCTGGCAAACCTCCCTTTCTGTTCCTCTCACATCAGATCTGGGATTTTCTGGATGTAACAGGGAGGTGAAAGTTCCTTAACCTGCAGCTGGCAGCAGCTAGGAGGAGGATGGAGAGAAACCTGGAATAAACCACACTCAGACTTACAAAAACCCCCTCAAATCTGCATTTTGAGAGGGAGCAGCATCCCCCCCAAGGATAGAGGATCAAACTCATCTCTAATTTACCACAAAAATTCAGGAAGGCTCCTGCTGTATATCAATAAGGGATGGTGTTGGCTTTTTGTCTACCTATCCTGTCCCACTGCTCCAGAGTCTGAGACTTGCAGGAACCAAGGAACCATTTACCAGTTTCTTTAACCTGCAAATATATTAATGCCTGCCATTTTTATACCCTCATTATCCATTTATTGCGAGGTGAACCACTCCGAGTTCATTAGGATAAGCTGTCTAAACTATTTCTGAGCTTCTGCTGATGCTTTAATGGCTTTTGTTGAGTTCATCCATTATCCTTTGTGCTTTATAAACATGAGTTCCCTCTGTGAAACTCCCTCCTGCTCTCTCTGCCCCTGCCCTGATGTCTCTGTGTGTGTATTTGGCTGATTTGCCAGCTCTGCTTTCAGCTGGCCTAATGGCTAAATCAGACACAGAACCAAGGGGTGGAAGCCACAGTTTTGTTCTTCCATTTGAAGCCAGTTCAATTCGAATAAACATCAAATCTACCTGACTGCATCTGCTTGTCAAGTAGGTGAATGCCTGAAATCCAGAGCCTCCACGTATGAACTGCTGAGATTCAAAGTCAGCAATCTGGGCAGCAGCCTTTAAAAAACTCCCTCGACACGAGAACTGTATGACAGAACTGTGCAAAACACAGGGAAGAAAAAATAACAATTGCAAAGAATGAGATGTTATCACACTTTGTAATGTCCTTCACTCCCCCAGTCCTCACCCAGATTGCTCACAGAAATGCCATCTCATCGGAGTGAAAGTAAATAATGCTCTCTTCTCTGGGTTTCTTACCCCAAATGCCAGTGATAGGTCAGCAGCAGCAAAGTGCCCCCAGCACCTGCTGCCAGTGAATGAAAGCTCTGTCAACAGCCAAGTTAGCACCACTGCTGATCTGATTTGGGGTGAGGCACCAGCCCTAGCCCCGAGCTGCAGGACCCAGTTTAATGTCACCACTCCAGCTCAGTCCACTGTTACAAGTTTCTCAGTACAGTACAGAACAAGCCCTGCAGAAAGGCAGTGGCAGCAGCAATCTGTCAGCTATCTACTGAGCCTTTCCCTAATTCCCTCCCTCGCTGCTGTCCCCAGCATCTGTCCCTGGAATATGGATTTGGGCTCTGCTATCCCCATCTACAGGGCTTCCCTCCTTTTTTATCCTATGGAAAGAGATTTTCTCAGCTCCCAGGCTTCCTTTGCATGCTGAGCACCCCCTGATCTCCAGAAGAAATATTGAGATCAAGCTGAGGGGAAAAAAAATCACTAAAGTGTGTTTATTTCTGTTTCTGTGTACAATAAGCTGCTTTTCTGATCTGGCACTGCAGACTTGGATGTGCAGTCTGGCTCACCTGAGCACCTCGTTGCTTAGAACTTCTATGGCTGAATCAGGAAGCACATCCTCAAAATGGACATTTCATGGTGATTCAATTGAAGTTAGGAGCTGAAAGTGTTGTTTTTATGTGGAATATGCAGAGTCCTAAATAACCAAAAGGGAGATGGGGCTGATTTGAGTAAACATGATTTTTCAGCCCTTACCTGAGACAGCTGTCAAATGGCAAAAGGATCTATTGGCAATATGGCCACTGTTGAGTTAGCTACAATATTCCTCTCTCCCTATAATTTTCCTTTTCACCTGCCAAACCTACCCATTTATATGCTTATATCCTGTTATTATATAAAATCCAGATGACAAATTGTGTGTCTGCAGCCCTCTTTGTTCCCATTCTCCAGCCCAGTGAACATTCCTGGTGTACATCAGTTTTATGTGAATGCAGGATGTTTGGGGTTTGTGAAAAATGTTGCTCTGCATGATTCATTTTACTGCAGCTAATGCCAGGGGAAAAAAAAATACACACAACACCTCTATTGAAAATAATGGCCTGCTTCTTGGACTTTGCACATATATTTCTTTTGTCTGCTTGTTCTTTTGTTTAAGCCACTATCCAGGTGGAATAATCAGGTCTCTGCAAGCAGGAACCTATCAGCTCTGGCATTATAGATCATGGTTCCCAAGCATCAGTCACTGGTGTCAGAGCAGGGTCTGGTTTATTTTCAGGTTCCCAAAGCTGTGCCCATGCCAGGGATGATTGGGAGTGCAGAGGGAACACAGGTGTTGGAACCCTGGATACTGAGAATTTGAGACTTTCTGTGCTGCCAGGCACTGACCCCCAAGAGAACAATGCATTGACCTGAGGCTGTGGAGAAGCTTCCAGAATGGAATGACAGAACTGGGATTGTGGGTGTGGAGTTTGAATAGAAATGTGTCATATCACAGGGTGGAAAACTTAGAGTTTAAGGTTTTAGAATATAGTAATATATATAAGGCAAGATGGAGGTTTTAGGGTGGAGGCTGCTCCTTCTTCTTCACCTTCTTCTCCGTGGGTTTGGGGGGTTTTGTGTAACTGGATAAAAAAGTCCCCATTGCGGGCACGGGTGGTTGGTTATTGGGTTAAAAGTAACAATAATTGAGATGTCATTTCTTATTTGGACAGTTTATCCTTAATAGGCCATGTAGAGAGAAGGATGGAGCTCCATTTTTAATTTGTTAGAGCTGCAGAACTCAGGGTTTGTGTGACTGTGACAGAGGTAAGAACTCATAAACATCTGAGTCCAAAATACCAACAAATACGGTCTCGTGACTTAATCCTGACCTTGGAAGGAAAAAAAAGCAAAGGATCAGCACACAGGGTGGGCTCTGAGGAGGAGGCAGAGCAGGGTCCTTGCAGTTCATCCCCTCTCAGTGCCAAGGGAGGTGCTGGTGCCTCAGCCTGAGCTCACCCACAGCAGAAGCTGTAAAAAAGCAGAGATGAAACCTTGGTTCCACTCGCATCAGGCGTAAAACTCTCATTGACTCCGGCGGGGCCAGGATTTTATTCCTGATATGAATTTTCTCTGTCAGACAATTTAAAGATGCTTTTACGAGGAAAGGAATCTCGCCATCTAAAATAGCATGTTTGCAATTCTGGAAATGTCTGACATATGTTTTAAGAGTGTGTCATATTTCCTACCAGGAGACTTTACGATCCCATCGCTTTGTTGGGAGATACCTTCACAGGGGCTGTGATAAAGCAGCTGAGATATTCTGTGATGCTGCTGGAGGTCATTTTAAAGTTACAGCTTTTTCTTTTTTAACCAACATCCTAATCCTCACTGGGGTGTTAAAGAAACCAAAATTGTTGGTGTTTTACTTTGGGCCTCTTTCAGTCAGATTTGATGCTGAGAGGAGCTGTACTTGGCTTTTTAATTTTCTTAGAATTCCAGAATTGTTTGGGTTGGAAAAAGAATGAAAGATCTTTTTTTAAACCTTTGCCATAGGCAGGGACACCTTCCATTGTCCCAGGCTGCTCCAAGCCCCATCCAGCCTGGCCTTGGACACTTCCAGGGATCTGGGGACAGCCACAGCTGCTCTGGGCATCTATACCAGGACTTCCCCACCCTCCCAGGGAACAATTCCTTCCCAATATCCCATCTAAACCTTTCATTCAGTTTGAAGCCATTTTCCCTTCTCTTGTCACTACAATGCCTGCTGATTTTTTGTGAATTTCTTTATTTTACTTTATTACTTCAATAACACACCAAAGACCTGATCCCAAATCCTTTCAAAGCAGTACATGGATTTCCCTTTGCTTTCAGAGGAGCCTGAATCATAAACACAAAGAATAAATGCTTTTTTATTTTTGTTTGCAAGTACCACAAATATTCGCGTGCTCCTACATCTTTGTCTCTAATTGAAAAGAACCCACTTTACATCAGCTTTGTTTCTTTGCTGAAGTTCCCCTGTCGTGTTCCAAGTGTGCAGTTATCAGCAGAATCCCATGCAGGATTTGGTGGGAACACGGTGCCTATCTCGTGTCACTGCTCTCAGTGAGTTTAGCACAAAATATAACCCTATTAAAATTACAATGCATTTATCACCTCGCTCAGTTCAAAGAACTCACGAGCTGCAAAGAATTTAATTAAAACATGATGATTTAATAGGCAGGTTCCATCTATTGTTTACTCAGGAGGTTGAGATTCTGTTTAAAATTAGGTCCCAAATTTAATTTAGGCTTCCACCAACCTCGTCATAGAAATGAGACTCCTGGAGAAGCTGCAGACAGTGAGAGCATTACACAGAATAGTTTGGAAACTTGAAGATGATGGGGCCTGTATTTCTTTCCTATGAGGATCATGAGGAAAAAAGCAGGCACTGAGGAACAAAGTGCTTTTTTTTATAGGATCATGGAATGGTTTGTGCAGGAAGGGAACTTAAATCTCCTTTCATTCCCTCCCCTGCCACTTTCCACTGTCCCAGGTTGCTCCAAGCCCCATCCAACCCATCCTTCTTGCACCCAGGTACTCACAAAGTTATTTTCTCACCTGCTTATCATTACCAGGTTGGTATGACCCTGTCCACAGTCCCATTTCCCTAATTTCATTTCTTAATCATGGAAAGCAGCCAGGACTGGGCAGCCAAGCCTGTAGGGTGGCACAGGGTTTGGGGGCAGCACGTTTTACACTCTCCTCTTCACAAAGCAAATCTGTCTTGATCCAGATGGATCTTGGTGTGACTCAAGCAAGATCTTGTACAAGACTTCTATAAAGAGAAAAAAAAAAAAAAAAGCACAAATCCTGCCACAAAATGCATGATTTAATGTATATATAAGAAAAGGCACGGCGCCAGATTCTCAGTTTCTGTCACAGTTTTAATGAAAAGTGATTTCAGCATTTGAAAAACCTCAAAAGCTGTCCCTGCCAAATGCCATGTTTCTATATATGCTGAGCTATATATCTGAAATTGAGTAGGATAGTCCTACATCAATTGATAAAAGCAGCATTTAATAACTCCTCACTATGAAATTAATTCTTATTTATTATAGCCACAGCTATACAATGAAACATTTTAGGGAAATTTCCTCTGAGTAGCAAAATGATGCATGGGAAAAAGATCTTAATTCAGTTTCTTTGCACAAACCTATCATGTACTCCCTGCTCATGCACTGCAATCTTAATTCAGTGGATCCAGCAATCTGCTTGGATAGTCAGGACATGTGTTTTCTCATCAGAGAGCCCAGCTTCACCAGCTACACCTTGACTCTCAGCAGAAAATTGGAGCTGCAATGCCTGCTGTGTTTTGCATATCAGTAACCCAGATTATTCAAATTCCCAGCTCTGCAGCCACTGGTGCCCATCTGGCTTTGGAAAATTGAGGATTCTGGCCCTGCCCTGGGAGCAGGGAGGGTTCTGCTCTGGCACACCCGGGCTGGGGGTGCTCCTGGGGGCTGTGCAGGGGGCTGTGCTGATGTCCTTGGCTGCTGGTGTGGAGGTGACCACATTTGGGGCTATCTTTGGGGTAATAAACTCTTTTCTCATGTCCAAAAAGCACCACTCCCATTTTTTATCCATGAGCTTGGCTGGTGACCCCAGAGCCACCAAGCAGCTGCTCCTGAGCACCACATCTTGCCCAGGTAATTTCCACACCCACAGGCTCAGATCTCAAATTTCCTGTCACCAGTGGGTTTTACCACTGTCTGTAGGGTTTAACTTTGATTTTTAGCAGAGCTTGGCCAGGTCCTGCTGCCTCAGCCTTGCTGGGCCCTGCTCTGCTGAGAGCTGCAGCCTATTCCTGCTGAGCAGAGCCATAAATTATTGAGGTTGCCTTCATATAGCAACTTATTGACTACAGCATTGTAAAGTACCCTATTAATGTTTTAAGCATTTCACTTTATTTTAATACAAGTAAATTATTTAGGAAATGTTAAAATGCTTTATGCTTTGACTAATGAGAGTGAAAAGTGTACACAGCATCTTATTTTAATTGGATGTTTACCCTATCCTGTAGAAATCAGGCATTTATTATTTCATCCTTAATTAACTGTGCGTGCAATCCCTGATGGATACACGTTCAGTTTCTTCCACATGATCGAGTAATTAAGAGGCATAAATGTGCAGATTATTTTTATTGGGAAATATGAAATAATTCTGGTTTTCAGTTTCCTTGGTTGCCCTGTAAAGAAGCAGTTGCTCCACACAGGGATGTGTTGCTTGCCTAAATTAATGCAAGTGCAGCACATGAAATTTGGGATAATGTAAATTGATTTGAGAGGTGCAAAACCCAGCCAGCCTGAAATGAGGGATGTCTTTGAGCCTCCCTTTTATCTTTGTTAGCACAGCAATAGTCTGCAAGATCATTTCTGTTATGTCATAGTGCATTAGAGTCATTTTTAGGAATATTGCAGAGTTGTGTGTGGAAGGGACGTTTATGGTGTTTCTAAATTCTCCTGATTGCCTTTTGGATGAGATGTGGAACATCCACTTTTGTTCTAAACTGTGTCCTTGCATGACAAACAGGACACACAGAGGTGGGATAAAGGGCCTAGCAGTACACTCAATTTTGTTTTATCCCTCACCTCACCACTAGAGGTTTTCTTCAGAGAATTTCTTTAAATTTGTGAAAAAACAGCAAAATCACTAAAAAAAAAAAAACCCTACCCTACTCTGAGGACGAGACAGCCCGTGGCTTGAGGCAAAACTCACTTTTAGCTGAATTTTATTGTTATTTCTCTGTTCCTATTCTGTGTCATAGCTCTGAGAAGTCCTGATTAACAGAGATTTAAGCTGATGCCTGATCCTGAGCCAGTTGGGGAGCGAGGAGCAGCTGAGTGCTGGGAGTGTTTGAGGCCAGGCCTGTGACAGACAAGCCCTGTAATGTGCTGTAATGTTGAACCACAGCAAAGGAGCCCTGGCTGATGACTCCAGGAAAAACAGAGCTATGAAAGAGCAGGCAGCAGATTCCTCCTTATGTATATTTGATCAGCCAGCTGTTGTGGCTGAGCTTTCTTGCAATGGTCATGTGTTCTTCTAAAATAAAGAACTTCAGCCTTCAGCTGGAGCAGAGGGAAAGGGGAAAGGGGAAAGGGGAAAGGGGAAAGGGGAAAGAAAGGAAAGGAAAGGAAAGGAAAGGAAAGGAAAGGAAAGGAGTAATGGGAAGGTGTCAGTGCTTCTGAGGAAGCATTCATGAATTGTGAGGATGGCAGAAAACTTCCCCAGAAAACCAGTGATGGTCCCTGCAGTGAGGATGGAGTTGCTGTGGATTTGTATTTGAACAGAATTGTAATAAATTTCCAGGCTTTTTTGGGCTGAAAGAGGCCTTAAAGCTCATCTCATCCCACCCCTGCCAGGGCAGGGACACCTCCCACTGTCCCAGGCTGCTCCAGCCTGGCCTTGGGCATTGCCAGGGATCCAGGGGCAGCCCCAGCTGCTCTGGGCACCCTGTGCCAGGGCCTGCCCACCCTCACAGGCAACAATTCCTTTCCAATATCTCATCTAAACCCACTCTTTGGCAGTGATTACTGATGCACCTTTTACTTGTGTGCAAATTGTAAATGCACCACTTCTTGTCTGTCTGTAACCAATCCTGTCCCTGTGGTAGCTGAGTTTTAGAAGTCTCCCAGATATTTCCAAATATTCTACTTTTTCTTTTCTGTGGAAAAACACATTTCTCCTTATGAGCAGTTATGAAATATGCTATTAGCCCAGATAGCATTGTTGGCAATAAGGCCTCCTGCTGAGCTTTCAGCACGAGTTTGATAGGAAGAAATGCATCCCTGTGATAAAGACTAAAATAAAAAGCTACATGGAGTGTTTAGCTCAGAAAGAGAGGACAGATATTTCTGTGCTAGCGACCTGTTTATTCCAGAGGTAAAGCTGGAAAAATCCTGCACTAAACACTGGTGCTGTGGGATAAACCTGGCTGCTCTTTTTGTGCCTTTCAGCAGGAGAAAAGGGGGATTTTGTGAGGCCTGTCTTAGAAGAGGTTGAAGCAAGAATGTTTTCAATTAAATAAATACTAGACTAAAAGAGAGGAGATTTAGGTTGGATGTTAGGAAGGAGTTGTTCCCTGGGAGGATGGAATTCCCAGAGCAGCTGGGGCTGCCCCTGGGTCCCTGGCAGTGCCCAAGGCCAGGCTGGAGCAGCCTGGGACAGTGGGAGGTGTCCCTGCCATGGCAGAGGATGATCTTTAGGATCCACCCCCCACCAGTCTGAGATTTTATGGCATTTCTGCTCATTTCATTTGCATTTCAGGACTTTTGATCCCTCTTGTGCCTCTGGATTCATTGCTTCCCTGCCTCTGCACATTCTGTGGGTAAATCAGCCTGAAAATGCATTAATTGTGCATGAACCCTTCCTGTGGCCCTGTCCCACCCCTCTGCTTTCCTGTTGTGCAAGAGGCAGGGAGACATCCAGCTTTCAGTGTGGTTCCTAGCTCATTTTTACGCCCTTGTAAAGCTGCTGCAGGATAAAGAATCACAGCTCTGCTCTGCTGTATTAGCCCTTTGCAGGCAGCTCCTCCAAGCAGCATTCCCTGCTATAGATATCATGGAAAAGGTGCCAAGAGGAAAACTGTTCCCTTTTTGCAGATGGAAATAAAAGTCATGCTCAGCTGGGATGAGCTCATCTCTCCTGTTCTGTTTTGTTGGGGTTTTTCCCCTCCCCAAAATGTAGGATTATTGTTTGAACTCTGTTCCAGAACTGAGCTCCTTTCCTCCTAATCCAGAAAAATAACATCCCAGGAGTTCTGCAGGGCCAAAACTTTCCCTGATCTCACCCAGGCAACTTCTCAAAGAGCTTTCCTGTTTGTTTTCAGAAATACTGAAAAATGGAGACATAAAGAAAAGAACATATTAGCTATTTTTATCACTTAAGCCATTTCAGTCCAAACTGACTTTTTGGAGATGAAAACACAGCAATTGAGATACAGATGGATAAGGGAAAAAAAACTATCCCCCAGAAATTCTTTATGTTTTGAGATGTCAACAGGTTTATCATCCCTGCTGGGGATGGAGTGCCCTGAAATAAGAAGGGAAAAGGGTTCCCCCAAAGAGTCACGGAATTGTGGCTGAGATACTTCATCAAGATCACTGCAACTGCAGCAAATGCAGGTAGAGGGGTCTCAAAAAAGCCATTTATTTCATAACTCAGAGATAGGATGAACCACGTCATCCCTGTCCTTAGATATTTCCACTGATAGAGATACCTCAGCTTGGGAATGGAAATATTGGATTGCTTAATGGGTTTCCCTGTTAAAATATCTTTTTTTTTAACTTGTGTTCATCCTTCATCTTTCTCCCAGATATTTCTGTGGCAGAGTGATGAAGAAGTTGTCTTTTAAGTCTGCCAGTGCCTTAAGTCTGTTCTTCCTTATTTACACCCCAGCAAGACCAGGTTTCTAGTTAGAAATATCATTTTAGATTGATAAAATTGGTAAAATCCTCCACTGTGGGTTGCGGTTTTTTTCCTGTTTTCTTGTAGGTGCTTTTATACATAAGCCAAAAAAAACCCAAAGGGGACATACACATATATTTATAGCAACATATATACACAAAGGTTTAATTATTTATAATGGTGAACACACCCAATTCTGTTCATTATAATGTCATTTTCAGGAGCTATTTTTTACATCAGCCATATGGAGCTGTGAGGGATGGCTGAGCTGGCTGCCTTGTTCACAGTTTACCATGGAAGTGCTGCAGATTCTGGATTTTACAGATAAAAAGAACCCTCTGGGTGGAGGCAGGGCAGAGCTGCTGGCAGAGCCTTCCTGGATGCCCCTTTGGGCAGGACACAGAGGGGAGGAGAACATGGATGGAGGAGACAGAGGGAAAAACCCCTGGGAAGGGCTCAGGGTGTGCTGGCAGGAGGGAGGAGTTGGTGCAGATGTGACAGAAGCAGGATGGGGTTTGCAGGGCCTGGGATGGGCTCTGGGGGCTGGTTGGAGCCAGAAGCTGTGGAACTGCTGGATGACAAGGCAGGGGTGCCTCACTCAGGACCTCACTCAGCACTCTGGGTTTTCCTTGATGTCTCAGGTTTGAGCTTTTATATTTTTCAGATTCTGTGCTGCTTTAGTGTGCAGTTCTGAGCTTCACATGAGGGGATGCTGAGCTCTGCACAGAGCAGGGAGACAAAACAATTCCTGCTCCAGCTGGGGACCAAGGACAAATGATCCAAATCTCAGCCCCAAGAGCACAAACAACGTGGGCTGGAGAGAGAAAAACAAGCAGGATGGGAGTGCATGGGCTAAAGCTGGAATGGGACAATGAACTCCAAGGTGCAAATGGAGCAGAACTGATCCAAGGGAGATACCTTGTGACTGGTTGTGCATTTTGGGACCATTTTGGTTCATCTTGGGTGCAGCCCTGGCTGGGCTCTTGTGCTGCCCAAGGTACATCCATTGAGGCCTCTCAATAAATCTCTATTTTATTCTTTAG
>WBNO01011916.1:0-23999 GCA_013400575.1 Peucedramus taeniatus
TGGGGGCCGCCGGCCGCCCGCCCACCCTGCGCCCGGGGGAGGCGGCCGCGTCCCCCAAACACGGACGGGTCGAGCTGGGTCGGGATAGTGTGGCGCTGCTCCAGTGCCGCCCAGGATCCGGAGAGGTCTTCGCCGAAATTGATTACTCGGGGAATCACCTGGCTTCCTGCTGATGGGGCAAAGCGTGACTAGCGCACGGGCTGCCTCTAGATGCGGAGGCATGGCTCGTGAAGGAGAAGAATTTAAATGAAACAGAAATCTGCGAGGATAAACGAGTTTGCACAATTCAGCAAGGATTTGTCTAGCCTTAATATTCTGGTCCTCATTTTCCATTAAAAGGCTTGCTTGTTATCCTAGCACTAGGTCAGTAAATAGCAACTCAGCATGATAGGAAAGCATTTACCAGAAGTAAGCTTTAAGTAGAAACTTCAATCAGTTTCAGCAAGACCAGAACTTTTTTTCTTTACTACTATTCCTGACTCCCATATCTATCTCAGAATGGTCTGAGAATGAATAAGTGTTTCTTCCGTGACACTGAGAATACACAGTATCATATAAATGCTAAGTACCAACCATCCATCTATCCATGAAAGCCAAGTACAATACTTCAGTGGTTACTAGTCTCTTGCTGTTACCACTGATCCTTTACAAACTTAACTTCTCCTTTCTGGCAAGAATCTAACAGCTGTTCAGAGAAAAGTAAATTCATCCTAGGACAGACAAGTAAAATCAGGGCAAAGACAGTAAGTAGCAGGAGGAGTTACTCTAGCTTAGTTCTCTACTAAGAAGGGGCACTTGAGAGGGCAGCTGTTTTACTGTTTGCCTCTTTTCCAAGTCATGGAAGAACTACCCAAGTACACTGCCAGAGCACTCTAAGGAGGGAGAAAACTCACTGCAACAGTGAGGAGAAGTGAAGAGGATTTCTTTTCCAACATTTTTGAGACCTACACAATACCACATATCTGGTTTGAGGAAGAGAACTAGGTTCTAAAGTAAGTTTAAAAGTCCTAGTGCATGTGTGTACTTGCATGGACAGGAGGGGGAACACATGAGATCACATCCACTGTATCTGACTTGCCTCTTTACACAGAGCAAAGGTAGATCTTGTCAGGTCTTCTTAGGCACATTCTGAGAAAGTCTCTGTATATTTATACACTGTGATAATTACAAGCATAGAAGCAAGAAGGAAATGCAGAGGCCCTTGCCAGCTTCGTTCATATTCATTGAGAAAACACATGGATCCTCCCCAAGTCACAGATGTTCAATATGAAAATGCCTGAATTCCACTGAATCACAGCAAGTTTGGAAAAACAGCCATGTCCCTTGCAGCCCATGCTGTCACTAAGAAAACATGTGAATCATGTTCAATCAGGCACATTCACCAAAAAACTAAACAAAACCTGCTGTTGACATGGTCAGGCAGTGCTTAAAGAGCAAAATTCTGTATTCAGATACAGCATGCATAAAGATAGCAGGGGAAAAATAAGACTGACGTAGTTATCTGTGGTTCTGGCAGTATTCATGTATTTTGTGAAACTAGGACACTTTAACAGTTTTATATGAAGTAAAGTCATATGAAAGCACTGCCCAACTACAGCATGTTTCCAGAAATACATCTTTGGGACACTAAAGATGTTTTGCCTACTGTGAGCATGAGCTTTACCTCTTAAGTGTTCTTCTACCTTCTTTGTGTTTCTGCCTTCCCTGAGTCTATTCTTTCCTCCGTTCCTTTCTTACACATTTTCTCTTCCTCTCTTTTGCCATGTTCATGACCTCATTCTTTTCTTCCACAAATCACAAACAGAAGTTTCTAAATCTTGAGGAGATGTTTGCCATCTCCTGGATATATTTAGCTGCTCCTGCTGTTCCCCATCTTCTCAGTGACATGCTGACCTACACAAAAAAGAGAACTGACAGTTCTAAGACATGGAGAGGAGCTGTCACAATGACAGTATCCCAGGAGATGCAGGGTGTCAAAGTTTTACTGAACTAGCCACCTCCTACATCCTCAACAGATTGCTCTCATAGTGAACACACTTGTCAGCTCCTCAGATCTACAAAGTCTTCCAGTGTAAAACGTGGACAGGAGGATAAGCATATTATCTGAAGATGAGGGGTGTCAGTTAGAGTACACAAAATGCCTGAGCATTCCAGTTTAGAAGGGATTGCTTGTTGGTGAGCCAGCCTGCTCAGTTAGATACGAGAAAGTTACTTCTCCCGCTGTTCTCCTGTTCCATTCCTGGAGGGGGTCACTTCTGGCTTTGTAGGCAGGGGAACAGCATAGGAATTCCCTTTTAAGCCTGTGTCTTCAGGCAATTCTACATGAGCATCTCTCTAATCCACTATGCAAGGCAGTGAACTCTGGTGCTCCCGAGCAGCTCCACATGCCAGATTCAGCTGTGCTGTGGCAAGGACCCAACCTCCAGGAAAGGAGCAAGGAAGGAAGCTGGAAGGTGATAGCTGTATCAGCTGCTTAAATTTAATCAGCCCATATTTGCAAATCACAATTTGCTATAGCTTAATCCTCCTTGGATTAATTGGAAATTCTTTTTCCTTCAAAGAGGATTAAACTATAGCAAACTAAAGTTGGGTATGACTCTAGAGTGCAAAAGATCATTGGAACAGAGATAGTGTTGTTATAACCACGAAGGTCTATCAATACCAGAATTATTTCTACCTACAAACATTGCCTCGCCCACGCAACAGCTGTGGCAGCTGAAGATGTGACTCTCCCATGCTGAAGGCATGACTGAGGTGGTAAAGCACTATGAGCACTTCCTTTTCTGCTGCTCTCTGGCTCACTGCAAGCCATCTTCAGCAGCAGCAGCAGCAGCAGTTTTAGCCAAGCCACCTGACTCGGGGCTGACGCAGGGCGGGAGCGCTGCAGGACCCATTCCAGTGCTCATTAGATGGGCGGTAGCAGCCAGCTGAGGGCAGAGCGCGGCTGAACTGCTCCAGACAGAGCTGAAGCAAATAAAACCTGAAAATTTTTCCATGAAGTTATTTCCTGCTGTTTGAACACAGCATGGTCTCAGCTGCTTGTTACTGCCTTTCAGCCAGTGGGCACCATGCTTCCATTTCTGCCTACCAGGTGGTGCTCCCTGATCCTCTGAGGGTTTAGTTTAAGGACAGAGATTAGTTTAAGCAATGCTGAAACAATGATTTCCATTAACCCCAGTGATTTTTTTCCTATGCTGGGTTACAGAACACCCATATAAATCAGCTTTCTGGCAAAATTGTGGTGTGGGGAAGCACTAATATCTTCAACTATTGCAGCTGGATCTGAGAAAGGATGTTTGTCTCCAGCCTCACTGGCTGGGGTCACTATGGATATTCAGCCTCTAATATGTGATATATGGAGAAAGCGTTAACTTTGCAGAGCATCAGGTGTTTCATTATTTATAGTTCCCCAGGCACACATATATTGATTTCAGCAACACCTCCTTGAAGGAGTGTCAGCTGCACAAAAGATTTGCTGGTAACCACATGGAGGCTGGTCACAGTTACTATAATAAAAAGCTATGTAGGGACTGCTCTCCTTATAAATGCAGAGAAATGTAATTAAGAGTATTTTTTTTTCCTGGTAGCCATCATTTAACTCTTAATCACAAGCTAATTTGCTAAACTCCTTTTGCTGTGAAATAATAGATGCTTCACCTTCTCTGTTGAAAAATTGTGCAGTTGCCAGAATCTAACTGGAAATAATGTACCTGAGTTGGTCTTCAAAGGTAGGCATCTGTTTGTAGTACAGATAGTATTAGTGGGATTTTTCAGTTTCATTTCAGATTTACCACAATGCCTTTGCTCCACCTGTAGAGCATGTTGCTGCTGCCTTCTGTGGGCAATTACTTCAGAATTTGTAACTCAGATATAACCATATAAATAGGATTACTCAGATCAATATTTTCACATTAACTTTATTTCTAGTCCACTTATCTCATATGCTGTCAACCAGACTTAATCATCTGTCCCAGTTTTGTGCTTCCATTTTATGGATCTTCATTAATCTCTTTGCTGTTTATCCCATTCTGTTTCTACACACCTCCCGAGCTGCAAATCCAATCACTTGTCAAGATGATTGCTCAAATATACTTAGATGTGCCTGAAAAAATTGGCTGTGTCCTGCACATGTTAAATGTATCCCACTACCTGCCGCAGGATGAAGACATTTTTTGTTATACACAATATATATATAACTGATCCTTTATTATGAACAAAGTTTATAGAAAATGTTGAATAAAATATTAAAATAAATATTAACATAATTAAATTAGATTCTACTAGGTAGGTGTTCATTCAGATTTTGACATCCTAACCAATTTTATATCTATACCTATATTTAGTTTATAAACTTGGTCACAGATTTAATTAATCTAGCAATGAGATTTTATCCAAAAGTAAAAGACTCCATATTTGATAGCTGTTCACTGCCTCATTTGTAATTAGCATGATATGGGGTTATCTTTAAGACAGAAAAAAGGCTTATTTCTTTAGCTGTCTGTTATTCCAACAAGCTGATGCAGATTTGAAGCAATCTCTTTAGGATGGCAAAGGGTTCAGCCTTACAGGCCAGGAATAAACACGCCAGAGCTTCCCACTACATGGGCTGCATTCCACATAAAGCTGTCCTTTGCCATCTGCTTGCCACTGCTGATTCAGACCTTGGTGGCCTCTCTAAAACCTGAAAGGTAGCTCCAGAAAGTGCGAAAAAATATATCCCAGGCTGGATTTAATACTCCTTGGATATAATATCTTGTTGAATTTTCACACAAAATTTATGAGATTATCTACATTATCAGCTTTTCTCACACAATAATAGATCACAACCTGCAATCAGATCCAGTAGTCAAATTCTATGTGTGTAGAAGAGTGAAAGAAAAAAAGATGCAGATGTGAGAAACAAAATAGGACCAAATCCTATTATCTGATGTGTTTGTCTGAGCTGCAGATGATACTGAAAGTATTCAATGACCAAACACATTTGCAGGAGCTCCAAATCCAGATAATCTTCATCTGCATCCAGATGAAGATATAGTCTTCATCTGGATGCAGCCTCTTAAATCAGAGATGTGAGTGCAGCATTATAAAAGTTATTCCATATCTACAGGAGATGATATCCTAGCATTTACTATGGTTCCCAACCTATCTCTCTCTAAGCTTTGAAGCTTTGGAAATCCAGAACTGGCTGAGAGCATGTAAAACAAAACCATTACAACCATATCTGAAGACACAGAAGTCATCAGGCAGAGGATTGCTCCGAATTGGCTCTTCCCAGATTTCCCTTCAGTGATGTCAGTTAGCTGATGTTGAGGTTGGCCAGCAATGTGCACAGCACTGGTGGTGCCAGCAAACCAAAATACAGTAGTTGGAAGTTAAAAGTCAGTTAACAGAGTGCAAGCTGCAAATGATGCAAATAACAAGAACGATTGCAATGGCATGCCATGGGGTAAGATGCATTTTCTGTCACTTGCAATCTTTAAATCAAGGTTAGACAGCTAACAGACATGTTCTATTTCAGCCACAAATGACAGGGCTTTAGGCAGGAATTACGGAGTAAAATGAAGTCAGGCTAAACGATTAGGCTGTTCCTTTCTGGCTTTCACATCTATGAAAATCCAGCTTCCCAGGGCAGCTGCCCTGATCACAGAAGAGCAGCCCACACAGTGTGCTTGAGACTGGAAACCTGCTGCTATCACTTCATCAGCTGAGGTCCCTGCTGAGGACTTGTGGCACTGAGAGGAGGGAGGGTCTACACATAAAGCTGTATCTTAATATGCTAAGCCATTCTGCCAACTGATTCCCTTGCCGCATTGAGCTAAGTAATTATTTTAAATAGCTGTAAATCAGAAAAGAGCTTTGCTTTTAAAAGTGAAATATACCATAATCCATGTGTGAATTAATGCCCCTGGCTATTTTCTCTCTCTCACGTGTACAAACACTAAAAGCAATGAATTCACCAGCAGTTTTAAGGCCTTTGTATTCCTCTTCCAGATGATAATTTCATAAAGAGTTTTGATGCCTGAGTTTTGGCTGCTGTGCTACAACTGACACTACCACAACTACATTCCTGAAAGGTTCACATGTTTTCTTAAGCAGTCTATTAAGACAAAGCTATAAATACACAAGAACAAAGCAATCCTCCTTGTCCCGATATAAGTGCCCTGACCTGCTGATTTTTAGGGTACATGGTATTATGCAGTACTATGTATTTCTTTGGGGAGGTGACAGCTGGAGGTGTGGCTGGATGGGGTGAAAACCCCCAGCAGCCATAGGGGAGCAGATGTTTGTGTTACCTCCTGTAGCAGGTTTGCTTGTATTGGCAGCTGTAATACAAATGCCAATTTGTACAATTGCTGGGTAATCATGATATTTTGTTCAGTGGTAGTGGAGCCCCTATCACCTTCTCAACAGGCACCCCTTTTTACTAGATGTGAAAACAAATTTCTACAAATCTTAACTTAATTAATGAATCCTATTTGATTGAAAGTAAGCCAGACTGAGTGGACAGAAGTTGATTGCCTATTTTAATTTAGGTCATATAAGCTGCATCTAAAAGCAGTTCTGACAACTTCCTTGAGCCTCTTCATGTCAGCAGGGGGAAATCCTACTTTTCTGGTGCTGTCACTGAATTATCCAACATCATATCATTTTTAATAGGGTTTATCACTACAGAATCTTTATGGGGCTGAGAAGGCTCATAATCACCATTCCACAGAGGACTGCAGGCAGATACTAAGATAGGGCACATTTACATCCTGCAATGGACAGAGACCCCTGAGGTGAAACTGAATCTGCTCTTCAGCTGGAGGTGTCACAGCACCACCCTAAAAGGCCCCAGCCTGAAAAACCAAACCCAAGGTGGGCTTATATGCTGGAAAAGCCCCAACCATCTCACCATCACAGTTCCTAGTGCCAAACAGTCTTTGCAGTTTTGTAAAGACAGTGATCCCAGACAGTGAATGCATTGGGGTGGGGAGCTCCCTGTGGAGCCCTCACTCCATGTGCACAGTCACAGAGGGCATCAGCAACACAACCTGCACTTCCTGAATCCCAAGGCAGTGCCTTTGGGCTTTTTTTTCCCTGCTTGCTTTTTGTATTTCACAGTCAAGCTTCTTTTTTTTTTTTTTTTCGTGTGTGTGTGTGTGTCCAAGAATAAAATAACACAGGCTTTTACCAATTTTAGCTATGTATTTTCTGCTCTGGTGGTGGGAATGTCAGCTATGAGATGCTTGAGATCACAGCATCTCAGCAGTGGTTTTAAAGCTTCCAACATGGACATCACACTGTTACCACAACAGATTGTTCCCCACCATAAAAAAGTCAATAAAAATATATTTCTAAATGGTTTTTTTTCCATCACTCCTAGAATATTCATGAATATTCACATCTCTGACTATGTTACCTTAAACATAACCCTAGGTATGGGTTGCAATGCTCCCATGTATCATACTGCAGTAAATACAAAAATCAGTGTGTTTCAGAGTAAACTCAGAAAAAAAGGATAGGGAGGAGGAGAAGTTTCTTAAGCCTTTAAGTAAGGCATAAGATAAACTTCTGTAATGTATTTAGAGAAAAAAGAAAGACTACTAGGCATCTGTAAAAGGAATGCAGGACTTCTGAATGCATGTACATTCATGCACTAGAATATGACAATAGGAACAAGAAGATATCCTAGAAAGACTAAATTCCTACAGCTAATTTTAGGCAAGAACTGTCTGTAGCCCAGCTTACTATTTCAATTCCATTTGCCATGTGTTCATGCCTGACTTGACCACATTGTTTCTGAATTCCTGCATCAAAGGGTTTATGGCTGCTTCTTTTAAAATAACTCAAAATGCATCCCATCTCTGAACTGCACTGAAAAATGCCATCAGGAAAATGAAACTGGATTCCTAAACATGTTCATCAGAGTAGGCATCTTGGGTACAGCATAGCTGGGGTGGCCTCTCCCAGTGCCACGATGCCCCCAGCCACAGTCATACTCTAAAACTGGGTACCAGCACTTTGGGAATTAGAAAAGTGCATCTATTTTTAAATACATTTTTTTTCCTAACAAGAGTTACTAGCCTTTTTTAGGTTACCTAGGAAAAGAATTAATGCTATTCTTTTGAGACTTTACCAATAAGAACAATATGCCACTCCTGAAAGGAGTTGTGAAGTGTTTAGCTCTAGAACCGGATGTGCAACAGGTCACACTCTGCTGGGAGTAGACCTCAGGCAGAGGAAGGGGCAGTTTATACCATAAATCCCAGTGTTGCTCACATCTAGCAAAAGTAAACCAGCACTGAGAAGGGCATAAAATATCCTAGTAAATTCAAATGACATTGCTCTTCTACAGCACAAGACTTATTTGACTGAAAATTCAGAGAACAGAGAAACTGGGCACTCTGCTAACTTTGGGCTCTGCCCAGAGCCTTATTTTCCTTTCACACAAACCAGGGAAGGACTATTTCTACAGCCAGCCTCTTGGCTGGTCTCTAGGAGAGGACTTCCCTCAGGGATGCCACAGCTACCCCACAGCCCCCACTATGCATGGGAAGAGCTGCTGCAGGGATGACACAGATGGGCTCCCCACTGCCACACAGGGGCGGGCACATCTGGCTCCAGATCGTGCCTGCCCCACACAGGGACTCACTCTGCCTTCCAGCTTCCCAGCCCTGACCACCATGTCCCTGCCTCTGCCCACCACAAACCTACATCTGCCTACCACCTCCCAAATGAAAACAGGCAAAACGCTCAGACCACCACACAAACCCAAGGAATCACACAGGGCAAAATGGCATTGTCCCTTCAGTAAGACCTGCATGCTTTCTCTCTGACTCTGTCTGCAGTTTATTGCTGCATGGTGGGAGGGCAGGGGAGGAGGCCATCGAACTCGCTGTGGCTGTAGGTATTTCTCTAGGTCTGGGAGCAGTTCACAACTTCCTCACTTATTCTAAAGAAAACAACACGCACAAAAGTGCTCCTGCAGGGCTGAATATGGAGTCTCTCTCAGGCTCAAATCTCAGTTTACACCCATAGAAAAAAACATATTGCCAGCATGAGCTCATGACAGGGTGATCTCTCTCTGAATGCTCATTTTGGCTTATGCACTTGGAACAGCTTGCTGTTTTCTCTGCAGCTCAGTCGTGTGATATTTCACCTCACTCTTCATCAAGAACCAGGAGGGGTCTGTAGTGCAATGGAATGAAAAAATAACAGCACTTTTAATTTAATGTGCATTTCTTTTATGAGAGGGCCTTTTGAAATGATAGACAAAATTTTTATTTTCATGCACAAAGCCATTCTCTGCTAGGGGAAGAGTTCAGGTCTGCATTTTCTCTTTTTTCTCTCTGTCATGAATGAACTGCTTTCAGTTGTTGACACAGGCTGTCAGAATTTCATTGCACTAAACAGATTGTTGGCAGCTGGTGGGAAGGTAAAATGAATTCATCTACATTGAAATAATAGTTTGTACTTTAGAAAGTGGCATTCATTTACAAGCCCTAAAGCTCTCTACAGATGTGAATGAATGAAGCTTTATAGTGATCCATTGGAGGGGTAAGCAGAACATGTACTTTTCAATCCCAAGCACAGAAGGCACCTGACTTTTCCAAGGTTAGACTAAATGCACCTGAACCAAGATCTACTGAAATCAATAAAACACTTTCTGCAACTTTAAGGCATGCTGAGCTGAGACCTAAGCTAGTGACAGAAATATAAAATAATTCATAACCCTCAAATCTCTCTCCTAATTGCTATTTTAGGCTACTTTTCTTCCTTCTGTTTCAGAACAGGCTTAAACCAGAACATCAGCCAAACCACAAAAATTTATTACATGACAATATGATACAAGAGAATTTGTGTTAAAGCTTTCCAGAAAAAATCATATTGCAAGGACAAATAATAATATTTTGTGGCCAAGATAATATTTAAAGAAAATCAGAATAAGTTGAAATATTCCCATAGGCTTCTTTGCTTGAACACTAAAGAATTTATCTGAATTTTTTATTTACTGCAACAACTTTATGCCATTACTGCCCAGGTTAAAGGGACAGGGCTATAGCAGAAGTACCAGCTAGAATTCAGGACTCAGTAGTGTACCAGGGAAATGAAAAATCTGAACCACTCTGAACTGTGCACTATTAGGCTGCTAAACAGATGCAAGTCTTTAGCAGTGAGCACTTGAATAATCTTTTAATTTAAACCACACCTTTTTAATTGCAGTAACTGCCATGTAGTCATAACTGTAGGATCCACTTGGAAATACAGATGTCTCTCAACTACATGGAAGCAAGTTATCATGGCTGGGATTAGTCATACCACAGCAACAGGAAGACACCCAAGTTGCTCTGAAAAGACAAACTTATTTACATGCACACAATACCATCCAAACAGCTCTACTGCTTTCACACCCAAGCTGGGAAAAGCAGATCTCTCAGTAAAAGTTTGGGACTTCTCTGCTCTGCAGTCAACAGCATCCCCAACATTTTTATCTTACCAATTATTTGTAATACCTGCTCATGCTCTGATTTACATGGGCTTTGTATTAGCTATGGTTTTATTTTCTCTAGGTGGTCACTTCACTGCATATTTAGGCTATATGCAGTTACAGTAATGGAGGATTCCCCCAGTTACCTGCTAACCACAGTCCTGCAGCGGAAAATATCATGGCATCAACTTCATCCATTTCTCTCCTTCCTTAAGTTCCAAACCACTTATTCATCCCCTGGAGATGTTCTGACCAGGACAAGAATGGAAGTTTCTTCCAGAAACAGAACAGAAATGGCTCTCCAGCTACCCCTTTTCTCTCTTACATTTGCAGCCTTCCAGGCCGAGGGCCAGCACTAACTGGTGGCTGAGCCAGGAAAGGACAAGCTCCTTTGGACTGTTGGAACTTCCTGGGCCAAAACTAACATATTCAAATCAAGGCAGGAGGTGGCCAAAGCAGACTGTGGAGCACAGGCATCATGCATTCACAGGGGATAAAACCAGCCCATCATGTCCATGGGTATCGATTTCTCATCAGGTAGGAGATGCATCTTCATAAGGAGCATGTTGAAGGAACCTGCTGCAGGGAGGCAGAAACCTGGTTGAAATGACAAGGTCTGTGTCCACAAGGATTCTTCAGAATCTCCCCATGCCAGGTAACAAACAAATAAACCCTGCAAAGTTCTCCTGGCTACTAATGATTTCTTGAGCATCTAGAAATCCAGCCAGAATGAGGTTGGAAGCCCAACTAGGCCTTTGGATCATAGACTTGGAACAACCTAAGACAGACACCCTCAAAGGGCAAGATACTCTGCTTTCTCTGCTGATTACAACCCCCATCCAGAAAACTCACCTCAGCCTCCTTCAGATCTGGTTTCAAACATTTTCTTCCCATCTGTGCTCCTTTCTCATCTAACTCTGTGCAATGCTGCTGTTGATGGATTACACAAAACAGAGATATAAGATGAAGTATATATTGTTAATGTTCTAAAGACTCTCCCATCCATATTTCTTTCCAAGGACCCCAATATAAATGAAGACTGCTCCTCCTAAGCCAGAGAAGAACAATCATTACATATTCTCTACAGGACTATTTTAGTTCATTCACGAATTATCATAACATATAAAAACATATGTAAAAAGTATCGGGTGAAACGCCTGCCTGACTGGAGTCAATGGCAAATCTCCCATTTACTCCAAAGGGAGAAAATTTCATCCACTAAGTTCCAAAATGAACATTTTCTTGGATATATATATATTAGGCAGATGCTCTGTGTTTGCTCAACAGCTAAAGAAAGTTATTCTTTTCATGCAAAATGCAGTCTTGTCTCCCCACTAGAAAATAGACTTTGAATAATTTCTTCAGAAAATAATACCAAATTGTCAGGGTTTGTACTGTCTAATCTGGGTTTGGCATAGCCAAGTGAACTCGCTGGCTGCTAGCCCTGCCATTAATAGTAACAGCACAGTTTGGGACTTCTCCTTTGGTTTTCCACTTGTACATGTCTCTGTGTCCAATTTCAAACACAGTTAATCATGAAGCAAGGAATAAATGGAAAAGTGGAAAGGTTGAGGATGGGGAAATGCATCAAGATTCCTCTCAGTGAGTAAAAGGGCAATGACCTGAGCACCAGGGAGATTAAACTGGGGCAGAAAAATGTGTTCAGAGAGGATGCCTAGCCATCCTGGCAACAGTTATGACTTGCCTCTCACAGCTTTCTGCTGCTCCTCACATGGGTTGCTGCCCTGCAGCCACAGGACAAGATGCAGGCCAGCATTTCATCTGCTCCAGTTCACGCTTCTGAGTTAACCTCAACTGCCTCAATTTGCACCAAGAAAGTGGGCAGTGAATCACAACAGGCTGGGACACAGGCAGGCTCCTGCCAAGGGCTGCCTCTGGCCAGGGCGTGGAGGCCAGGCAGGTACGTGGGCGCTTATCCGGGGATTGCAGCCAGTTCTCCCATGCACTCACATCATGGACAGCAACATGGCAGATCCAAGGACATCAAACTGCTGCTGATCACAGGTAAAAAACTCCCCAAGAGGTGAAGATAACTGGGAAAGTAAAGATCTTCGGGGGGAGGATGAAGAGTGTTAAAATTCTCTCTTGGGAGACTTTCATTTCCTACTAAATTACTCCTCTGTGAACTCATGCCTGGCTTTTCCTCTGCCCATCAATTAACATATTAAAAAGCCTCACCAGAGTGCTGGGAGACGCAATTCCCTCTTCAGAACCTACATCTAAAGCAGCCATTCAATGCAGGGAGCTTTTGTATACTCAAGTTTAGAAGCCACTTCACATTTTTTGACCCATTAGAGAGACAAAACTCTTTGACTAATATCTCAGCTTGGGGATTTTTTCCCTCCTTGAAGAAACACAGAAAAAAGGCAAAGGCACAACAATGAGAAAATGGTTCAAACTGGAATTTTAAACAGGTGTTTAGACAGAACAAATATTGATCCCTCGGTTAATCTCTTTCTGAGGTGGGAAAGGACATGAAAGAAGGAAACAGTACATTAATGCAGTTAGAACATTTCAGAAGTAATTGAAACACCCCATCCCAGCATGCCCAGCATAGTCTCTCTGGCTGCCTCACCCCAATAAGTATTTACTGATTTTAACTGATTATACTTCGAAATACAAAACAACTCAGTCTGGTAGAAATCACCTCTCCTGTTCTGACTAGTACAGATTCAGGGCACAAATGTGACTGCAGAATTTGCCGAAGAGGGATTATGACCAAAGGTGCTGGCAGAGAAAAGAAATTTTAGAAAATGCAGCCACGAGGACAACGCTTTAAATTTCTCTGCCAATGTATGCTGGGTGGATTTATTTACCTTTGGTCTATGAGCCAAGTCTCAAGACTTATCTGTTGGCTTAAATCTCTACTAAGGGAAAAGAGGAAAAATTAGGGGTTTGATAGAGAAAGTTTTATAGCATTAAGTTTATGAGGTTTGATCCTATGGCCCTACTTCTGCGGTGGGTTTATAGGACACAAAAAGCACATGAAAAATCTTACTTCATTGTTACTTCTCAATACTTATTCTCTTGTGCACTTTTTATTTCTACTTCCTTCTATCAAAGGAGAAAAAGTCCAGAACAGATGTGGAAAATGTAGATAGATGAAAAGTGAGTCAATCAACCAGCCAAGACAGGTATTTCAAAAATGTTAGTGCTTCTTAACCACACCTTGGTCTTTTCACCATCTTGTCCCTGGTGCCTCCAGTGTCCTGTTCCCAGCACACAGGTGAGCTGGGCAGAGTTCATGGCAGGCTTGGGCTCACACTGGGGGTTTCTGTGTGCAGTACCACACACATGAAAACACATTAAATGATGTACGCATGAGCAAAGCTGGCTCAAAGATGTGAATCAAAGAGAAAAAGGAAAATGAGTGAAAAGGACATGAGGCAAAGACAGCAAATAACACCTGTTTATCAGACCATTGAATGAGTGTGTTTTTTCATTTAAAATGCAGTATTAAAAAATAATAGTAAAGAAACTCATCATATTAACTGAGGCAACTAATGGAAAACAAATGCATGGTTCCAATGAGCCAGATACGGAAAAAATGCCAAAGAAGAAACTTTGGCAAGACAAAGAAGACTTCAGAGCAGAGTAAATACAAGAACATTTCCTCTCCCTCCTCCTGTAATGGGATGGAACAGCAAGGATCACCATACACACAGAGTGCATATCACAACATTCATGTCTTGGTTTAAAAGGAGAAAAGAATGTGAAATAGGAACTGCAAATTTAGCTTCCCAAAATTTATTTCCTCAGGAATGTGCATATGCTTTGTTTTCTCTAAGCTTAATATCCAGTGTGAAAAGTAGATGGTTGTGTGGGGTTTGCATGGCCAACTTTTGGTAGTGTGTGCTGGTGGGGATGGATGATCAGGCAGCAAACAGCCCAAAGAGCTGGGCACATTTCCAAATAACTGACACTGCCCTGCTGAAGCATCTGTCACTGCCACTAGGTAGCTCCTAGGAAAGGGTGGCAAGAGGTGGGACATGTATGGAGCAGCACAGGCTGGATCTACCTCAGTACCTGCGTGAAAACCTCCGAACTGGGACATGGCCCCCAGGACTGGTACTTCCTCTACTTTGAGCCCTGTAGGAAACATTTTGGTTTTTAGTAGCAAAAATGCTTCAATACTAATATTTGGACCAATGGATGCAAAACCATCCTAGCAACCCCCAGAGATTTGTAAGAAACAAGCTTTGCAAGTAACTACAGTCGTCAAGCCCTTGAACAGGAACTAAGCACAGCACCATGGGGCAGGATCCATTCCTGTGCTATGCTTAGTTACTGCTCAGGCTGTGTTTGTTAGGGACAATGATCACTGCAGGGAGACAATGAGCAAAGCAGCTGTAGACTGTCTGTTTAGCAAATTGCATTGACTTTGCCAAACAAAATTTAGAAATCCAATGGAGAGAATCAGTGATACTTCTCAGTCCTATTTCAAATGCAAAAAACCCAAACAGATATACAAAACTATTTGTAGGAAAACGTGAAAAATGCAACTCCATGCTCAGTGCGCCATATAATTGTGGCAAATTATAGATCACAACCATTATTTTTATTGAGATGCTTTCAGACAGGAGAAACAACAAAGTTGTCAGCAGAACAGCTTTAGAGTCTCTACAAACTCCACAGTGGATTTTAGAAGACATGACCCTATAAATACAACAGTGTTTCCAGCAGGTGATCCCTTTCTAACCTCTAGGCATCAAGAAACACATTTCTTCTTCCCCTGTAATACACTCACTTCTCTGATGGTCTCTGGTGCTCAGGAGGGAAACAACATTATTATTTCATTCCCTGAGCCAACAGGGACAAAGAGGCTTTTGGTAGGAGTGGAAGAAGGAGCAGAGCTCTAGATTGGGAGGACAGTGTAATGGCTGTGTCTCTGTCACCACCTCCCTCCATTCTGGAAGGGGCAGGCTGAGAATGAGGAAGGACAGGGTCTGTGCAGGAAGGAGGAAAGCAACATCTCACTATGCTGACCACTGTCCTAATCAGCCTCAGCACAGGGGGAAATTACAGCAGTCTAAGGAAAACTAAAAGCACTGAAAATGAATTTTAAAAGTTGAGAATCAAATGCATTTTTGCAAGAGGCTTACCGGACTATAACTACTTAGCATCAAAATGTGAGGCTAAGACATTTTTATTTTTTCCAAGGTAAGGTTCTCAGGGAACATTACCTTTATTCTCTCTTGCATAATACAAATTATGTTCCCCTATTACTGAAAGAGAGAAGTGGCTTTACATGAACTGCATGTGAGAACATACAGGAAAACCTTTCAAAAAAAAAAAAAAAAGCAGGAGGGAGAAAGAAGAGGAAAGAGGATGAGCAAAGTGTATTATTTATGCAGTAACATTTCTAAATTCAAACACATACTACGTTGGTCCTGTCTACACTAGAGAAAAGCACCATGTTAAAAAAAGTGAGAACTGACGTGTCTTAAAGCAAGGAAAACAGTGTGAAAACACAGTATTGCCCCGAGGCAGGAGTGACAACAGCTGTGTTATTTTAAAACATGCTGGCTCCTAGTGGTTAACTGTGAGGTGTGTCCTGCGGAAAATTTCCAGTTTTGTTTGTCACATCCAAGACACCTCTCCATACAGGTATCAGTTATCACCAGAGCTGTTTCAAATTAACTGCTGCAGTATAAGCAGGGTGTAAGGCACACACAGAACAGAACACAGACATTTATGTTCTGGCTGTTCATTTTATAAACACACCTCACCTCACCATCCTTTCTGCCTTCCCTTTGAACAGAGCAACAAGATGTAGGCTTTTCTTTTTGGAAGACATGTATGGAGATGCAATATCCCCCAGAGCAGAACGTACTCCCATTTTCTGCTTGTGACCATTACTGGTAATGGCTCTTTGCCCGTGATTTTTTATTTTTCTATAGGTACTGTGTTATCATGAGACTTGTAAGTCCTGGAATACTCCTGAGTCCAAAATTTTAAGACAACTTAGAAGTCTGACCACAATTTAAAGGTCTTTATTACCTGCAATACTAGATCTGTTTACTATTCACGGCAACTATTTACAGGGTTTAAGAAACTAGGAAATTGTGAACCAGAAAAAAGCTAGACATTTTCTCAAGGACAGCTTTTCACTCACAGAGATTTTGGCATTCCTCCACTAGAATATCCCCTGCTCAGCTTCGCCAATACAAAGCATCTGCCAGGATAGTCAGTCAGGTTAGCCTAAACGTTTCTCAGTGGAATGCTGAGGTTTAGCAACTGTTACTGGGCACACTGCTGAGCTGAACATGTTAAAAAAGAGAAAAAACCCAGACATGATTTACTTGAACATCTTCCTCACTTTGGTTTAGGTTTCCTTTTGTGTGCCTCATTCAATCTCAGGCTTTACTGCCTGCCTATTTTCTTTTAAGAATGCGAAAGCTGTTGTCAGATTTTGTTATTAAAACCAGTGTGAGGCATTGTTAACAACCACTGGTACATTTTATACACAGTGTGCTGTATTACTAAGATTTCTCAAGAAAAATCAAGTAGGTTGAGAGGAACTGGGGGGATGGAGGCAGAACAATTATCTATCAACATCAGGTTGCATATCAGGTTATTCAGTCAGTATTTTCTGTCTCCAAGAACAACTTCCCACCACAAAACACTCCCATTGCATAGTTCTGTCAGAGTGTTTGATGCAGGAAGGCTGAACCACACAGGGACCTGAAAGAGCAATCAATAGCACTGCTTGCTGCACCTGGACAACATGAAGCTCTCCAGAAAGCTGAGGATCTCACAGGCTCCTCAGCGATGTTTTCGATGGAAGAAGGCCAGGACAAGTTCGGGGGAAAAGGAAAAAAAGAAAAGAGTTACCAGATCATAATTAATCAGGCTGGAGATAGGGGCTAGAGATAGCTTCCAATTTCTTAGCAGTGTTTTCACCATTAAAGTTTCCCAAGAACAAAAACTGAGAAATTGAAACCTGTGAGAGAATACAAAACTAAAATTGCACTGCTGCAGGATTATGTTACGGGAAGTGTGTGGACCTTCTCTTCTGCGTGTGAATCTTTGAAACTCACTGTGCCATTTTAAGCAAAGTTTTTCTATTTTAATCACTCGAGAAAAACTGCATCACTGAACTGGCAACTGCATGGCAACTAAAACTGCAGAAACACCACGAGCAGTTTTCTTTCCTCTTACAGAATTAAAGGACGTTTACAACCTCACCTAAAAATTAAAAACCAAACAAAAAAATCCAACAAACAAACAAACAAAAAAAAAAATCACAAAACTAAAAAACATCAATCAGGTTTGCCCAGGAAAACAAATAAACTGCACTTCACTACATTAATTTATGTAAGCAGCAAGCAATTTTATCTATGCTTTCATTTAGCTACTGTGATTGATTGCTAGTTACTTTCAAATTTCCTGTTAAAGTTTGATTTAGGGCAACACAAAACTCCTTCACAGGGATTTCCAGTTGCAAATAGAACTAAGTCATTAACAGATTTAATAGATTCTGGTCGGTTTGCATTGCCAAGCTTTCTTTAAAAGAAACATGCTCATTAGCATGTTGCATGGGAAGAAAAGACATTGAATGAACAGGAAAGAATTAATATACCTACAGGACATGAAATGTGACTCATCTGGCAGATGAAGCCATGCTCAAATTTTTGCATAGAGCTCTTGTATTCATAATCTATACTGCTGCTTTTTTGAGAGCAGATCTCTAGTTGTCAGTGCAGGAAGTTTGCTTGTCAAGGGGATTTACTTGAAAATAGTTAGGTCATGTTATGATTTGTAGCATCTTTTCCCAGTTAAAAAAAGACCAAAAAACACTTCTGGATGTAGCACAAAGATTTTTCTGATTGCACAAGCTACAATCTTACTTATCACAACAGTCTCCCAACAGCAATGCATCCTGTCAGCATGATATTCTGTGGCTATAAACTCACTTCTCATTCCTCAGCTCACCATGTGCCTGTCAGAAAAAAAACAAACTCAGTGTTGAAAAGTAATCCCTACATTCAATCAGCTGTAAAAAATTAGCCTATTTTTTAAAAGATATTCACCATGCAAACTTTGGCTTCACTCTTCACACTTTACTCTTAAGCCTTGTTTAGAACTGTGTTTGCAAGCGCTTCCTCAGTGAAAATCCCAGTACAGCTTGCAAATCCCTCCAGAATCATCATTCTGCAGTGGTCCACAATTCTTCACCTACCACTGAATTTTCTGTAGTATACTGAGTTATAATTTGGAGCATGAGGGCACTGGAACACACAGATACATAGAACACTTTACATACATGCACTTTCAGAAATGCATTTACACCTTGCTACAAAAAGATTTATTTGCATCAAGGTGCCCACATTTTAATTTTCACCACTGGCTGCACCCACATGAACACAATATTGCTCCTCCATTCTTCCATTTATACTCATCTAATCCAGAAATGTCTCCTCTACTCCAGCCTGCCAGGTAAATATAGCAAGTTTTCAAATATTTCCTTTCAGACATAATAGCTCTTGTCTCCTTTAATCTTAATTCTTCCACTATCCTTTTCACCTCCCTGAGAGGTTTCAGTTAATTACAGTTTTCTTATCTGGTCTCTGGGAAGTCTTACTTTTCTCTACATGTAGCCTTTAGTACTCATAATGCATACTGATGCTGCATTGACTCTCCCTTGTTCTGAAGGACTTAACCCTTCATCCCTTCTCTTAGTGATTCATCAGCTGGGAAAAAAAAAAAAAAAGACATTTGCAGCATCTAAAAACTCAAGAATTATTAGTGGAGCAGAAAGAATAAAGGTGACACATCTTGCAGACATGCTCTCCCTAAAAAACAACACAAAGGTTGCAAAAACACATTGGCAGAAATGAGCATTTCACACATTACTACCTGCACTTCTCAAACACAGGGAAGTGTTTGCAGGTTTTTTTGAGGAAAGAAAAAACACCCCAGCACAATACAAATTTCCCAAGTATTTTCAACTACAGTTTTCTTGTCAGTGATTTCAACTTCCTTGCAAGGAGACACACATTGAGCTCAATTATTTTACTGCTGAGGTCTAATTTGCAGGTGAGTACTTCCAATTAATCCACGCTTTAGATACAAGTTTGGGGCTCGTGTACTCATCATATTCAAACAAAAACCCTAAAGAAAGGTTAACAAAACCCTGGTGCTAACATGCACCTGAAAGAAGTTAACATGTTACTGACTTAAGTACACAACTAAATGTTACAAAGCCTATCCCGCACAGATTCAAGACAAGTAATAGGAAGACAGTAACACCTAAGGGATGATCCTGCCACAGAACTCTCACCCAGAACTCCTCCTAGAACTCATACTTAACTCCAGAGGTGTTTCCGTGTTTTATAAAAACATGCTAGAGAAAATGCATGAACAATTCTGTATGTTTTGCTAATCCCTTCATGCAGACAAGGAAGCTCTGCATAAAACAGCAATCAATAGTTTCTTTCTTCCCATTACAGTTAACGCATAAAAATGTTTGTTACTGTGCTATGGGGAACAGTCCATGTCAATACTGAATTACTTTCACTTCAATACAGTTATTTTTTGTTCTTCTTACTGTAAAAAGCAAAATGGAAAAAAGACATGAATTCATATTGTATGGAAGGTTTTATTGATTGCTAAATTGCTGTCGCTTACATCAGGTATAGAACTTTAATTCTAATCCAACAAAACTAAAAAGAAGATGCCGTTAGACACTTGTTTCTGTAAGCTTTCCAGTTGCCAAATACATATTGTTCTGCACAACTCTCATGCTGCCAGCAACACAACAGTGCTGTAGCTGCACAGCTTATACTGTATGCCTCAGTTTAAGCAAAGAGTGATCTGAAAATTCATCACTTTTACCAGTTACACTTTTTTATTTTACAAACAAAACCCTTTTCCTTACTTCTCTGCAATTTTATACACAGTATAAAACAAATCTCAGGGTTTGCAGTAGAAATTATTTGATCCTATACAGGAGACAACATCAAATTTTATGAAATTAAGGACAATAATTATTTTCTGTGATTAGACTCCCATTCAAGATTATTTAAACTGACATTGCATTGTGACTCTTTCCACAAGCACAGAAAATCATCCAGTAGATTAGATCCTTCTCTTCTGCTTAACCTTATGACTGACATGGACAAACCTAATGTCACTGTGTATCCTACATGATCAGGCCCATGTGTGTCACAACTGACTATCCAGGCTTACTCAGCACCAGAGAAGAGCTCTGATGAAATCTGATAATATTGATGCACCATAAACAATACTTATATAAAAACATGTGATAATATTCACATTACTGTCAAGGGAAAGAAAAAACTGCTGGGAAGGAAACAAACAAGTCAATCAAATGTTCAAGAATACACTTAAAAAAAAAAAATCACACTTACAACTGGGGCAGCCTAGCCCAGGGCCAAAAAGGAAACATATTATCCCAAGTAATAGTGCATGGCCTTTAATGTAAAAACAAAATCTTTACTGAGGGCACAAAAAAGAAATGCTCTGCCCTAAGATATCAGATTCCTGCAGAAGTCCAGAGAAGAAACACAGGTTCTTAAGGAGACTTTCTGATCTCTCTTCAAAATGAAAGAGTAAAATAAATGCAGTTTCTAAAGCTAAGTGCTAGTACAGAAAAGACGTGCTAGAACTGTGGCCATAGCTAGAGCTCTAGTTTTATCTTCCTCATTCCAAACGATCAAAAAAAATAGATACTTCTTAAAAAAAAACCTAAAAAAAAACAAAACAAAATCCTCAACAATCCCACCTCTTTTCAAGTTAAGTTGTTTCTCTCTGCTCTGGTTTCCTAAAGAGGATTTCACTGTGTGCAACAAAATTTTGCATAACACCAATAATTCATTGATTTCTGGAATGAAGCATTAGCAGCAGTATACAACATGTATAAGCCACAATCAGGATTTTTAACTGTTATATTAGTTAACATGGAAAGAACTGTAATCAAGATCCAGAGAAATTCAAATTACCACTCAAATAAAATATGCTTAATCCAACTCGTGAACACCAAATATTCCCCTTCCTATTTCGTGAAGTTGCTCCCGACTGTCAACTGTCTGTCAACTAAAATTCAGTTAGTTGTGCAGCATGGACTCCCTTAAAACAACATTGTCAAACATTCAGATTATAAATACAAGACCTCCTATGTATCATAAAAAAGACAAAAATTGTCGTAATATAAACAACACTTAGTTTTGCTAGCTTTTTGAAAATTACATTGCAAATAACTCACTTCTCTAACATAAATCCTAGATTTGAAAGAGGTCAAACTGGTAGAGAACAGAAATCATTATTGTGAACTGCTTGACATCAACGCTTGATATCAATGAGGCCACAGATTAAAACAGCCAATGCAGTAAAACTTGCCAATGCAGCTATTAACACTGCTAGCAAATTTGCCAATAACGGAACAGCCAGATAACAATGATTTTCTCCACTGCCATGTGAAAAGAAAGCTCTTTAGAGCAGCACAGACATCACAGATAAGCAGTGGCAAGGAGGTTTACATGTTTACTGCTTGTTACGTGACTATTTGTAGAGCAAATGAAAGATTTGTCCCTTCAGAAGTACAAACTATCTTTCAGTAACAGTTTACTTTATATTCCTTCCTAAGATCATGGGAAGATAGCAACCTGCAAAACAAGGCTTAAAGGACTTAACAACTTTTCTTCTAGCTGAGTTTTAGAAGTTAACTGCACTCTACTGTCATATATGCTTTAGAAAACTGGAAAAACAAACAGTTCATCTACAAAGAAAGTCAACTGGTCCTGCAAACAAAATGATTCGACAGCAGTCCTTGCTACAGAAAACACACTGAAATAACTAAGTCAAGATGAATGCCTCCATATGAACACTTGCCTGGGGAAAGATACACTCTGAAGATCCATTTCCTTCAATAACACAGCAGCAGCAATGCTCAGTGGCAGTGTTTATAAAAGCAAACTACCTTATTATTGTGTTGTCCTGCTTGTTCCTAAATGACTCTGTAACTGTAATTTAGTATAGACTTAGCCTATGTACAATAAACAATACTGGTCCAAAATCTTAAAGTGTCCCCAAGGAACTTCCAGAAGATGACTTCTATGCATAAATTTGCAATTAACTTTTGAGGTCAAGCAAGGGTGTTTCAGACAACCTAGCTCATCAAAATATTTTTATAAGAATTTATTGAGTGTAAATCTAAAAAAATAACCACCTGCACAACTATCTTTTTCATGAACCACACATGCTCCACAAAGTTAAGATTCAACTGGTTTGCTGGAATCGCAACAAAAAAAGACAAAAGGAAAGAGAAATAAAATTTATTATAAAACATGTTGAAATAGCAATGACTTAGCTGACTTCTTGCTCTGCTGTTCTAGGCAGAACAAAATGTGACTGAATGCTCTCAGGAAAGCCAAAACAAAATTACAGAAGTAGTACGTTGCCACACTAAAATCGCTTTCTCTTGATAATTTCTGGTTTCCAGCTGACAGGATGGGTTTCTTCAGTCTAGAGGGAAAAAAATAATCTCATAAGGATTATTTTAAATTTGAAACTCACCTATAATTAAGGTTTAGTTTAAAATACTAGTTATGAAGTATATGTATTCTATATCATATGCAGCATTATTCATACCTAATCTACAATGTAATTAATTTACCCAAATTAAATTTTCTATCATCTCACTGTCTGAAGAACATAGCAGTACTTGTTGGGTACTTGTCTTTTTTTTTTCAAACAAGGAAAATGATCAGGTTGCCAGTGACATTTCCAAAACAACACTGTGCTTATCAAAGCACATGAACAGGAGCTGCCAGTGACAGACCTTCCAGACATATCTACATCAGTATCGGTAGATGTCATGGAGTGCATTTTGCCCAACTTCAAAACAGATAAAAAATTCCTGATTCTTTATATCTAAGACTTACTCCTAGTCTAACTCAATGCAAAATTCCAACATTTAATAAAAATTTTTACATTCTTTGTATTGAAGACATACACTGATAAACTGTACAAACATCTTTGTCTTCTCCACAGGTAAATGAATTCATATTTTAGAATAACAGTTTAAAAATAAGCTCTTGACTCTAAATTCTAAAAATTATCAAGGCAAATAACGAATCTAGATCATATAAATAAGTACAATAAACCTTAAAAGTGCAAACCTTTTGCTGATTCCCATGTTTTTATCAATAAAACCCCACACAGTTCCCCATTGGGTTCAAAACTCAATGGACATGATTGTATTCAGATTTCTCCAAACTTCACCACAAAGGCCTTTTACAGAAGAGTTCGCAGACCTGACACTTATTTGTACCACAGCATATAACAATAATTAGGAATGCAGAAATTAGTTACTGTCTTGTTAATGCTAATACAGAGGTCTTTCAAACTTCAACAAAATGCATTACTAAGTCTGAACATGTCCCCTACAGATATGTGTTATATTTGTCTTTTTTTTTTTGATTTTATGAAAATACTTTAAAAAGACACTTTGACATACCGCAGTATCATCTTCTTTGTATACTTT
>WBNO01011924.1:0-14953 GCA_013400575.1 Peucedramus taeniatus
CAATTATACATAAATATATATGCACACATATATATCTCTGTGTATAAGAGTATTTATAGTACCTATATTCTTTTTCTTTTAGCAAGCTACTTTGATGCAGTAAAATATAGGTTGCAGAATTATAAGACAGTAACAGTAAAACTTGCCACTGTGACCTTTTTGTTCATTCATAGCAACACAAAAATTACCAGTATAATATAGGACAATCGAAAATTTAGAGTTTCTCATTTGAAGGAAGAATAGGAGGAAAACTCAGTGCTCTCAATTTTGGAAGGCTCTAAAATAACACAGGGCTTGTGCAGCATAAGAAAGTGACAGAGATAGATCATAAACTGTACAGTCACATCTATTAGTGAACATAATGTTATATTAATGGCACTTTTGCATCAAATATAAGAGCAGAAACTATACTGTGTGTCATTTAGTAAATTTAGAGGGAAAAAATTATACTAAAAATATGAACTCACTGTAACAATTGAAAGCTGAATGCTTTTCACAATAGATTTGCAAAATAAGCAGCCACCTAATAAAAAGTTTTGTCAGTCTTTACAGTTTGCCCGCCAAACCTAAGAAAATAGCATTAAATGATTGGCGGCAGAGTTTTGTGGAAATAATGCATATGGAAAGCAGTGACAATACAGTGCCTGGTGCTGGCTTCATACTGAAAATATCTGTGCTTTGCAATTGCTGTAGATTAGTATATCTCTTGAAATGTGTGTACATCCAAGTAGTATTAAGAGATGAATATATGCCTTTTCAATGGTGCTTTTTCATTTGAGAGAATGTCACAGAATATTTTTCAACACCTCTAGGAAGCTGTTCCTCACAAAGCAAAGCCTGTATCCAACTATTTTTCATGTAAACCCATCATGATAAAATATATCAATAAATAAGTATTAAAATGCTGTCTGAAATAAACCTGTTATCACTATAGCATTCCAGGGAAGAATCTGTACTTCTTTCTTTGCAGGATTTTTCCTTTTCTTTTTTATCTAGAACCTATATAAGAATTGATTTGAATATATTCAGATTTTCACATTTTTAGACAGGCTTCTTGGTTCTCTCCTTAAAAGGCTGTGCATCCACCTATGTTCTCCAGTTTAGTGGGATATCAGAACCCATGAGACACTGCATTTTTCAAATAGAATGTTTTAATACTTTCCATCCTTCCATGCTGTTAGTCCCAAGTAATGACTTCTTTCTGGCGAGTGGTATCAATAGTTATAACTTTAATGTACAAGATAGTAAGTGAAATATCACAGTGGGAATAAACTGTTAAGGATGATATTGGCTAAAATACTTGTTTATTTGGAAAGTCCAGTTTCATCCTGAAATTTGTGACAAGAAAAGCAACAAGTTTGGATCATAGGACTTTACATAATTACTGGAAACAGGATTGGGTGGTGGTTTTGGTACCTCTGATTTCAATTTCATATAAAGCATAATGAAATTATGATTTTTTTTCCTTTAGGCTAAGCAGACTAATAAAGTTATGAGGCATAAAGGGTAACCTTTCTGAATTCAGCCTTTTATCCCCTTTATTTTTTTTTTACCTGAAGTTTACAGCCATAGAAATATATGTGTAAAATACTCAGCTGTGCTATATTTTATCAAGAATTGATCAAGGGACAATTTTTGCTGCCCTTACTGGGGATTTTTTCACATATATACAATCACAGAGACATAAATATATGCAATTTTTCTATTTAGTTCTTACAAAATCACCTAAAGTTAAAAGTCATAACAGTAAAAACCAACAGGAATTCTGTTTTTATTAAAGTGAAATTCAGATTTCATCCAAATATGACAAAGAAACTGTTGAAAAGCTGTTTTTAATGAATACTCTCGAATCACTTGGGATTTCACTTTTTTGTTTTGTTTTGGTTTGTTTCTTTTTGTTTTGTTTTCTTTATGATGGCACTCTATTTTTCAAAGACATTGACTTTTTCCTGACACTTTTAATTATGCTTTTCTATGTAAGACAGACCATAATCCCTAAACCATCCAGTCAAATCTCTCAGAGCAGAATTATATATGGTTCCCAGAAGAAAACAGCAGAAAACACTAAAGCTAGATGGACAGATACATTAATTGTTATATTAACTTCAAATATTTTTTCCATACCAATGTGACTTTGAGAAATGGAGAATCTATCAAATCAAGTATTTGACAGGTAACATACAAGGTATCATGTCATTTATCTGTTAGACAAGAAAATGCTCTTCTAGCTGAATCTTAATAAAAGAAACTTCTGTCTTCATACTTAAAAAGATTTCAAAAAATACTCGGATCTTGCCTATGCACAAGAGGTGTATATAATTTCCTTACATTTTAAGTATATTAGAGCATAGTTAACAACCTGTGAACATCAACAGGTATGTGAATACTGTCTATTCATAGAACGGGTTGACTTTTGAAAATGTAACCATCAGAGTGCCTCCTTTGAATTTTCCTAATTGGTATGGAACCAAAGGCTGAATCCGTGGAAATACTTAATCTTTTCCTTCCTATCAAAATTAAATACAGTATTGCAAACTTTTTTTTAATATTCTCAAGCTTTTACTGGCCATTTATTGTAAAACCATATAAAAATATAAATAAAATTCAAAATGTTCTCTAGCCTGAATTTTTCTATGTTGTATTTATCTCCATAGTTTTGTACTGAATTAATAATATTTTTATTTTAAAGGCAAATGTTTATTGGGCAACTCAACAGAAGTACCTTCTCATTTAAAAGAAATGGTAGCTGTGATAGCTTTACTCATTAACTTGTGTTTAGTTGTTCATCTGGTTTTTGTTAAATTTCAGATTTCATGGATTTTGAACAGTGAAATCAGATTGGCCTTTAACTTTTCTGTTGCAATTCATATTCCATTAGGCAGGTATAACATAGTTCTGTTCATGCAATAGTAAGTTAGAGCTGCAGGAGGCAGGGGGAGAAAGAAAATCCCCAAAGAGAAAAGCAGTAAACTTTATACTGTCTTTTCCTTTAAAATTTAAAAAATATATCAGTTCAATTAGCTTCTTTTTAGAACTTCAAAACTATGTTTATTTTCAAGGTACTGATTTTTTTTTTCCCAGGCTAGTTTTAGGGAAGCAATTAAAGATTTAAGGTACAGACAGAAGTGTTGATCATAATTACATCATAGCTTGCTGTTACACAATACACTTTTTCACACCATAAGACCAAAAAAATCCTGAACCACCACCCCCACCCCCCAAAAGACATAGTACTTATTTTTAAAAAGAGACAACTGGTAAAGAAACTTGTTAATCCTGTGCCTAACTGTAAAAGAATTTTAATGTAGCAGTAGCTAGTTTGCATGCAAACATCTCTGAACTGCCTGGTAAATTTTAGCCCAATGTTTAAAGTTTTTTTTCATAACATTTACTGAGAAATATGAGATTTAAAGTAGAGTATGTTATGTAAGTTCTTCTCACCTCCCAGGATTTGGTAAATCCAAGTAAGTAGGCCTATCATGAATGTCAGTCAGTGTGCCTTAGTACAGATTCAGTNGAAATACTTTTTGTGCTGAAAACCAACTTGGACATGTCTTGTGTTGTTCCATGTCCTATGCATCTCCTCAGGTGATCAGTTCATAGTAATTGCTGTGGGGGAAGCAGATCTGATCAGGATGGACAAACAATGCTGTATTGAGTAAAACTAGCTCCACTTATTTTGATTGAACTTTAGATATATATGAATTAATAGTAATTGTTAGATATATGGGGTTTTTTAAGTTTAGTGAACCACATATAAAATGCCTGACTTCTTTCAAAGTAATTCTTTGTATGCCTGTGTCAGCTAAAGATTTTCTTGTGCACTCAAAATAGATTGGTGATCTTTATTTTATATTGCTTGTGAAATCATCAACATGTATCCTGCTAATGGAACTCCAAGATAAAGTTTAATCTTATATTTAAGGTTGTATCATAGTCTTTTCCCTACTCTTGGTACATGGCTCGCTTCTTTTTTTATGCTAAGGACAGTCCATATTCAACTATACATTGTTTTCATCTTACCCTTCTATCAAAATTGCATGCATTCATTTTACAACTGAGACAAAAAAAAATTTCTTCTTTTTCTGTCTCTCATCACCTTATCTCATTTACCATTCTTTAAATAAATAATTTGATAGTTGATTCATATGTTGCTTAAGCCTTTTATCATGGCTTGGTTGAAGAGGAGGCTTTCAGAAGCTAAGTTTGAAGACAGTTAACCTGGCTTGCAGCTCTCATTAGGTTGAATTAGGATGCATAATTTATGGCCATATATTAGTTGTGATATATGGAAACAAATAGTTTAACATTGTCCCGATGCAAAAAGAATTTAATAATTTCTTAGATGACTGAGTTTGTGTGTGAGAGATGATAAACTAAATAAAATCAACAATATGCCAGGAAATCCTTCAGATATTTACAGTATAAGCTTTTCTGTGTCCCAGGAGATCAAAAGAAAAGTATGTGGGTGGTGCACTTACCTACTTCTCATCTTGAAGCTTACCAAAGAGGTTGTCAGTGGAAGATCTGTATTGAGCCAATCAAGCATCCAGTATTAAGCAAAATGCATGATCTTTGTCCCCTTGGTAACAGTTGTGTTTAGCAGAACGCAAAATGTGTTGCTCTAAATCATTGCTCTAATTGGCACCTTTGTTGACAGTCTCAAAAGAAAGGTCAAGATGTGGTTAGGCGTGGGACTGATGTACTGTCTTACTCACAGCTGCAGCCTCCTTGGCTGAATGCAGCAATTTATTGAGCAGGCATTTGCTTTTTAAATTCTATGGATATTTTAGCAAATTCCATGAGTAGATACTATTTGCATTTAATCTTTGTTAATTTTTTTTTCTTTTATGCTTTGCTACAGATAGTGTGATTACTACATTAAATCTAGGTGAGAAAAAAGAAAAGTGAGATGCCAAGTTAGTACAAAAATACCTGTAACCCAGTCACTTAATAAATTTGCTTACTGTTGACAGGCACTGCTTTTTGCAGTGGAATATTAACACCATCTAGGCCAAGCTACTTTGGGTTTTTGAAAAAAAGTACATATTAGAACACCTGAGTTTAAAAATGTCTATTCCATATATAGTCATATTCTATGAGATGTAGGCACTCAAAGAGGGTGATTCAGAGCCCTAAATTAGTTGACTAAAGTTAGGCAGTGTGAATACCTCCTACAGTAACAATATGTTGTAGAGGGACAGAAAGCAGGCAAGTGAAGACAGAAAGGGAGGAATGGAGTGATAAGGACAATAAATGATGTAAGTCTGTAGGGAACTCTAGAAACTATTAGAAATTACCAGGAGTTTTTTGACAAAAGGAAGATCAGTTTTCTTTAGAGCACATGCTCCAAACCAAGAAGCCTCTTTATATGTTACTGCAACAATAGTGTTGGTATGACACTTTCAGCTGTGACTACCTGTACATCCATTTGTTGTATCTGCATTGCAATTGTTCCTGCAATCCCCAGTCAATACTGGAGGATTAAACTACAGATATAAATAATTCCTTCTTCAAAGAGCTTGCAAGAAAAATAGGATTCATAGGTGAAGAATAGGAAGGAAAAGGGGAGAAGAAAGAATTAAATTACCTGCTCAAAGTCATGAAGGATAATAATTCTTTTTAACTATAACATGGACTACAATCTATAATCCCTTACAATTTCCATGTGTGAAAGGATTTATAATATACCACTTTTAGAAATTACATTGTTTTTTTAAAATTTTGCCTTTACTAAAAGAGAAGGTATTTATACTCATGACTAATGGTACCACATTAAACAGTCTCATTTATGTTTATAAGGGTTGGGTAGAGTTCTTGAAAACTTAGTCCTTTCACAGTATTTATGGGTTTTATTGTGTTTTATTGTATTCTCTATTTTATTAAAATAATTCATTTAGGCTGTAGCCACCTTTTTAAAGTGAAATCAAGAATTCTGTATTCATCTGTCTGAAAATTTATTAGCTCATTAGTTACTGTACAAGTGGATGACAAATCTCAATTTTTCATCCTCAAAATCAAAGGTTACTAAAGGACAGCATACTACGTGTCCCAGATTTGGTTTTTTGTTGCTTTTTTTTTTTTTTAATTTGTATTTAAGGCATTTAATGGGATTGCTACAAAACTTTCTTGTAATGCATGGACATTTATATGCACACACATTCTAATGCTTTACACCTATCTACATTTCTAATGCTTTTACCTATCTACTTATCCATCCATAACCTTGTGTTGTGTAGGATAAAAACATTTGACCTGTAATCATCTGTTGAGATCTAGGTACCCCTGAGAATTTTTCTATTAGAAACTGCCATTATTGGGCTTGTTAAAGTAAGTGCACGATAAAAAAAAAAGTATCATTGTTTGCAAAGAAATGGGAAGCAAATTCTTCTGTTAAAATCAGTTAAGCTGTTATTTCTCTTGCTGTTCTCTTTGATGGACTTTCAGTTTGCTGACTCATTGCAAATTGACTCTGTTGATACAGTTTTGAAAGTTCCTACGCTTAGTTTTGCTAAAGCTAATACATGAGTCACCAGTTGTAGATTCAGGGTTTCCAGTTGTAGTAACTAACAGTACAGATGGTCTGATATCAATCTATTTCTAGTGGCTCTTTTTACAAAAGTACATTATATTGGTCTACAGCAATATCTCTTGATCATATTTGGGTTTCCTAAATTGTATGTTATTTTAGATTTGGGGTTAGATTTGATCTGGGCTATCTATTGAAAACATTATATATATATTACTGTATATATTATATTGTGGATGCAATTTAGCATCCAATGCCGGTTGTTATAAGTCTGTTTGATCTTACTGTATGGAAGGCTTGAGCTATATCCCTGTTTATTAGCAGAGAAGTGGTAATTTCAACTTGCATTCTTTTATTTGCTAACATTCAAGAAAAGTACTTAGGCATGTTGCCTTCTGCCTGAAAATTCTGAAATTATGTGACCATTTATACTATTCAACAAGAACATGTGGGTTTTTGATTAGCTACAGAAAATCTCAGTCTGTAATCAATGCCTAATGGCTATAGTTTTCTTTAGATAGGCTCATAAATTTTGTCTCTTAATAGACAGAAAGTGAATTGTTGCAGCGTCACGTATTTAGCTATGTGAGCTTTATAACTATTAATTATTGAGATATTTACAGTTCTAGAAAAAATCCTGAATGCTAAAGGATTAGAAAAAAATTAAGATTTGCTTCTTATTGTACCTATCACTTTATAGTTCTTCCCTTGTCTAACTTTCCATACTTCCTTGGGTCATTTTAACAGATTGTTCAGATATATTGGATTAAGAATGTATCCTTGGGTAACAACTACTGCAATCAGACATGACTTTATTTGTTCTTGAGTAAAGAGATAAGCCCTTTCATTCAACCACTATCAAATTTCTATTTACTGTGGAGCAGGAGCCAGACGCTGAATATATCTGTAGCATGGGACATATCAACCCTGCAAATGTCACAGAGCACATTCCTAACATGATGCAAGTTTTGTATTTTGGCAACAGAAAGACATTTCTTATACTCCTCTTGTTGGTGTCCTGATAAACCTAGACAGGAAATAGGACACATGGACCAGGCAGCACATGGAGTCATGTTCTAAGAGTGTTAAGTTAGATTCAGCTGGAACATTCTGAGCTACTTACACTCTTCTTGATTTTCTGCTCTCTAACAACATCCACACTAAACATATTTATTTTGCTTGCTTATGTACACATTTTTGCTTAAAAGTGTTAACATTTTTTGTATGTCTGAATTGCAAAGCAACATATACCTCAAAAATGGCTAAAGCAATTGGCTTCACTTAGTAGCTGAAACTGTGTCAAAACTCCCTTTAAATCTGAATGTCTTACTTCCCACCACCAGAGGTGATTTGAAAATAAAGAAGAAAGCCACTTACAAAAGAAAAGTGGTTGTTGTACTATAATGAAAGAAAAAAAAGTGGTTTGCCTGTTACCGGAATAATTAGAAGCTGGTTGTGGTTTAAACCCAGCAGGCAGCTCAGCCCCACACAGTAACTTGATCTCTCCACAGTGGGATGGGGGAAGTGAATCAGAAGGGTTAAAGTGAGAAAACTTGTAGATTGGGATAAATTTAGTTTCACTTACAAATTTACAAAAAACATTTACAAAATTAAATATTTTGAACATATTTAAAAGAAAAGAAAGAAACATTTACAAAATTAAAAAAAATGATAAAACAAGGAATTAATTTACCATGTCCTGTGGTGGGCAGGTGTTTGGCCATCTCCAGGCAATCAGGGCTCCATGATGTGTCACATGGGACTTGGAAAAACAAATGCCATCACTCTGAATGTCCTCCTTTCCTTCTTCTATCCCCAGCTTTGTACGCTGAGCATGACATCATGTTGTATGGAAGATTCCTTCAGTCAGGGGTCAGCTGTCCCAGCTGTGTCACCTCCCAACTTCTTCTGTACCTGCAGCCTCATTGGCGGGGTGGGGTAGCGCGACAAGCAGAGGTCTTGAAGCTGTGCAAGCACTGCTTAGAAATATGAAAGATGTGGGTGTTATCAACAGTGTTTTGGTCAGAAATACAGAACATTGCACCATACATTCTACTGTAAAGACAATTAACTCTATCCCAGACAAAACATAGACAAAGTTAAATTCAGGATATTAATGATCTCATTTATTTATTCAACCCAATGTATTCTTTGTATAAATACACAGCATAATCATTCCAAAACTAGTTTCTGTTTTTGGATCCAGTGATGTGCACTTCAGGAGAGATCACTAAGTTCATTCCTCATGGAATGAAAGAAAAACCATTTTTGTTTCATATTTTTTCCTTCACATTTTGAAAAAAAAAATTAAATTTCCCTATAAATATGTAGTTTCTGTTATGAACTGACTGCTTGTCTGAGGCTATAATATGTATCCATGGGTCACTTAAAGAAAGATAGGATTAGGTATAGTGTAGCTCAGCTTCGGTTTTTTGTCATTTTTTACTAGTAGTAAGTTCATCTCACTGCTTGTGTTTCCATGCAACCATATGTTTATGTGAAGTCACGTTTCACTTTTTGATGAATAAAGCCCTTCTAATTTCCTCTCACATCAGTTGTAGGACTCATAAGTGAGGTGCAAGTGTCATGTAGTTAGACCAAGAATATCATATATTTAGAACTTATCAGCATAATTATGTGGGGTTTTTTCATTATTCAGAACTTATCAGCCCAATTGCGTGTTTTGTTTTGTCATTCACTTTCCTTTATAGTGCTTACTTGCTGAGAAATTTCTTCCTGGCTTTCTGGACGAATGCCAGACTCCAAGGAAGTTTCTCTTCCTCTTCCTTTTTACCTTCTTATTCAAATGCTCTTGTGTATTCAGTAAGAGGATGCCAGCTGCATGAATTCAAACAGCAGAGAGTTCAGGAGAAGACAATTTTAGCACAACTCACTGCTTTCTGTACATTTTCACATTGCGTAACAGAACCTGTTGTTCATGTGCTGGCTAACATTGGAACATGTGGCAGTGTGAGATGGACAGCTATTGAACACCAACATTTTAGAATTCTGGAAAAAAAGCATGCCATGTGTTTTTCTTTTGTTTGACAATGTGAGGAAGGGCAGTTTTCTGGCCACTTTAACAGCCATGTGCAATCACTTCATTTAGTGTCTGTGGAAATACATAGTGCAGCTCAACTATGCTGTGAAAGCCTTTCGCGTTAGTGTTGAGCTGTCCTGCATTATGTAAGCCAAATGTTTTTGAAATGGAGTGTCTTGCTGAAATCTTGTCTCTGGAGAGATGTGCCAGGACAGGGGCATATTGGTTTTGACTTAAGAACTTGTAACCATTTTTCCTAGCCAGATTAAATATTACTAATGACAGCAGTTCTACAGGGAAACACAAGAGAACATTCTGTAGATAACTGTACAGGGGGGAGAGAATATATCTTCTCCATGCCTGTTGTTTTCAAAGTCTAGTCTTAGAAAACTAAAGGACAGGAGAAAAATAAATTATTAATACTGCTCATGAAATTTTAAATGTACAAACATATCTTGAAATATAGTAGCAGGAGGGTGATAAACCCACACCTTTTCCACTTTTTTTCAGTAGTGGACATGCTTGTGCAAAAGCACTCAAGCACAGCTTCTTACTGCAGGTGCTTTTACCATTTTGGGAGTTCACTGCCCTTGTTTTGTTAGCCTCAGCAGTTTGAAAGTGTTGGCTCACCCGCAGTGCTTGCAAATATATCACTGTCCATGCTGCCTTTGCTTTTTGTATTTACTGGTGTCTTATGCTTCAGGGTTTCCGATGCCCTTGAGAAGCTGTGATCATTTTTTACATCTGAAAGAGTGCCAATTCATTTATTAAGACAGAGTCTGTGAGGCCCAGATAAATTTATTCTATCTAACATTTAATAAAACATTAAATTAAAAATGTGACTTCTGCAGTGACATACTCAGCATTATCCTTCCAAGGTTTATATTTGAGTGTTGCAGGGCCCCACCTCTCCAGAAGGTAACGTGCTATCAATCTAGCTCTGAGGTGACAAGGCCACTGATGTTTTTCTGTGGTGGTTATTTAATAATTAATTTTTCATTGCTAGTCTGTTCAATAAATGGATTGCAACATTTAAGACCAGTTTAATAGGTTTACAGGTCTGTTATAAATTCCAACAATGATAATAGTTAATAGGAGAATAATGAATTTGAGCTCAAAGATCTCAAGATCAATCAAGCAAATTAAATCTGGCCTAGGCTGTGGCTGCTGAAGTGGTTTTCTTGTTTGTTTGCGTGTTTGATTGTGGATTTTTTTTTTCCATAAAATATACCCTGTGTGGATTACTCTATCTGATGATTTTTTGAATTTCTTAGTGTTTCACTTGTCATATTAATTTAAATTTTTAATCTGATGATGTGGAATGCATATGAAGCGGCACATTAAATCAATATTATGTTGCAAATGATGTCTCCAAAGAGGGTGCCATTGTGTAGGGGAATGCAATAATAGGAATAATAAAAAGAAATTGTATCTTGGTCTTTCCACATGTGTTAGTGCTGTTTATCAGTTAAAAAAAAAAAACAAACCAACACATACCTCTGATTGTAAAGGCAAAACTTTTCATTGGGCTTTATCACATACTCAAAATACAAAGTAAAAAAGCAAGTCCATATGGGAAGCCTTGCCAGTTACAATGAGGATTTGAGAGTATCAGCCCTACAAAGAAAGAGTGTATTGCTTTGCAGGGGTTTGCTTGGCATTTAAAATAGGTGGTTCTTGGTCTCATTAGAGTTCAAGGTAGTCAGAGGTAACCTCATTAAGAAAGTTAATAAAGGAAGAAGGTGCATTTGGTTTGTCTTCTTGTTTTATGTCTCACCCAGAGTCTGATTTTTCACTTTTCTTCAAACTTTTCTGTATAATCACTTCAACTGGGGTGATTCTGTCATTTCACAGCTATTTCCACAGCTCTTTATTATTGCACACACTGGAAAGAGATTCAAAGTAGTGTTATTCATTCCTGGCTCTGAAATTATCTTACTGAACATCCATTCACTGTATTACCCATTTTGTACTTTTTTGTAAAATACAAAGCAAATTGATGACCTCAGTAAAAAGTATGAATTAAAAATGCTGGATAAGAACATAGTATGTGAGATTCACAACAGTAGGCATAGGGGCGTTCATTTTTCCAGAGCTTTGGGATCTGACTTAAAATCTTTTCTTACCAGTTCTTTTTAAAAGGAATTCTACTTAGACAGGATATTCTCAAAAAAATTTTGATATAACCTGAAAAACAAGTGGAGGGGGAAGGAGAACTCCACACAGCAACCACATCTCTTGTAATCTAGGTTCTTGGGTAAGACTACAAATTCAAACCAACCCCAGGCAACCAATACTGCATGTGGCACATCAAGGTATTTCCTTAGCCTTCCTCATTCTTGACATAAACCAAGACTACAACTTCTCAAGCTCGCAGACAGCGACGGAGCAAGTAAACATTGCCTGGGCAGTAGTTAGGTATGGATGCTGCTCCAGTGTTTTTCTGACAACTTCTAGAGAGAGCATAGGCTGTGTACCTGTATGAAGGTGGAGAAAAGAAGAGAAGGGCTTGGAAAAATCAGTTGTGTTGGCTATTGCAGGTAGAAAGAAAATGAACCTGCAATATTATGTTGTACTACTAAACTCTAGAGAGAGGGTGGGAGGATATTGTAGCAAAATATAAGAGAAAAAGTTGTTAATGAGGGTATCACAAGATGATAAAAAGAGGAGAAAGCTGGTAAACCTCCATTGCTACAAGAATTTATTTCTTAGGCTTGATTAGTGAGGACTACATGTGTTTAGAACAGGTACTACCAGTTATCATTAACTGGTAGTTAATTAACAGTATTACCAGTTATCATTAACTGGAAATAACCTGTTTCCAATGTGGGCAGTACCTGATTAATAATTACTATTGATGTTGATGTCAGTCCTGACAAAAGTAGTTATTTCACTACTGTAAGCTGACCAGGTGCTGCAAGCTGGATTTGCCATGCTGCAACCCATCAGTGTCACCTGCTGTTATCACAATATTTGCCATTTTCAAATTTGGATTCACATTCATACAGCAGATTGAGTAAGAAGGAACCTTTAAAGATCATCCAGTCTAATCCCCTGCAATGAGCAGGGACATCTTCAACTGGAACAGGTTGCTTAGAGCCCTGTCCACGCTGACCTTGAATGTTTCTGGGGATGAGACATCTATCACCTCTCTGGGCAATCTGTGACCATTTATCTTGTGGTAGGAGCCATTGGTGACCCATTTCTGCACACCATTTCAGTGGCTGGCAGTGACCATTTTTCCCAATGGTGAACAGACATCACTGAGAAGCAATGGGCACTGACCAGTGAATGCAAATTGCACTTAACTGCATGGCAGCTCACCAGCAGGGTGTAGTCTGTATTAGCTCTTATTTTGGTGCAAGGAGATGCAGAAAGCTGTTACTGCTTCCTGCCAGCTATAGGTCCATAAGTAGTTTCTGCGGTGAGTTTGTGATTCACAGCAGGTGATGGGCAGTGATAGTTTACTAGTGAAGTTTGTAGGGACTTCAGATAAAGAGCCTGGGGCTGAGGAGGGAGAAGATAGGAAATTTAGTAGGAAAGTGGGATTGTTGTATCTAGAAGAGATAATCAGGTAGCTTTATTTTTTATTTTCTGAGACAGAAGATGTAACAAACAGGTTTTTGAAGTAGGAGAGGAGAAAGGAGATAGGAAGAGGGTTTACAGAATGGAAATTTTAGATTGAAATTTTAAGTGGCTCACCCCTTCCTTTTCCTTATGCACTCTCCTTTAGTCTAACAAGTGTCTTGATCTTGCTGTGGCTGAGATCCACTTAATATTTGGTCTCTGAATACCTATGCAATTTCAGTGAAGTCATTCCTGAAACACAGTGGGAGATTCAAACTTAGTTCATATGGGCCTATAGATCAGTCACTAAATCCCAAGGAATGCTATTTTCTAAAGGGTGGGAGGAGCATTGGTGGGTGGCTTGACTGAAGATAGGTATTAAGAATAGATATGATAATGAGATTTGTCCTTGATGTACAATAAGTGCACAGAAAGAATAGCAGCAGCAAACCTATGAAGCTGGAAATATATAAGGGGAAATCAGAACATTTAGCAACTATTCTCTCTCATAGAAAGAGTAGGAAAATATATTAAAAGTAGCACCTTACTGATGTCTCTATATAGGCAAATGGGAGAGTATAGTAATTTGTTTTATGTTTATTTTATGAGATTAGCAATATCACTGCAAATACTGCAGTAATGCAGAATGATAATGTGCAAATGTTTGCATGAATTAGTGGCCTTTTAAAATGCATCCTGATAATACAGGCAGGCATTTATTACACTAGTCCATATTATTGAGGAGAATTTCACTTGCCGTGTAAAATATCCTTTTGTAGCCTAAAAGAAATTTTGAAGAGCGAATGACTAGAAATACAAGAAAATGTTGCCTTATCTGTTAGAAGTGCAATGAAATAAATCTTAAGAAATCAGCAAGGTGTGAGTTTTATTTAAATTGTACACTCAGTTCATTCCTATTCTCTAGGTATGTAACTCATATATAAAATCAACATTATCTCAATTACAATGTCATCACCTTTAATTGTCCTTCTCTGGGAGTTAGTTATTTCTATGAATTTGGGAGTGAAAAATACTGTTCCTTGCATTCTGCTCAACAGTTCTTTGGGTTGGGCAGAGTGCAAAGATCTGAGCAGGAAACCTTTGCTGCTGTGTACTGGGAATCTTTCTTTAGCGTAGCCAAAGTACATTTTGTATTTTCTGTAGTGCTTTCAGCCTGATATAATTGTCACCTTCTAGAAACTGGTGTTACTATTCATTCATTTAGGGTATGGAATCTTATGTCACTCCTTAAATACCTCTTATGGTTGAACATGCTATTTAAAAGCCTGGGCTTGTTAATAAAGTGTGGTATGTGAGGTGTCAGTTCATTCTATTTTAGGTTTATGAAAAATACCATTTCAGTTCTACAGTATTGTAACATTTGAAAAATGTTGACTTAAAGACAATCATTACATATTTCTGCAGAAAATGTTTTGAAGACATTTGCTTTTACAAAAATATTAGGTTTTAGGCAGACAAAATAACTCTCTCAACTCCATGTACTTTATTTCTTTTGTTCTAGTGCTACTTTCAGAGGACTCTGAAAGTGTTTAAATGTCCACATAATAAATTTGATATGTGTGTCTCACTTTAAACTGGGGAACTGGGGATTAACACAACTTTTTTTTTTTTTTNAATTCCTTCATTTTCAGGCCATGCCATGGGGGATCAAAGTGGTTATCCTTCAGGGTCCTTTTTTAACAGTAGACAGCATCAGAGGGAAATTCAGTGGAAGAAAAGCTGGGAAATTCAGTAAATGAAAAGCTCCAAAATGGAAATACTACAGCATTTCCATTGAACCTGTTTTTATCTCATAT
>WBNO01011925.1:0-48163 GCA_013400575.1 Peucedramus taeniatus
TCTCTTTCTCTCTCTCTCTCTCTATTGTGTTACAGCTTCTGTGTTGACAGTCCTGATTTGAAATCAAGGCTCCAGTGATTTTTATTGGTTCTTTTCTAGTATTGATACCTCTCACCTGGTGTGTGAGGGAAATCACTGCTATTGAAATCAGCCAGCTAAAAACCCAAATCCCTCAAACAGAAAGAAATTAGAAAGAGAAATGGCCTGTAGTGTTCCAGCAGTAGTGAAATGAGGATCAGGTGTCCAAGTTTAAATTTGGAGCACTTGCAATCAATAAAGGTGCTTCAGATTTGTGCCCGCATGAGAGCAGCATTGCTTTATGAGATGAGCATAGGCTTTAAGAATTGCCATATTCATGGGTCCTGCCGTGGCTTCACTGGAGGAGCTTCCACATAGTGCTGAACAGAAGCAATTAAAAGTGGCAATGGCAGGTTATAACTGCAAAACACCTTCAGAAGTTTTTGTCTTTTCAGGATATCTCAGTAGCAGTTTTCCCATTGGGATATCCATTTATGCATCCTCTGTGGATTAAAGGCATAAACAATCCCATTTCACTTCCACAGGTTTGCAAGCTGAATACCTGTCAGCCTTTAATGTGAAAATACAGAAAAAGAGAAAAATTTCCTTCTAAGTACACCAGAGATCCAGTTGGTAGCTCACAATTCAGCAGTAACTACCCCATTCTGCATCTCTCAGCAGGAATGATGGGACTCAGTAAGATTTCACCAAATTTATTATCATGGTAGAATTATTGGAACAAGTCTACCAGAACACCTGAAGGGACTGATGGAGTATAAATACCATTTCCATTAGGAAGTAGGTACGAGTCAAGCACACCAGCCAGCCAAAAAGGTCTCACATTTGCCTGGGATGTAACTATGCTTGGTGCCTCCTGTTTGATTTTCCTGACAGGCTCATTTCTCTTTGCACAACATACAGGCCTCTTTTGTTTTTTCCTTTTCTTTTCTTTTCTTTTTTCTTTTCTTTTCTTTTCTTTTCTTTTCTTTTCTTTTCTTTTCTTTTCTTTTCTTTTCTTTTCTTTTCTTTTCTTTTCTTTTCTTTTCTTTTCTTTTCTTTTCTTTTCTTTTCTTTTTATGTACGGTAAGGAATAATGCAGTCATCTATCTGTGAAAGAAAAGCATAGTTCATGCAATTTGACTGATCATTACTTCAATAAGGTTGGTATAGACTGCTGTAAGAGGCTGTCAAATTGCTGTTCCTTCATCAGCCCCGTTTTGCACAGAGTAACACAGGAAAATAATTTACTTCTCTGTAACTGTAAATGTTCTCAAGCCAGTCTTCCCTTCCTCTCTTTTACACACAAATAACTAATTTAATAAAATACCACAAAGGACAACAGAGAAGAATGGGGGAGAACTAATTTTGGTAAGAACTTTCTTTTGAGAATTTTTCAATGCTAAAACAATCTAAAGATCCAATGCAAAAAAGCTGTTTGGAATGTTATCTGGATAGTTAACCCCAAGGTCTCGAGAATTCATTGATACTTGAAAATTTCTCCTGAGCACAAAACCAAAACAAAATCAAAACAAAACACAAAAGGAGAGCTGTTGCAGTCTGTTGTTGAAATGAAAAATGAGAAGACTGTTTGAGGCAACTCTTAAATCTTCTCTACGTCCCTGCACTCCAGGAGACTTCCCTATCCTGCAGGAAAAACTGAGTTCTGTATTTCCAAATGTATCATTCCATCCAAAATATATTGGAATATATTCTGGAACTTTGACCATTTTTCCAGGCATCTCAGATCATGCCAAAATTGTTTATACCCCAGCAGTCTGTCTGCTGTACTCATGGTTTGACAAGATCTAAGTTGTTGGGTAAAGGACAGGAGCCCACGAGGAATAATTTCTTTAATGACATCTCCTGATTAAGAACTTAATTTGAGATCTGTCTGTTACAAAGTTATTAATCCACCTAATGTTCTTTGTTCATTCTATGTATGGAAAGTTTCTTTTATTCAAATGACAGCCAGTCATACATCAAATGCTCTGAGAAAGCCAAAGTTTCTCTATCACAAACAGACCTTTTTGGCTAGACCTGAAAATCTGTCAAATAAAACATGCTCTTGCTTTAAAAAAACTTCTTTGAAGCTATACTGACATTAATCTTATGGTTCTTTTCTTCTAGTTCTTTGCTGCTGGTGTCTGCCTCCATATTTTACTAGTTATGCTACTTTATCTAGAATAAATCAACAGATTGATGCAGTATATTTCCCCATGTAATTAATTTTAGCCCTTTTCAATACTGAAATTAGTAATCTTCCAAACTCTGGGGTTGAGACTTGGTTACTAACAAACACTCATGGTTCAGAAGGCCCTTTGGCTAATTATCTCAATGCTTATGATTCATTAACTTGGTTTGTTAATTTATTAGGATTTGGAAGTTTTCTTTCCATCCTGCAGCCCAGGAAAGCTCGATCAGCTTTCGCAGCAGGGACAGGCAGCCTGGAGATGGCACAGGATGAGGGACCTGCAGCCTGTCTCTCATTCTGACACTGGAGGGTGACATCAGTAGGTGCCTGCCATCAGTGGCCATCCACTCTCCCTACATGAGCAGTGCCAGCTGTTTTCCCACTTCCACTTCTCAAGCTTTGCCTGGATAGGTTCTACCCCTTCCCAAACTGAGCAAAACCCTGCCCTTGCCATCAACATTTTCAGTTCATTTGCATCTGACAGGAGCTGCTGCCCCATCAGCTGTCTTAATTTTCTTCACAAACACAAGCAGTGCTCCCCTTCCTGTGAAATCCAGACTTAGGGAAAGACAAATCTGATTTTAAAATGTCCTGTATCATAATTTTTCAATGCTAATGCCTGTTGTATTTCCCAATTAACTTTGGTTTCAGTTGTAACATTCCCACATTTTGTTGTTGGCCACAATTTCTTTGCACAAAACACACTGACCAGGCAATAACCATGGATTAGTTGCAGAACTGATATATTTTAAATAAGTGATTAATTTTTTACTGAGAATATAAAATTTTTCCTTGCTAATGGACTTCACTGTATTTCTGATGTTTTGAAATCTAAGTAGGTTTTGTCACTATGTCAAATTAAAACTCCTCAGCTAAAATTGCTCCATGTGACACAATTTTTGATGTAGTTGAGATCATTCTTTATTGACAATAGGGAGTCCACAATAAATTCCTCCCCAGCAATTTCATTACATACAACTTTAATGAATTAGTATTTAGAGTCCTGTAACTCTCAGTGGTCTGTGATTTATGAACATCTAATACTGACCCCAGCAACTTTCCTTGCATTCTGATTTTTAACAATCACCAGCATCAGATTTCCTTTCTGAGTATGGTGCTGACAACAATGCACACAGACTCCTTGACAGGCAATTTGGGGGTATTTTTTCACACATAAAGGATTTCCAGCTTATATTTCATGCATGAGAATTCAAACATGACTGGTTTAGCCTTCTCTGTTTGTTTACAGGTCTCTTGACTAGGGAGAGATTTAAATTACCACATTCATACAATCTACTCTATACTTCACCTAATATCCCTTGGTCAAAAAAATTCCATCTGGTGCCATTTAAATTCTCTTACTTTGGTATCTCCTGACTCCTTTCCTCTCTGTACTGCAGGAGAATAGGTTTTCTGGGAAATTCATGGATAGCCTGGATATTTTTAACTTTCATCTTTCTACCCAGATCAGTCAAGCTTTCCAGCCTGTGAGGAGCAGTGCCAGATGCTGTGTCAGAGTCCAGCACAGATGGAGCCTAAGGTAGCCTGTTTTCAGTCCCATAATCCTGCCAGTCCCTGAGTCATGGTGTTTGCCATCATTCCAAAAAGGGAATGAATAATCTTGATATCCTCCCAACTTTACACCAAATCCCATCCTCTTCCCCCAGCATCCTCTCCTCTGTGGCAAGTGCCACTTGTGGATGCTCTGTTAGTGATATCTGCACCTCATTCTGCTTTGAGCTGGGTTTTGCCTCCATCAGCCACTAAAGACCTCTGTGCCAAGAGCACTCCTCCCATCCCTTCATTAACAGAACTGTGCCTTCAGAGGGGGAAACAGGCTGTGACTCACTCCAGCATCTGCTGGCACCATAAGGACTGGGAATGGATGGCTGGCTGGGTGGGTGGGTGGGTGGATGGAGCCAAACAGACAGAGGAGTCTCTCAGTCCCAGTGACAGCTTCTGAACTTGCCATCTCCCAGCTCTTGTAGCCTCTGCTGGCAGCTGAGCTGAGGACCTGACCCATCAATATGTTGCACTGACACTGAAGTTTCAGGACAGAAGAAGAAGAAGAAGATTGTGGGGCTTCTGGCAGTCGTGACTCTTTCACTTCCAGCCTCTCCTTGGCACTGCTCAGTGGGAAGTTAAAGGAAATTACATTTCTTGTTCTCACACTTCCCATCTCTGCCCTGTCAGTAGTGTGAACAGCATACAGGACACAAGGATAGTAAAAGCTGCTGAAAAAAAATTCTATTATTAAAAGGGACTCTTATTAACTATTGAAAGGATTTATGAAGAGGGTGATGGACAAGTGTCACTTAAAGGATAAAGTATGGGGCTTTCTACAAGCCTGAGAGAAGCCCACCTCAGCTCTAACCTATGGAAGAGGTTTTACAGTGACTTCTGTGAGCCAGAGAGAATTTGATAAGAGGACCCATGTCTGATAAAAGGATCCATGTTTACCCCTGAAAGAATTTTCTACCTAGGTCACTGACATTGAAAACAAGAAAGAAAGAAGGATAAATAAGAGAAACCTGCAACTGCCTATTCCAATGAGCACTTTGTTTGTCTCTCATGACCAGTGAGTAAAGAGTAAACTTAGGAGTTTTTTAAGAATATATAAAAAAGCATGCCTGCTGTAATAAAAACAGGTTTGAAGCCTTCTGAAAATAGAGTGTGTTGCTTTGTATTGTGACCTTCTCAACTATGACACTAACCCACACAGAGCATCAGTGTCAGAGCATTAGTGACAGCCAAACAAATCCTCTCCCAGTTTAAAAGGCTGAAAGGAAGACTAGACATTGGTAGGACTGAACATCAGCAATTCTACAAAAACTGTGTAGAGTTATAGCAGTTAATGTTAAAAGTTCTGAGAAGTTACTGAGCACCATTCTTTAGTTTTAATATAATTTGGAATATCAGAGATTAGCAGAAGACACAATGTAAAGAGATCATTACACTTCTGCCCAGTGTGAAATTCTTGTAACTTTTTATGGAATTTCTAGTCCTCTGTTCTGCAGGACCCTGGTTCTGTACTGCACATCTTAGGTTTGAGCTTATATTTCTTTGCTAACTTGACAGTAAATCTTCCCAGCTGTATGAGAAACAGCCCTGACAGGCTTTAAAGGGGTATTTCTCCATAGCAGGAATTCCTTGAAAATTGAATATCTCTGTAATTTCTTCCTAGAAGATGCCACCTTTTGGGGAACCAGAGCAAAAAGCAAAAAGGGGAGGGGTTAAATCACTGGGGTTTTTGTTTGAGGTTTTTTTGTTTGTTTGTTTTTTTGTGTTTGTTTGTTTGGCTTTTTGGAGGAGTTTTGGTGTTTTTTCCTTCAGGAAACCACCTCTTGTACATTTGTAGTTCCATCTCCACTTCAAACCAGAACAATCTCTTTAGAATTTCTCTATCAGAATGCAGCAAAGTAAGTGACAAGCAAAGATCACATTTTCCATACCCTAATCCAAGATGCTGTCTTGAGGTTTGTTCTTTCCTCCCAAAATTTGGAGGTCACTGGATGACTGACATAACCAGTGGTAGCAAAAAAAGCCTTTTATCCATGTTCAAACATCTAGTGTTTCTAACTGGGCAACACTGTACAGATAAAATGGTGAAACCATGAATAAACAGGCCCCATATATTCCGATGAGATTTTTAATAAGTCAGAAATTTGCATATTTTCTTACTGAATTTGGACAAACCTGTTAAAATCAACAAAATTGGGTATTAACTTTAACCCAAAGAAGAGAAATAGTTTTGAATTTTGTGAACAGATTTATCTTGTACATTCCTTGCATCTGCTGAAGTGTTATATCTTTAATATAAAATAACTGCTTGGTCAGAGCTGGGCTTCATTTCCCTTGAATATAGGCTTTGGGAAACCAGTCATGTGCTCTGTTTAAAGCTTTTTACATTATTTGCAAAATTTTTCCCTTTAAGAAACCCATAACATCCACAGAAAGTGAAAGAAATACTGTTGGCTGGAAAACATTTTGAAACTTCTGCATTTTATGCAGCAAAGAAAAATGTCTTTAACAGCTGATACACTGGGCTCATAATTCAAACTGTCCCTTATTACAGACCTAAATTTATCTTCCATCCCACACAGATTTCTACTCTATCCCAATTTTTCTACTCAGAATTATTCACATCAGAAATGTAGGCCCATGAAGTGCAGGGCAGCAAAAGTGTTATTTATGCTAAAAAAGAACCAATCCCACTTCTTATTTCAGCTTTCTGGCTGTGGGTTTATTGTGTCCTCCCTCTCAGGGCTCAGTCCCATATGGTATCTCACATTTGCACCCAAGCACATCAAGAATGTGGTGTCTTTGCCTCTGAGAGCTTGAATTAATCCACTAGGACTCAGTCATAAAGTACTATAAAGAGCTGGAGGCTTTATTGACTCCAAGCTCTCCGGATGCATTTTTGCCATGTGAATTATTTAAAGTCCCTTGAGAACTTCCCTGGGGCCTTTTGAAAAGGAACTCACAATCACCTTCAAATATACTCTGGCCAACCCTCTCTTCTAAACCTGCTTTCTCTAAACACCCTGAATTCTGGCAGCATCTTCCCACCTCTGGGAGGGGAGTGGAGCCCAACAGTCAAAATTTTCAGGCCACTCTGCAGTTAGAAGTAATTATTACATTCTAAATTACTGGCATTTTTTTTTTCCAGGACAATAGAAAAGATATTCTAATAATTATAATAGTTCTGATGCCCTGTCATACTTCTATGCACAAGATTTATCTTCATAAGGAATATGACAAGTGATGTTATTTCAGAATTGCACATACATGGCTTTACACAGTCACACAAGTTCAAGAATACTTGATTTTAGTTAATTTGCATCGAACCTATTTAATAAAGCTATCATCATTCAGAAATTGCTTCAGAATAACAATAAGATTTTCATTTCACAGTCTTTTTCAAGAACAATTTCTCCATGAAAATCAACTCAAAATTATATGGGGCACAGGAATTCATTATGAAAGAGTTCTGTTAATAGAGTCTGATGATTACTCCAAACAATGCTTCTGGGAAACTTGGTTCCCAAAAGCTTTCAGCTGATGAATCCAAGAGTTCAGCCTGAATATTATCTGTAGGAAATACAGCAATAAAAAAAAGCTGAAACACTACCAATAGACAAATGAATTATGGCTCTAATTCTTTTTTCCATCAGACTCCAGTGGAAGTATTTTTAATTTTTTTCTGTTCCTGTATTTCCTGTTGTTCCAGCAACATTTTTGTTGTTGTTTACAGCTAATAAGGAAATCATGTTTTAACACATCAGCCAATTCAGGACACAGTAAAGAAGCATCTCTACCCTGGTTTAGCATCTCTGTTTCTTCCTTTTTCCTCTTCATCACCTGGGATTTTATCAACCCCTATTCAGGCCCAGGTAGAGCTTTCTTCACCTGTCCATATTTACAACTTAGACTCTGAATAAACAATTTCATTGATTATGCCTGATTTCTCTTTTTCCATCTCCCTTTCTTATTTTCAGTTTCTGGCTCAGCCAGGATTTATTTAATGAGTTCATCTGAGCCTTACCTGCCCTGCCTTGTATTTTTTATGCACCACTCACAGTGACAGTCTCACTAAATAATAAGTATTGATAATAAGAACACCACCATTACCCCAGCTCTTTTCTTGAGCTAACAACTGTGACACAAGCCACCAACAACATAAGAAACCACTTTATTCACCTAACAGTCCTGACATTAACTTCCCCAGCAACAAATAATTATCTAAATAATTTGTAAAATATTCAATCAGCAACCTGCCTTTTCTTCTGGAGCTCCCTCTTATTTGATGGAATTTCCATTTGCAACACAATGCATTATTTAAATTGGAATGTCCTGGGTGCTTTTTAAGATGCTACTCTTATCCTGAAGGGAGATCCTTACCTGGTTCACTTTAAGGTTTCTTTCTTCTTTGAAGTTAATTTTAGATAACATCAGATGAGGATCTAGCCTACAGTGTTAGTAGGACTCAAGCCCAACACAATTAGAATTCTTCCTATTATATCAGAATCTCTAGATTTCCTTCTTCCCTTCCAAGAATCCACAGTACACAAAAGTGCACTTCTGCAGGACAATGGCAGTTTCAGCTGATAAGGAAGGTGGATTTTTTGAAATTCCAAGATTTTGTGGAATTCTTTACTAGGGCCAAAGTCAAATTGCAAAGGCAGGATCTGAAATTCCAAAGCAAGGTCTCATTTCTTCCTAAATTGAGACAATATGATACTGCTGTCCCCAGAGACCAAGTTCAATTAAATCTATCATGAGGAACTTGCTTTCTACTATATATTTGCAGTAATTTACTTATTTTCACTTTAATTCAGATCCTTCGTCAGGAAAACAGATGTCTGATTATTACTTCAATGCTGAAACTTTTATCAGAACTAAAAGTTCTGATAGACAAGAGTCTATCAGAACTTTTACAAGTCTTCTTCTTTGAAGACAAAGAACCCCCATAATTTTGCAGGTCTATATTTACTTATAAAAACCCTCAACTTATAGATTGTCAGAATATTTCACACTGATGCTCAAAATTGCCTTTTCAGTTTTCTGATAATCATTTCTAACTGTAAAAAAAAAAAATCAATCTCTCCTTTATACATTGCTATCAATTAACAGGTAGAAGATTTTTAAGTCTTCCTATATTGTAGTTTCTAGGATCCCAAAGACTGTCAGACATTGAACAAACAGATGTTAGGACAAAAAAAAAACAGTGGGAAATATTTCCAGTTTTAACACTTTTCTGGCTGTTGAACTGTACATGCATCTGCAGGAATATATGGATTGTTTTTCTAATAATATATCTGTATCTGGGAAAACTATCAGGGAAAGCCTCTGTTTGAAAGTATAAACAAATTTTAAAAATGCATTTTGGGGAGTGACTCAAAGGTCATAAATGTGAATACCAAAGCCTTCATGGGGAATCATCAGTCAAAGTGAAAAAAAAATTAAATCAAACAATTCTAAACAATTAACATGTCCTCAAAATTTGCCTCTTTTCCCAAAAAATCCATCCTCACACAAACACACATCAGCTCATAAGTATTTCTAACTGAGGTCTCCTGAAGAACAGCCCTTATTATCAGAACTTTTCCACTTCTCTCTGTACCCCTTACTCCAAGGAACCCAGAAATCTTTTACAAACCTTTTGTTTCTAAAAATAACCAGAATTAGCTTTACCTCTTACACAGAGCAGGGCATTATCTACCAAAAATTATTTGCACCTAAGTTAAAAAGCAAATTTGTTTGGTCCTCAGTGGCAGTAAGGACAATAACTTCAGATTGATGGCAAAGGCAAAGCAAGACTGGTTCATAGCTCACAGATGAAGAAACTCTAATTTTTATCTGCTGCTGCATTCTCCTCACTTCATGCCTAAACAAGCCACAGGAACAATCTGATCCTTTCTTCTGCCTGAATAGTCATATCATGTTCTGACAGTGAATACAGCAAATTCTGCAACTGCTTTGGTTTGCATTTGCTTGAATAAAGAAAAAAAAAAAAAAAAAAAAACCAATAAAAACAGTTCAATAAATAAGCATGAGTTCAGTTTCTGAGTAAACAGTAAATCAGCTAATAAATGGAATTAATTCAAGCTTCCTGCATCATTACACTTTAATGAAATCAGGACCATAAAATTCCTACACAGTTACAAAAGTTTAATTTAATAACCAATGAATTCTGTAATGTTCTCACTACTCTCAGGATCATTTACACATTGAGATTTTCCCCTAACAGTGCAAGTTGTGGTGTCTCATGCCTCTCCCTTTTAAGACATATAGAATCCTAGTGTCACAGAATCATGGAATTGTTTAGGTTGGAAAAGATCTGAAAGATCATCAAAATCCATCCATCAACCCAACACTGTCAAGTCCACTGCTAATTCATGTCTCTAATCACCACATTAGAACATTTATGGAATATTTCCAGGGACAATATATAATTCACCTGTTTAACTCTTAAATAAAACATCCTTTACAAACTCCCTGCCTTTATTCAAACTCCCTGCCTTTATTCAGCTGTTCACTGAGCTTTCACTGGGCCTACACAGCTTAATATCCTTATAAGTGAAGCACTGAGACTGTATCTGATGATAAATTTGCATATCAAAATGGAAATGTGAGTTCAAATTGGAAAGGCACAAAAAGAAGTGATCAGAAATTAAGAAACCATACTGATAAAGCCAAAGCCTGAATCTCTCACTAAGAATTCACTATCAAATCACACTGAAAATACCTATTGAACAGCACATAATCTCATTAACTAAAAGTGAAAATTACACTTAATTCTTATTCTCTGAAGGTATGAATTACAATAAATCCTACTGACATAGCAGTGCATTGGCCCAGGAGCTGGGATCTATTATAATCTACTTAACCTCTAAGAACCTAATTTCCACTTGAAATAATAATTAAAAAAAAAAAAAAAAGAAACTTAAATACATTGACCTCTAATACATTCAAAATGTTGGAATAAATCAAGTAGCAGAGTTAATAATTGACTCTTTACTAATGTGCTGCTATGAAAGAAAAGAATTCAGTATGCTTAATGCTATCCCTAGTTTGAAGCTCTAATAGTCCATTGTTCATATTGCTCTTCCTGCCAGCTCCCAAGGTAAACCTTTTCAAGCATTTTGGAGAGGGACTGAAGATGGAGCAAGAGAAAAGGAGTTGCAGTGGTGTGGTCTGAAAGGAAACGTAATTCACCTCTTTATGCCTTATTTCCCTCATCAGACAAATGGTACTTGGGATTTACCTAGTGACAGAAACTAAAACTGGAGCTTCATTGCAGCAAATGTTATAACAAGGCATCACACTTTAAATAGCAAAAGAGTGAAAGAAATCAAGCCACACTCTGCCCATTTTTGAGGATGGAGTATGGCATGCAGAGACAGAAAAAACTGTACAAAAGTCACACTAAAAACTTGAGACAAAGCAGAAAGTGGAGACAATATGTTCCAGTTGTTAATCAAGCTAAATACGCATCCTCCCTCCCTCATCAGTTCAGTGCCTGATTTTCTGCACACCAAATGTAAAATGTGCCTACTCACAACCATTCCATTGCAAAGTTCCAAGAGCCACTGTCAAAAGATAACCAAGCTTATCTGTGAAGGAGGGAATTTTCAGCATAAATAAAAAAACAGTCAGAAATGAAATATTATACTGTATTTATTTTATTATTTTTATCATAGTGAATGGAGATAATATTTTTTGGAGAAACCTCCTTTTTATTAGACACACTATCAGGATTATTCCCAAGATATTCAAGAAGGGAAGGGGTCATCTACATTGGTTCTGCAACTGATTTAAATGTCATTATGTGCTGGGATGCAGTCCCTGTGATATCCTTGTGAATGTAGCACTGTCACGAGCTATTTGGGCTGCTAACTTTGACAAGAAAAACATTTTCAACATGCAAATGTCAATAGAGGTTCCAATTGCTACATTTTCTGGCTGAATAGGAACACAACATATGTAAAAATCAATATAGATGTATTCCAACATATCTATTTTTATATTCCAGGAATAGCAAAGTGAGGAATTAATTCCCTGCTCCCTGTGGGCAGGCAGGAGTTCAGCTGCCTCCAGGAGCACTGAGCTCCACCCCATGTGGTGGTGATGGCAGAGCTGGGTTTGTCAGCTCCTGACAAAAAGTTGTTTTATGGAGCCCAGTGCCCTATTGCTGTAGTAATCACTTTATACTATTGGTATTTAAGTAACTGAAAAATTTTACCTTCTAGTTTGATTTCAACCTCTTAAAAAGTCAATATTTTCAGCAAATGATCAAATTGTATCATGAACTAAAGTACATTTCAAAAATAATCTAAAGGTTATTTCCTGCATAAAGGCTCTGAGTGTACTGAGTCATTCTGCTCTCAATAGCCACTTGCCAGTCTTAAAAAGCATACCTGAAAAGATATCAAATTATTAGCAGATTCATGATGTTTGACAAAGGATCACAACATATTTTATATCAGCTGGGCACCTGCAACTCTGGTTTACTTGGAGCTAATTAATTCTGACTTTCCCTCAGTTATGCTGTTATTGAGATCCATGGCTTTGGGTCTGATATCACAGGAAGAGCTGTCAAACCAGTGTTTTCAACTTTACTGAGTGAAAATGGGCACTGGTGCATGGACACAGAGACAATGCTGGGAAGGTCTGGAGTGAGGATTTCCTGGAGAAAGCATGGAAGTGTGAGACAATCACAGATTCATCAAAATGTTTAGGTTGGAAGGGCCCTCTAAGATCACTGAGCCCAACCCTTCTGCCAGCACTGCCAAACACACCACTGACCCCTGTCCCCAGGTGTCACATCTACACAGCTTTTAAATCCCTCCAGGGATGGGGACTCCACCACTGCCCTGGGCCACCTGTTCCAGGGTCCAACCACCCTTGCAGTGAAGAAACTTTTCCTAATATCCAGCTTAAACCCTCCAGGGGCAACTTGAGATGATTTCCTCTAACAACAGCATTGGCAGATACCAGCACTCAAGCTCAGAGCCAAACATGCAGATATGAGATGAAACAATTAACCATGAAACAGAGACATTCTCAATCAGGACCTGACCTGATGATCCTGAAGAGAGTAACCTTCAGTATGGACAAGGCAATGAGGTCTCTGAGACTGTGGGCTTTGAATTCATGACTGCTGATGTCCTCTAACAGGTTAATATGTGCACATATTTTCAAAGGATTTGGCTTCCTGGAGCTTCTCTAAAATAAAGGTTGTCCCCAGACTCCTTTTTTTCAGCAATGAACAGTCATGGGCTAATCCTCAGTTACTTATTCATGTAAAGATCTGTTCCCCAACATGATTCTTTGCACTCAGAAATTAATTCCTACTGCCCAGCTGAGAATGTCTGTTCCTAATTAAATTAAATCTACCATTATATCTAAGACATAGGGTCTTTATAATTTTTTGCCTCCCTGCTGTCTTTGAGGACTGATAGATAAATAATTTTGATTTGATACTTATCACAACTTCCTAATAGCTTCATTAAAATTCTTTTCTTTGTCTTCTTTTTGTTTTAATGTTTTATGGGATTCAATTTCCTTTGCTAAAGCCTATGACCTGCAAAATTACAGGGGTGAAAAAGGGACATTCAAAACCTGATTTCAGGTAATTTCACATGCTTTTTTGAACTTGAAAGCTAGAGAGGATTAATGTAGATTCAAGTTTGTTAGAGCACTTAACACATTGCACAGAGAGCTTTGCTTTGCACCTGCCTCTTGAAACATTTGACTTTTTCCTGCTACATGTCCTAAATCTGTATTGTGATTAAACCCCAGCCAGCACCAGCATCACACAGCACTCACTCCTCATCAGTGAGGGAGAGACTTGGAAGGGTAAAAGGTCAGACAGCACAGTTACAGTCAGCTAAAAGAGATACAATACATTGGCATCTTCCAAGGAAAAAGTGATTTGGAAATATAAATTCAATGAAGTAATCTAGGAACAGATTGCTAATTACTTATACAAAAGAAATCGAGTTGGTCTTTATAAATCAGCAGCAACTGCAGCTGTTTAGGGGATTGAAATAAAAATTCCATGCTCTATTGAGGACAACACAATATTCTTTTGAATAAATGCTACTATAGACCTATGGATAAATATTTGGAAGTTATTTCAGCTTGTAGTTAGAGCCACAGCCTCATTTTTCTCCTATGAGTGTGTGCATAAGATGCAACAGCTGCTGTTTCACAGTTATCCTTGCAGTACTGCAGTAAACTTTTATCATTACATATGTCATTACTTAATAATTCATAAGCAGACCTGTATCCTGTTACTTTTTAGGAGTTTATATAATGAAATCCATTTGCTCTGCCTTGGTTGATCGATATTTCAGCACAGTCATACAAATCATTGACTTTTCTCCCAAAATCTTGCAGAAGGTGCCTATCCAAGGGGACACAAGCCCAACCACACTGAGAAAACTGAGCAGGTTGGCACCAATGTTTTTTCTCCTTTTTGAACAATCTAATCCTCTGATGAATTTTCCAAACCAGTTGGGCTGGTCTTGAAAACAGTCTCTGGAATGGTCAAGGTTTAGAGAGCAGTGGTCCTTCCTTTCCTTTTGAAAAGACCTCCACAGTATTCTTGTTGTAACTGCTGGATGCCAGAATCACTGCAATCAGCAGGAAATGCTGAGAGGACACAGTTCCAATATAAGGTACATTCAGGGCCTTACAGAAAACTGAAGAGAATCTCTGCTCTAAGACTGCAGTAGGTTTTCAAGATTTGGAAGCTGAAGTTGGAATTTTGTAGAATACAGACAGCAATGGAAGACAGAAAAGGAAAATGCATGCCATCCACACCAATTCTTTGTAAAAATTATCATAGAGGAGTTTCCTCAAAAGCATTGCAGACACTTTTTGTATGATCAGAGGGAGGAGTCTTTGCCAATGCCCACCTCAAAAAGAGCTGCCAAGCAAGGACATGAGGAGAAGATGACTTTGTAATGCAGAATGTTTTCATCTGCATTTCAGTAACTCAGTGATAATGTAAATTATGTTAAAGTCTGCAGCAAGTGGATGAAATATAAAATGAGCCAATATTCCATAGATAAAGTCTCTAGATGACATTAGCTGTTCTTGTTACTGATATAGATACTAAAAATGGCTGACAAGGCATAGGAGAGGTGAGGAAAATAGGTCTAAAAAACATGAGAAACAACACAACAAGGGACAGGAACAGGATGCAAGAACATGAGAACCAAGACTCCCTTACAACAAAATAGGTTTTCTAAGACTTATCTTAACATGGCCCTAGTTCACCACTGAAGAGCATCTAAATCCAAAATCCCAGAAAATCTTTCTTAGATAAAAGCTACAATGAACAGCTTAAGAATTTAGTGGATTTTTTTTTGCCTCTGTTCATTGGCTTTGAGAATAATTTATGAAAGAGCAAAATTGGGACTTCTGTGAGGGACAATACAAAACAAGGATTAAGGCTCTGCACAGATACAAACTGTTAAGGAATACTGTGCTGCTTGAGATGCTTTGTCTTAGTCAAACAATGGAAATCAGCCATGAGATTGATTTAACTGGGATTGTTGCTTCTTACCCTCAGAGTAAAACAGATGGAGGATATTGATGAACCTCAGCCATTTCTGCACATATTTTATAACCATCATCTCCTTTATCTGCTTCCACAGTGATTTTGGTGGGGTTTTATACAAGATACTTTCTAGGTCTTTATTTGATTTTAGGCTGTTTTCACAGTCCAAGGAGTATCCAGCCCAGGAAATGCATTTTTCCTTCTCTGCATATGCATTTCAATGTTTGCATTTGTCATTTGCTAAATGCATTATGACACACCATGGCTGCAATTCCCTAAAGAACTCCTCCTATGATAAAGTGATTTGGAAAGCAGCTGATCAAGGCACTGAGCTTGTTAAGTTTCTAGTAATAGATCCATACGCTCCAGGAAGGTAGCAACAGATGTTAAAATGTGTTGTTGCTGCTGGATAAGTATAGTTTGCAAAAATAATTTCCAGTAACAGGCTTCCAGTTTTCAGTTGCCAGCACATTTATTCTGGTTATAATATACATACATAATGCTTTTGTAAAAATACATTTAGTAAGCATGCAGCCATTCCAGAGTGCTTTGATCACTGTGTAACCATCAGGATGAATTTCTGCTTAGTCCAGCTGCCAGAGACCCTTGGGACAGTCTAAAGAACAATGAGGCATAGCTTCATCTTAAATGAATCTGGCTAAAATGAGGAGATACCAGGGGGAACAATTCTTCTCCATGACCTAATTGCACTTCCCCATTCATAACTCCTACAGTTAAACCTGTGTTACTGGCAATCAAATGCTGCTGTCAAGTGTGACTCCAGGCTGTATCCAAAGTGACTCCAAAATTAGTGCACAACTACTGCAAAACAGTTCTTGTCTTGGAGAATGAAATCTGAGATGCAGGATGAGGATTTATGTACTACCATGCTCAATATTAGAAGCCCTAATTTTAGGGGACTTCACCTTCATTACCCACATGAGGAATCTGCTTGGGCTGCCAGCTGAGAAAACCCTTTTGATGTGCTCACCAAGGAGAGCTTAAACAAAAGCAAGCAGGGCATCTTCAGCCATGTGGGCAAATGCCTCCTCTGGCCTACTGTGAGACTGAAGCAAAAATAAAGCCTCATGCCATTTCACCACTATTTCATTATCAAAGACTACAGGATACAGTAGATTTATTTAACAACTGCTACAAATTAGCAGAGCTATAATTAAGCGAGATACTTCAAACATTATGTCTCACCACAGGGTGAGTCCTTGTGTTGCTTCTTGATGTTATTAGGTCAGAACCTGCTTCCTTTGGTTTTCTTCTTCACTTGCTTTTCTAATTACTAATTTTTAATAGACTCCTAGTTTTAACTGTGGAAAGAATTTCTCTGTTGAAATAGAAGCACTTTCTAATCCACCTTTGTCAACCTTTATTTCTCAGTTATTGTGGTGACAGTTTGGACTGTCATGTCCTCTGCTCTTTTTTCTTCAATTGTCTTTAGTTTTGTTATTTGTCTGTTTTTTTTTTCCCCCTCAGTTTCCAGAGAACCATTCTCTGGCTATGTAAAAGCAGTCAGACAATTCAAGTTACTCTTTATTAGAGTGCAAGTAAAACCTTACAAGTTCCTGACTTTTAAGTTTTTCTGCCTAGTTCTTTGCCTGCCAGCTCTATTCTTGGTTTACTACAGGTCCTACACTGGAGATAGGTTATCTTTTAAATCCAATCACTCTCCAGGACTTTAGTATTCAAATAGAAGATTTTTTTTTCACTAGGCACCATTTACTAACAGCACAAGCCTTTTTACTAAAGGAAGGTCTTTGTGATCTACCTTTCAATATCACAGCAGCAAATGGGCCTTTCTTTTAAAGAAAAAAAATATTAGGAAGTGTGAGATGCTCACAAAAACAGAGTGAAAAGGTTCAAATACAGGTGTAGCAAAGAGAATCCATATCTATTCCAGCTTGTATTGAAATTGATCCATGACCATTAACCCCCTGTTTCTTTTTAATATACACTCAAGCACAAAAGGGAAAATAACTTCAGCAGGTGAATTTCCTACAGCAGGACAGTGTCCCAGAGGTGGGATGTTCATATCCATGTTTTTGGTGACACAAGAGCTTTGAGGGTCTGGTCATGCTAAGAAGCAGAACTTAGAGGCTTGGGAAAATAACCATTGAAAAATAGAGTTTAAGAGCATCTGGGGTAAAGTGGCAGCTGAACTTCAGGATTGCAGCTTTGGTTTCAGATAGTCAAAACTGGAGGTGGGCTGGAGCTTATGAATGAGGGAAAGAGAGCAGGAGGGAAAATAAATACATACTATTTATATATGCCTGTGACATTAAATAATTGTGAGAAATATAGTAAGTGAATTCCATCCATCTGTCCCACAAACCACCATTAGTCAGTAGATTTTTTTATAAGTCTCTTATCAGAACAGAGTGTTAAGACTTTTTCCCCCCCCTCTTTTTCCACTTTCCCTTATGGATCACACTAATGAATCACTATTTTTCCAGCTATTCTCATTTCTTCTCCAAAGAGGCACTTCATACTTCTTAATTCCAATTTTAATTATCTCTTTAGGAAGATGCTTCACTATGTGTGATTTATTGTACACAGGAATTAAAAAATAGATAAAGTGCATTACCTAATTCTTTCCTTCTTGAATTTTCCTCCACTGAATTGCAAAGTAGAAGGTGAAAATTTATAAGAATAGTCTTCCAATACATAAAAATTTTGTGCCAGTCACCCAATTTCTTAATGTACAAATTGACTGGGGTTACATGAAATAATACATTAAAACAGTAAATTGGCAATTGCAAATGTTAATAGTCAAAGTAATACATTGGTAGTCAATGTGAATATGCAAATAGCAAGAATACTATATTGTAGTAATATACACTATATGTTACCATATTCTCACCTATTTTTAGCCCAAAATTATTTCAAAGCCAGAAATATGTATAATTGACAATACCTACAATTCCAGGTCTGATAAGTAGGTACATCACTGCTTATCATTTTTTTTGCAATTGGCTTTGAACTGAAGTACTAGTGGTTGTTCTAGCATTTAGATGTTCTCAATCAAATACACCTCCTATGTAGAAAATGGAGATTTTGATCAAAAAATAATTTTAAAAAATGAATTCAGGAAAACAAGGGAAGAATAGCTCTTGGCAATAAGTAAAATCTTATCTAGTTCTTAAAAATCTAACTAATGCATATTTGTGTCATGTGTGGATGCAGGCAGAGGAGATAATCTGATTATTTGACAATAAAAGTATCTTCTCTCCCCCTTTTATCTGTAAACGATCACAGTTTAGCCACTTCATTAAATCCATGTTTTGAATATTTTACTAGAAAATTTCTCCAAGCTATTGCTACATCAAAATTAAAAACTTGTACTTGACCTAGAATGTCTTTTAAGAAGTCATTAATTTTCAATCCAAAGATAAATGATAGAGTTGTTGTTCTTATGACTAATGATGCTAATTGTTAAATTTGTGTGTTTTACAGTTTCTTATGCTTCTTTTTTCTTCTGATGGACTAAAGTGCCCTTCACTTTCAGAAGTCTCAGAGGATGAATTTGCATAGAACATCAGCAAGTCCTCTCTTAACCTTCATTTGCTGAGTTAAATGCTTGGATGTTTTATGTATTTATTCATTTATTAGTGTTAGGTTGCTTTCCCAGAACAACTATAGCTTTTTCTTTTTCTGAATCTTTTTAATTCAGCAATGCTGAATTTCATTCTTTACTACTTTATCTATAAGCAATAACAACTTTTTATTTTTAGTCAGTGTTGCCTTGGTTTTGCACAGAGCATTGTATTCACTATTTTAATGAGGACCTCATCCTCTAAACATTGTTGCTTATCTCATACAAAGACAAGGAGTTTTTGAAAGAATATACATCTTTAGTTTAGCCCACTTTTGTCTGGTTTTCATCACAATTTGAAATACGTTTTCTGAAGTTTCAAAGTCCCCTAGTGTAGAGCAACAAAAAGATTTACATAAACATGGAATTAAGGAAATGAAGAGTGAGATTCAGCTCCCAGACCAACATGCTCAAAACTTAGCTGGCTGTTGGGGTTGGCAGACAAGATGTATCACTATTTTTGATATTTATAGATGAATTTATAGATGAGACTGGAAAAGACTCATGGCCCTTTGGACATCTTTGGGCTTTTCCTGGGGAATGTAAATGTGGGAAACTGAATTATAGCATAGAATCATGGAATATCCTGAACTGGAAGGGACCCACCAGCATCACTGATCCAACTCCTGGCCCTGCACAGACACCCCAACAATCCCACCCTGTCCCTGGGAGTGTTGTCCAAACTCTCCTGGAGCTCTGGCAGATTTGGGGCTGTGCTCATTCCCTGGGAAGCCTGGGCAGTGCCCAGCACCCTCTGGGGGAAGAAGATTTTCCTGGCATCCCACATAAACCTCTGCTGACACGGCTCCAGCTGTTCCCTCAGATCCTATCACAGGTCACCAATCAGTCAGTGGAATCTAAAAAGCTCCAGAGCTCACAAAATCTCTTGTGAGAGACCTGAATACCTGCACTGACACTGTTGGTTTGGTCTCCTGCTACTACAACACAAACTAAGCCTAAACTTGTAGATGTGCCCCCACTGGCCACTGGTTTAGGTGTCTAATATTGAAGCTGAACTCTTTTTAAACCAACTAAATTACAGGGTAGAAGAAAGAGACATTTCCCTCCTGCTCTGCTATGGAAAATAACCAAGTAAAATGGTGTTTGAAGAAGGACATGTTAATGCAGCTTTTTTTTTCCTGCTTTGTAGAGTATTTGCTATTGTAACTTAAGGACCTGCTGTCCTCATTTTTCCTTGGAAGCTACACAAAGCTTCTTAGGTATCATTGCCTTATGCTTGTTACAAAACACTGCTGTTTCAGATTTGGGTATAATCTACCAAGTATTTATGGTCCAAGTTAAATGTGCAGTCAAACTTTCCTTTCAACTTTACCTTTTACATTTTGTGCACAAAGTGTAGAAAGAGTTCCAAGGTAAGTGACACTGTTCTCCTTTAAATTCTAGAGCTATTCTTATCAGAGTGCATTGAGAGTGCAGAAATTATTTTGTATTTTTAAACTGTTCTTTAATTTCTTTAAGAAAATTTTATAATTATGAAAATCTGAAGGGGAAAAGAAAAAGATTGGATTTTACCATAGTTAACTAAGTTCAGCTTGAAAATTTTGCTCTGTGGTATTTTTGTACCTGTTTGCCTGTCTAGCAATAGAAAAGTTATCTTCAATTTCTTTTCTTACATTACTCCAAAATCCATGGGTCCAAGACCTTATAGACTTTTTTTCATTCAGACACTGAGCATTAAGTGATCAGAAAAGTTTAACCTGGCCTTCCATGAGGTCCTTAGTAGCTCATAGCAGGGCTGCACCTTATAGTAGCTTATCAGGTTCAAACTTTCATCAAGTGGCACAAGCCTCAGTGAGCAAAACATTGATTTGGTGATAATCAGAAGGTTGGAATGGTAAAATGTGTCAGGGCACAGAGCTCCTGACAGTTTATTTTCAAGCCTACTGGTTTCAACAAGGTATGCAATTACTCACAGACCACAAAACCAGTTTAGGATATCAGAATTAGCCCCCCTGTTCAGCTCCATTTATCAGTCCCACAGTTTAAAATGCTGGAATCCTGGATGACATTTAGCACCAGGATAAAAGGAAAGTAGAGTTTTTTAAAAAAAATGTGGATCATGGGTGAAGAAATAAATCATATAGGGAACATATGCAAGAGGTTTGCTCTGCAGAAGCAGGAGAGTGTGATTCTATGTGAAAGAGATAGTTTCAACATTTTTCTCAGTCCTCCCACAAACCCAGAGGGAAAGCAGGATTGTGAAATGTGCCTAAGGTTCTGCAAATCTGTGAGTGTCTTTGAAAACAATACAGGCATCCAAGTACTGCTGTGCTCCAGACACTTGGTAGGGTTCCATAAAAGAATGAAATGTCGTGCAGATGAAAGATCAGAGGAATCCCAGTGTTCACAAACTTCATCCACCCAGAATGAGTCACTGTCACGATGGCCACACCATAACAGATGGCTACTCTGAAGCCAAAGTGCTGCACTTCATACCTGAAGCTGGTTCACTAACAGAATGTGCAAAAACTAAGATCAACAATATGTTATGAAGTCTTTCATGAAGAGCAAAAACACTCCTAGTGTGCTGTGTTGCATTGCATTGATGGTACGACTGTAATTTTAAAGTTTAGGGCTGGGTTTAATAAAACTCTAAAGAATCACTGCTACCTGCTTTGAAATTGCTCAATATGGAAGTTTCTGTCATGAACTCAAAAACTTTCCAATAGGCAGGGTTTCTTAGTGAAATTGGTTAAAATGAAAGAAGTAGCAATTTCAGTCTTGAAGTAGTTCAAATCTGAGCGTAATCTTTGAAGAAGATATGTTGATATAAACCTATTAAAAATTAAATTGATTCAGTTTATGAACACACAACATAATCTTTTTGGTCTTCCTTTTATGCAGGACTTCCAAGCAGACAGTGAATTATTAATAATTGATCAGTATAGGCCTCGGAGTCTGTCCAAAGCACCAGCTTCAATATGTTATAGTTGAATGGTGAAATCTCTTAAGAAAATCTCTTGCTCTTGATTCACAATGATCCTAAACTTAGAGCATTTGATTTTTTTCTTGGACTGTTCAAAAGCTCAGTTGTATCCTTCTTATAACTTGTCCAGTTCTTGCTATTAAGTTCCTGGATATTAAGATGCTTCTATTGGTTAAAAGACCCTTCCAGTATCTTATCTTATCTATTCCAGCATCTTATTTAGTATTCCAGATATTTTCTCATTTGATCTAAGTCTTATTCAGCTTATTGCCCTGATATTTTAAAACTCTCCAAGCTTTCGAGCAATTTCTGGTACTCCATGAAATCTTCAAACTTGTACTTCCATCTGAATATTACAAAATTTGCAGTTTCAGGTTTTATTATTGCTATGGTTAAACCCCAGCCAGCAGCCAAGCCCCTCACAGCTCCTTGCTCATTCCCCCACCATGGGACTGGGGAGAGAGCTGGGAGGGTAAAAGCTACAAAACTCTTGGGTTGAGATAAAATTTAATAAAGCAAAGCCCACACCAGCCACTGGGAAGAAAATTAACTACCCCAGCCAAAACAAGCAAAATTGTAATAAAATATATCGGTAGAATTGAATTTGTAACTAGTCACTGGAGGACTGCAATGAACAGACCATCACTAATACATGGCAGTACAGCAATTTCTTTAAAATTTCCTTTGAGGTCCAATGTCGAGCCAGTTTTTAGCATGCTTTATGTCATGCTAAGCTTAATTGTTCTAATTATGCCATCAACTTAAAAAAAATGTCAGTGTTATTGTCTGAAAAATGACTAAAGAGCAGCATAAAATGAGAAAGAAGTTGCAGAGTACTTTATAGGAATCACAATAAGGCTGGCAGCCTCCAAAAAATATTTAATCTAATACAGCTCAAAACTTTTAAAATATTAAGCCCCTAGAATGAGAATATTAGGCTGCAAATGTGAAGCACCTCCTTCTAGAGGAGACCAGCATTCCAATCATCAGCTCACAGTAATACTTCAAACAAAAATATCACTGGACATGGGTCTTACTTTTATGTGCCAAGAGCAACCTATTATTCACAATTTCACTTTTACTGACAGAACCACTCTAACTGCATTTCTCAGGTCTGTTATTCAGAGTGCTTAAAGATCACACTGAGCACTCAAGAATAAATCTATCTGGAGCTATAAGATGAATTATATTACAAGCTGGCATCAATTGTTAAATTGTAAGCAGGGAAAAGATGTTAAAAAAAAAAGTTCAAAGCAGAATACCCATAAGTCTGCAGGTACAAGATACAAATATTGGCACTGCCTTCTCAGGTAGGTTCCTTATGCTCTGTTGTTATGATGGAACCTGGAAAAACAAGAATTTTTCCATCTTGAGGCAGCATCCTGAAGTATACAAGAGGACCACTGCTTCATCATGGAAAACATCATTTAGGAAGAATTTAAAGCTATGACATCTAAATATAAAACCCCCACAAACCAAGACAGACAAACCAAACAAAAACTCTCAAGCTGATTTCCATTTAATGTAAGAGGAATTGAAAGGCAAAATCATGAAGAATATTCCCAAGGCTATGCAGGCAGTCGAAGAGGTAGTAGAGCTTCTGCAGGAGGTCAGAGATTTTGCACTTTTACTCATGACCATCATTCAATTTCCAACTGTCCCAAACTGTTCCCATCCTTTCCTGTTTTCCTCAGTCATACAAGGATTCTGCTCAAGAACAAAAAAATGTTATTTCCATACACACTCTGCATTATCTTGGAAAGGGAAGCACACAGACACTGGACACTAAACTGAAGTGGGCATTAGGGTGGCTGTGGGTTCCAGCACACAAGCCAGGCAGAATATTGGACAACCTAAGCCAAACACAAGAGTCACAACATCAAACATCAACAAAGAAGCACACTTGAACTCGGTATATCTTTTCATTTTCACTTTATCATACATTTCATCCAAGCATCTCAAAACTCTTAAAAATATTTATGAAATCTTGCAGAACTCCTGAGAAGTAAATTATCATGACTTGCCACTTTACAGACTGATACACTGAAATTAAAAAACAGCTCACCACTAGAGCTAGGGAAAGAATTTCACACATCTAACACCTTCCCTTCAGTCCTGAATAAAAATGTCTTAGGCTGCCTATAACAAGAAGTACTCAGAGACACCCTGGCAGCTCTGAGAGACACATTCATATTAAATTCTATTAAATTGAAAAAAATAGCTGTTTTGCATTAATTGATTTTCCTTTTTGCCATCCCTTCTAAGTAGTCAGTAAAGTGTTATAGTTCTCAGATCTGAGCAGAGGCTCATCTCACCAATTTTCTTGTCTTAAACAGGACTTTTCAATACAGATTCACAGAAACAGTCAGAGAGTTTGTTGTGAAGGTAAATTCAGATAATCCTGAGAATCTTCCTGAAAACAAGTAACCAGAACTATTTATGCCTCGATATATACTAATCTGAACTTCCATATCTAATCAATTTCCACTCTTTTTTCAGGGCAGAGATGATCATTATGTCATAGAATCATTAAATTTGAAAAAGAGCTGTGAGATCATCAAATCCAACCTTCAACCTAGCACCACCACCACGTTCCCCACTAAACCCTGTCCTTGAGTGCCACATACACATGGTTTTTTAACACTTCCAGGAATTGTGACACCACCACTGCTCTTGTCAGTCTGTACCCAAGCTTTACAACCCTTTCTGTGAAAAAATATTTTTCTAATTTCAAATCTAAACTTTGCCTGGTGCAAGGTGAGACCATTTCCTTAGGTTCAGTGAATGTTCAGTGTCGCGCGGTGATATTTTGACAAGGATGTTCACAGACAAAATGTTTAAAATGCATTAAATTATTAAGTTCATTGACATGGAATGAAACTGGGATAACTTCACAAGATTTCAACTGATTAGGCTCCTTTGTATTGTCTCAGTGTAGTGGCAGGGTATTTGGCCAACAACCTTGCACTGCCTTGGTACTGAGAAGTGGAATCTAAAAAGGAAGAATTCCACTGAGAAGGGTGGAATATGCTACACTTCAAGCAACAGTAAGTTAAATGTGGTTTTGTGTATGCTGACTGCAAATTGATGGAAACATAAAGAAATATTAGACCTAATTTGTTCATTGTTATCACCCTGTTTTATTTAATGGACAGTAGCTCTTTAGGAAAGGGACAGCCTCTTCCTGCATTCTCCAGGTGCACAGCCCATATGTCCATGTCTCTGACTGAATCTCCAGCATTAAAAACAGGACTCACCCTCAATCATAGTTAAAATAGTAAAAACACTTTCAAACATTCACTCTACATAGCTCCCAAAGGGAATTTTTCAGTGATTGGCAGTGGTGGATTTTTTGGTGGCTTTCTTTTCCTTTAGCTGTTAATTGGACAGATAAATTAATTAAACAAAGATTAGACATTCATTAATTTAATGGAAGTGAAGAAAAATGGGGACTTTTGATCTAGAGCTTCTTGGTTTCCTGTGCTCCTTTGGGTGTGAACAGTGCAGAACTCATCATCCTCTCAGGCTCACTGCAAAGTACACAGCTGGGCTTTAATCCAATTCTCAGTTCCAAAATGAAGAGACTGAAAATGAGGGTTTCTTGGGAAGGAATTACTTTTGGAGGTTATTTGTTGTGCCTTTGTTTGTTTGTTTGTTTCCTTTTCCATGTGAGGTTCTTATGTTTTTTATGTGACACCAGAAATGCAGAGTTTGTAATGTTTTAGCATGGATTGGGAATCAGTGAGATGTGTGAAATGGTTGGAAACAGATAACCCACTATGCACGTTTCTGATTGAAGTTATGGTGAAAGCTGAAATCTAAAGGGTGAGATAGGGAGGTAGAATGTGCTTTAATCTTTCCTTTAAAAAAAAAAATCCCTATATCTCACATTTAATACTTAAAAGGGAATTCTTCCCCTATTGTGATAGATTTATCTCATGAACACAATTATGCATTCTGTCCTTGAGGCTCAAAGTGTTCTCAAATAGTTCTTCCTGTTACTCAAAGAGAAAAAAAATTCTGTAGAATGTGCAACACTTTTTACAGTTTATGAATCCCAACCAGCAGGTCTAACTGTCTATTGATCTACTGACAAGCCCTAATAAATTTTTTAAAAATTGCATGTCCTAAAAAAAAAGAAAAAAAACTTTTCAGAATTTTTCAGTTCTGAAGGGCATGATTTTTAATATTTTAAACTCTGGAGCAGTTCATACTGTCAGCAGTAAGGCTCAGTATTACATCAGAACTGCAAAACTACGGACATTTTTGCTCTTGTATCAGTGAATATGACTGAGAGGTAGCCAGTTAGTTTGCAGCTGTGCCACTGCACTGATTTCATTGGATTCACATGCTAAAAAAGTCAGTACCTGTTAATATTCAGAGAGAAATCTTCCATCTTGCTAATACAGACACAGCTACATGAGTTGCAGACAACATCAATGTTTCAACAATTATGTTCATTCTGAGCTAAGGGGTTCCTCTCTCAAGAGCTGTACTGAGCTCTCCTCTTCTTAATTGCGGCTTATCATCCTTTCTCCTGCTCTTTCTCAGTCAGTGATAACAAGATCAGTGTGTCACATCCTCACTGCCAGTGGAACCTCATACCCTTTCAGAAAGAAGGTCTTCTCTTTTTGCAAAGAGATGAGATGACCTGCTCTCCATTGCTTAGACAAATTGTAGACTGTACAAGTGACTCTAGAGGTCCTCAATCTGTCACAAAGCCAATACAATCCACGGCTAAACCTCCTTCCACATGCCTGCCAAATGTTTCTCCTCACATGTTGACCCACGCTCTATGGATCTTCTCATTTCCCGTCTTTCAATCTTTTATTTTCGTTTCCTGTTCTGTCTCTAAATTTCTCTTCCCCTGTGCCCACTTACCATATGGTGTGTTCTTCCTGATCCTACCACCAAACAGAAATCCAGACTCCCATGATCAGAACATACTCTTTGCTGTGTCAACCACAGGAGGGTTTGGGTTGGAAGGGACCTGTCATCTACTCTAAAACCCTGCAAGGACACCCCTGAGGGACCTTGGGAACAGCTTCAAACTGGAGGACAATAGGTTTAAATTGGATATTAGGAAAATATTCTTCCCTGTGGGGGTGGTGAGGCCCTGGCACAGATTGCACAGAGCAGCTGTGGCTGCCCCATCCCTGGAAGAGTCCAAGGCTGGGTTGGATAGGGCTTGGAGCAACCTGGGCTAGTGGAAGGTGTCCCTGCCCATGGCAGGGAGTGGAACAAGATGGTCTTAAAGTCCCTTCTAACCCAACACATTCTGTGATTCCATGATCCTCAGCTAGACCGATTTGCTCATTGCCCCATCCAACCTGACCTTGGATGTTTCCAGGGATGGGCCATCTACCACCTCTCTGGACAAGCTATTTTACCATCCTCATTGTAGAAAAATTCCTTCTTATATCTAATCACTGATGGCCTACAGGGTTTCAAAGAACATCAAAACCATCAGCACACAGCCCAAATAAGTGTCCATTCAGTAAACCTGCCCAACAAAGGTGGAGAATCTTTCTCAGTTGTGGACCCCACCTGTTGAAATGGAAGAATTTGACACCATGAGCAGACCTGCATTAGCTTTCTCTGTTATGCAGGATTATTTCCATTTCTATTATGGAGCACTGCTACTTCATACAGCATGGTTTCTGTCAAGAAGTGGTCCAGAGACTTCTTCAGCCTTCTGAAATACCTGCCAGACCATCCACAGTGGTCCCTGGCTCATGACCATCTGTTTCAGAAATCCAGATCCTCGTCCCTTAAATTAAGGATACATTTGTCAGCTACAGCAATGATTGAGCTACACTGACTCGAGGATGACTTGATTTATGGACTCTTTAGAGAAGTGCAGCCATGCACCAACCAGGCATAACTGGCAATCATGAAACATTCTGGTAAGCCCCCAAAAGTAGTGGAGGAATCCAGCTTCCCACATCATCACCAAACTAGGAGGAAATAAGAAACAACTACCATCTGGCACCCTGTTTCTTTGCCCCTGTGAACTTTTAAAATTATGATGTTGTCATATTAATGAGGAGAAAGTGTTTAATTTATTAATTCATCTTTTAAAATTATGGGCAAAATTGTGTACCTAGTCATGACATCTTTCCCTAATTTGATGCATTAAGGAATGTTATATTTGGTGTCATCCCCTTAATTATGACAATGGGTAACGATGGCCATTAAAGTAATGACATTTGTCACCATCAGTAGTGGCAAGGGTAATGAATAATGAACAAAATTTCCACAGAGACTTTATAGTCTTATATTCCACTCAGCAGCAGGCTAGGAAAACACAGAAATGAAATAGTTCCCAAAGGACAAAAAAGTTTGAGTTTGAGGAGGACAGGAGAGAAGCTTTAAAACTCTAAAGCACACTAGACAAAAAAAATATGGAATAATGATGTGGCATAAAAAAAACCCACCAAAACTTAAAAGCCTTGTGAGCAAATCCATCTTATTAGATCTGCAATAATATCACCCTATATATTCATTTCCTTAAGAAACACAAACTGGTTTTTAATATGACTGCCCACACCTGGAGTACAGCGTACAGTTCTGGTCCTCACAACTCAAGAAAGGTGTGGGCAGACTGGAGATGGTCTGAAAGAGGCCACAAAACTTTTCAAAGGGCTGGAAAGACAGAATAGGTTGGGTTTTTTTTCCCTGGAGAGAAGGTGGCTCTGGGGGACCCTCATCACAGAATTCCAGTACTTACAGGGTGACTACAAGAGGGTGGAAGCTCTCAGGGAGCCCATGGAGAAGGCCAGGGACAACAGGCATGAGTTGTACCAGAAGAGGATTCATCCAGGTATGCAAAAGCAATTCTTTACACTGGAACAGCCCCTCAGGAATGTTGCAGAGTCCCAACCACTGGCACTTCTCAGAGGTGACTGGGCAGGGTACTCGATAATCCCATGCAGGTTCCAAATGCTGGACCAGGTGATCTTTCAAGCTCCCTTCCAATCTGTCTGATGGATTGTTCTGTGATTCCATGATTTTACACTGAATCCCAGAGGTTGTTTGTATCCTGATCTTGAAGAAACAAAACCCCTGAATTAAAAATGCAGGAAAGTGTTTTGAGACTAAGGAGAATTATCTTTTTGCCCGCTTACAAAAGTAACAGTTAATCTGTCTCTGTGATGCTTCCTAGTCTTGCTCTTGCATATAAGCACAGTGGATTCTAAATATAATAAACTTTTCTTTCTGACATGAACATCCTGTATATGTGTATATACAGAAAAATACAGCACATCTGTCTTGCATTTACACATTAAACTTCCCTGACAAGTGATGCAATGTGGCATAGAGAGTGTTTCTGCCAAGAGGCATGAGGAAATGACTAGGGCAAAGAACAGCTCAGGTAGGCCTACAGTTCACACCACAAATACCACCAAACCTGGTGTTATATTTCTGTTTTCTCCAAAAGAAAGGAGAACAAGTACTTTATTTGTGCTCATTCTCTCTGCCCACATTGTCTGTCAAGCTATAGACCAAGCAGGGAGGAAATCTAACTGAAATGATCAGTGATTCCAGCTGAACTGTCATTATGTAAAACCTCTTCTATTACCTGCAGGACCTACTGCCCACTTTAAAATTGGCAAGGATGACACTTAAGGCTGCTCTGACATGTGCTTTTCTAGGACATAACATAGTTCTGCTGAAATGAATGAAAGTACATTTTATAATAAGTGTCTTGCTGGCTTTTAATTAAATGGTGCTTTATTAGCAAAGATTAAAAGAACTAATTATGTACAGTGTGGTTGAATGATGGCTGTGGGGACAGAGATGATAACTAACTCTGTGCATTTGAAAACTGAGCATTAAGAAAAGAAAGGATTTTTAATTTTTAAGGTGGCAGAGATGGGACAGACTTCATTAATAAAACAAAAAAAAAAAAAGCAAAGCAAAAAAAGAAAACCACAGCTGGAAATTCAGTGAAGGTAATTTTGGACTCATATCAAATGGATATCAAATGGCTGTTTGTCTGCAAACTAAACTCTTCAAAGTGATTGTGAAATCTCCATGAGTTTGACTACTGAAAGCACAATGAGAAAAAAGTATATGAAAAGAATCCAAAGAATTATTTATTGAATATGGAAACCAGATTGCCTGAATACATTTTAGACAAAATGAACAGCTGTGCCAGGAGAAAGGCCAAACTCTGGGCAGTGAGAATGAAAATTCCTCCTGGTACTCTCATACAGATGTGATTTAGCTCTTACCATGTGGGGATCCACAGCCCCTGAGATGAAAAACATCACACTCAAAGACCATAATACCATTTTCCTGGCATACAAATCTGTGAAACTCAGGCTTCTTCAAGCACAGTTTTAATACAATTTTAAAATAACTGGTTTAGAAATAAAAAATATTTAAAGCAGAGTTTAAGTAGCAACTGTGACCACCAAGGTTTATCATCTATTAACTGTGCTAGCAGGCTCTGTAACTGTATTGGAGTGTAATAAAAATGCCCTCAAACAAAATAAATAGCATAAAAACTATGCTGAAGTGAAAGCTTTAAGATAATAGATTTGAGCATGGAGAGAAAGATTTGAATAATTTGACAAGGTACGGATAAAGAGTTTCACTAATTCCAAAGTGGAGTTTACTAATTTTATGTTTGCCCATTGAAGAAGAGGGCTTAGTACAACACCCCAGGAAATATCTACCTACCCTACAGCCCATGAGCATATTAAATGGAAAAAAATGTTCACAACTGAAGACTCAAAAGCAATGGAAGCTCAAAATAATCTTCTTGGATGGAGCACTTTTATCCCCATGTATTGCTGGGCATCAGGAGAAGAGCTGGAATAGCATTTCAGTAAATGCCCTGCTCTCTTTATCAAGGGTAGTAAAACTTTCCTTTACTGGCTTTTTTTCCCATCCTCAGACTGTTTTTAGAGACAGGCATGAGTTAATGCTGGTATTTCCCCTCCTTTTCTGTCTCCTCCCTCCAAAAACCAGAAGTAAGGGGGAAATAGCTGATGCTACTGCTCTCAAGGCAGGCTCAGCCCATGGGGAAATCAAAACTGAGTCTATGATTAATGTGACCAGTTAAAAAAAAAGAAAAAAGCTCCTTCAGCTTCAAGAAAATCTTTTCTTTTCCCCCATTATGAATGTCTCTTTCAGCTGAGGACAGTAAACAGTCCTATGTTCAGTGACAGATGTTACATTCAAATGGACTGGAAATGTGATGAACTATCCAGTTTTGTCCCACAAAGGCTGCAGTTTCTCTGGAGTGAAACACTGCAAAAATGGCAACCAAAGAGCCCAGATTTATGAGCAATCCAGAGGACACAGGATATGGAACATGATCAAGAACATAAACCACCTGAACTCCTTTAAAATATTTAACCTTTAGCACATTATGTTCACTAAATAAGACTTAGTTGACAAAAAAACTGAACAGGTATGAACACTGTGTGTATTAGTCTGGAAATGATTTAGAGTTCAGTGCACAGTCCAGAGTACATATTCTCTGCTCATTTGGCTTCTGTGTGCAAACTGTCTATGCATGAGAACTAAAAAAGAAGAAATAGGAAAATTAATTTGACTAGAATTACTACTTTGCACCATATTTAAAGAAATTAGAAAGCTCAGTAGAAACCAGATCAGAAAAGACCTTAAAAAATTATTAGGTTTGATGTGGAAAAGAAGAGCTCACAGATAAGTGATAAAAATGGGTAATAGGATCAGAGGAATGAGGTAGGAAGCATTCCTACTGGGAGCCTGTGATGTAAGTTGTAGAGTAAAACAAACTTTGTCCAGGGCATGAGAAGAGGAGGATGTGGTAGTGAATATTCCAGACAATGAATATTCCAGACAATGAAGCTTGTGAATATTACTTGCAATTTTTGATCAGCTCTAGTGCAAATGTCATGAGGTGCTTTTTCCTCTCCTAAGGTATGGTGATGGTTTGCTTTTCTCAGTTCAAATCCTTCTTAAACTTGTAGAGCTTGTCAGTAAATCCAGCTCTTTGGTCCTCTGCATGTTCCAGAAATATTATTCTTTCTAAAAGAACAAAGCCAGACTTTTGGTCTCCTGTGTTTGGAAAAGAAACACAGTGAAGTTTGACTGAGTTGTGGCTGCCCCATCCCTGGAAGTGTTCAAGGCCAGGTTGGATGGAGCAAGCTGTGATAGTGAAAAGTGCAGGAGAGGTTGGAACCAGATGATTTTTAAGATCCCTTTCAACCCTAACTATTGGTGTTACCAATATGTGGACAGGACGTGCCTTGGCTTGCCTGGCCCTCGCTGACGGACCAAACAGTAGCTGCTGTGGTGTTTCACCCCAGAGACACTTTTGGCCAGCTGGCTGCTGCTGGGCACGTGGAGACAAGTCCAGACACGCCTGGGCTCCAGTTCTCCTCTGGTTTCCCTGGACAGAGAAGCTTTAAGGCAATAGTGAAGGAAAGGAGTTGGTTCTGATGAAGAGTTTATAATCCAGAGCTTTATTCTGGCCCACAGGCCTCTGAATTCAGCTACTCCCTAACAGAACCTAACAGAACTGTGACAGAACTGGAACAGAAATCCAACCGAATCTCAACTGAATCTCGACTGAATTCCGACTGAATCCCCGGCCCTGTGGTTGCTGGCTCCTTTTACCTGAGGGAAGGGACAGGGGAAGGGACAGGGAGCCACCAACCAGGTGTGGGGGGAAGGTCTCAAAGGACAAGGACACCTAGGTGGCCCAATGCCCCCGAGGGGTAGAGGGCATCTTCTGAATGTGCCAATCACTCGGTTGATGCTCAGCAGGGGTCAGGGTGGGGAAAGGAAAGGTGATTGACACATCTGGGGAGAATCTTCAGGGGAGGAACCAGATTTCTGGGGAACCATGAAATCACACCGCAACACCGAAGACCTCTGTGGTGCTATGACTGTATTTTTTCCTTTAGCATATATTGTAATACACTTAGCAGGTAAGAGATAAGAGGTCATGAGCTTGTTTTCCTTTTTGTGAAGTCCATTTCCCCAACCAGAAAACGACAAACAAACCTCAAACTAACTGTTTTATGGCTGAAGTCTCAAGCTGAGAAATCAGCTAATTTGAAATCAGGACAGTAGCACCCATTATTTACTTTCTTATCAAGGTGTTTCTACATGAGGCAGAGTGAGAGTCTCAGTTTAATCTGAGTTAATCTCATTCTAAATCCCCAAATTAGATACTCTCACATCAAAATTTTTTGTTATACATAACAATAGCTCAATAATCTTTAAGGATCTTGACTTAAAACTAGAGGTTTTGTAAGAAAGTTGAAGAACAAAGGCTGGTTATTAATACAACAGGAATATTTTATCGGGTGTCACTTGTCTGATTTTGCAGCACAGTCTCATTAAAAACTGACATTTACAAGGCAATCAGAGTTTATGCTGAAAGAACAAAAATATATTAAAAAAAAAAAAAAAAAAAAAAAGAAAAAAAAANTGCCCAAAAAAAAAATCAATAAACAAAATAAAATAAATGAAGAAACACGACCTAAACTGGCAGAGTGAAATTTTCTTGACTGATGTAACTCCATAAAATACAGGAGTATTAATTATGAGCAAGACACCACATGTAGAAATCTTTTGTGTATTATGTTCTGTGATGTGGTAAAATTCAGATAATTTGTTTTTTAATGATTAATGAAGTCAGAATCATCAGCGTTTTTTGTTTTTTTTTCCTTACAAAGAATGAAGCAGATGGATCTGTCAGGGCTTTATAAAGTTAAAATTAAAGATGAGGATTTTCCTCTCCACTGTTTGTCTTCCTTCTGTGGGGGAGGAGGAATTGAGAAGGAAGAATAACTGCTATTTCGTTGATCAAATCAGTTTAGGATTCTGCATGAATTCTGAATAAAGCCCTAGGTGTTTGGGGTGGGGGCTTTTTCCGCTTTTAAGCAGTTGGGTTTTCAAGTAGGTAAACTGTATTTTATTCCTTCTCAAGACATTTATATTCTTATTTCTTAATAAGCCATTCCCAAAAGGCTTTCAAGAGGGTTGCATTGCAATGGGGGCTTATTGCTCTGCAGTTGTATTGTTACTAGAATTCAGTCTCTGCCTGCAAGAAAAGGCCTATAGGCAAAACTAAATCAATTTAATCCAACTTAACATCCTCCAGGGTCTTTCAGCAGACGCATCACAGCACAGACATTTGGGATCTTTTCAACTTATGCAACTGTTAAATCAGAGCAAAGAACCCAGACTGCTCCTGGGATTTCTAGCACAGAAAAACCTGCCCAAGAACATCATACAGAGCATGTGTTTAATGCCCAGCCCTCTTCACAGCTGCACAGTGGCTTTTCTCCTCCTTATCAGATTTACTAATCATGACAATTGACATTCTTAGTTTGCTTGGTACACAGTTGTCTCACAGTTGTGCTGCAGCCCTTGCTCTGTAAAGAGTCTCAGAATTCCAAATATTTCAGTCCAAGACAGGAGATTCTCACATTTGCTGTATTTTTTTTTCTAAATGTAGATAAGAGTTGTGTAAAGTCTTCGTGCACACCCAGGCATGAAAACTACTTACTCAGGCTAATGCAGTTGAAGAGACTTTATAACATTCCCACTGTGTCCTAATTATAAAGTGATTTTTAATAGCTTCCAGGTTTAGCAGAGAGAGATGGCAATTGATAGGTATCAATTTGTCTGTCTCTGGGACTCAGGTGCCCACATGGCAAATTGGAGGCACACAATCCAGGTGATGTTCTCTGGAATGACACCCACAATGACACCCAGCTTCACCCCAGGGTTGCTGCTTCCTGGAGTTTTGAGAGTTCAACACTGGAAAGCTCAAACCCCATGGACCCAAACCTTCCTGTTAGTGCAGGTAAGCTGCAGGATTGCCCAAACTGCCTGGGAGCCAGAGAGAAGCATCCTTGCACTAAATCATCTTACAGAAAGTCCAGTGATGACCTCTTCTATTACATAGAGAAAACATTCCCAGAAGAGAGAGCTTGAACTCCTGTTTCCCCCCTCTGTTGCAAGCTCATGGCTTGATTCCTCCAAAGAACCTTAAAATCTCTTTTGCACAGTGACACTGCTCAGCTTTGCTTGGATTTCAGGAATTTTTTAACCTTCTCAGTCTTTTTAAGCTGAAGTGGCTGAAGTTCCAATGGGGTCAGGTGTGCAGTGCTCACTCCAGCTGTGGATTAGGCAGGCTTGGAGGGACAGGATCTCCCAGCTGACCTGAGCACAGAAGGGAAATCACACATGAGCCACGTAGACAAACCTTCTAAATTGGTTATAAGTTTTGAGGATCACAGCTGGGCAGCAAAATGCACACCAAGCACCTTGGTGCTTTCATGAATTTTGTCCCTCACCCCTAAGTCAAATTGTTATCTCTGGTTGTTTGGTTTGGCGATGTTCAGTCCCTTTCTGTCACCAGTGTGGGACTGGTCTTCAAACAGTCACTCTAACACACACCTGAAATTAATTAAATTTACCTCAGATTAAGGAAATACTATATTGTAATTAGGATGCTTTCCTGGGCACTATCTGTTTAATCACACATCAGTCTGCCTGATTATAATTGAATCTTCCTAATTAATTTTCCACTGCCCACCACTCCACATTATTCTGAAAAAAAAAGAAAGCCTTTCCCAGCAGATTGCAAACAAGAATTGCATATTTTTTCCTGATACTGTTCTGATAGAAATCTTCTTAATGGAAACTTGATTCAAAATTTGAAGCAAAATATGAGCATGAAGATAATATCTGCATTTCCTATTGAAATAATGTGCAGGTTTCAATGTCATTGCAAGCAGTTACCTAAGGAGTTAAGAGAGACTGTACAGATATATCTGTCTGCAGTACCAGCCTGTGTGTTACAAGAGAAAGAGAACCTGCTGTAAGAATATAAACCTCTAATAAGATGAGAGACTTTCACTAAGCCACTCATGCTTGAAGTCTATTGAAAGATAATCTTTGGTACAGTACTTTGAGAAAAGAAGTGAACTGAAATCAATATCCAGTAAAAAACAGATTAAGAGACCAAGCTAAAGAAATCAGAAGTTACTCAGCAGAATAGACACATATCTTAAAGATTATCATTGATCATGAAAGCATGGGGTCTTTTTAGCTCTGAGGACAGAACTATTTCTAAGGACAAGAACCCATCTCCTCTTTCATTTTTGGTACAACTCCTGTAGCACAACAAATTTTAAATCTCCATATTTTAATTTAAAAATAGAGTGGAAAAAAAAGAAGGTTGAGATATCATCTGATAATGGGGAGAAAATCTAGTTTTGTACAAAAAGGAGCTTCTTTTCACTCACACATTTGAATATGTCTTTGTTTTTCTATGAAAAAAGACAATTCATTTATGACATGAAAGATGATCTTGCAGCCGGGAAATGAACATTCAGCAAACGTGAGGTTATTGCCAATATCTTCAGAGACCTTTGACCAATTTAATTACTCCATAAAGCCAATCCTGCCTCCAAAATGTCAATAGTAATAGTGTGCATCCTTCCCACTCAGCTGGCCAATGATTTGGACCTGCCATAAATTCTTTCCATGTAAATCAGCCAATAATTTCCAAATGTGAAATGATCTGTGTCACAACAGCCATTCTTCCCTCTCCTTTGCTGTATGTTAACAGAATCAATTTGCATCTAGGAATGCACTTCTTTAAAATTTAATTACTATTATGATAAGAAGATGCAAGACCCAAAAGTTTAACAGCAGAGAAAAGCCAAATATCTCAACAAGAACTGCAGGTGGAATGTTTGATTTCACATCTGAATGATTAATCTCAGCAAATTAAACAAACCTATTGTAATAAACAGCATAGTAACTTATTTCCACTGTGACACAATTCAAATCCTGATCTACTCAGTACTCAAAAAATTATAAAGGGAAAATAATACCAGAAGGAATTAACAAGATATTATATTTTGTTCTTCATTAAAGTCTATTTAGTATTGAATTTTTTTAATATTTCCAACATACATCCATAATTTTTTGAGTACTTATTCAGCAGAGAGTATCTTGCAACTTCAAAACATCAAACTTCAAAATAAATTCAAATACTCAGCCCAATTTTATGTGTTCACTGCTGCAAAAAGTTTTAAAACATATGCCACCAAATTTGCTTGGTTTTCTTGTCGTCTGGATTACTTTTTTCCTGATTTAATGTTTTATTCTGATACTTTGTAAAAAAAGTTTCACATTCTTAGGTGAGGTTTTTCATTCCTTCACTATTCTTTCTTTTAGCACTAGAAGAAGAAGTTTAAATATGTAAATACATAAGAGCATCCCAAAAGTTGACAACTTTGAAATCTTCCATTTGCTACAAAAACAGACCCTTTTTTCTTCCAGGACTAGCATTTAAGTTTACAATCCTAAGCTGAAGCTTCTCTTCCCACCACACCATTCCTTCCATGGCCATTTACACAAAAACAGGTTTTTTTTTTCTCTATGCTTTCAACATCAAAACATGAAATAAGGGGAAGAGATTTCTCCTAGTCCCCAGGCATTTGCGGAGTTGTTTCTTATTCTCACTCCTCTCTCCAAGTGTAGTTACTGGAGTTTGGGGCTTTTTTTCCCTTTAAAAATCTATTATCCCAGAGGCAGCACCGCTGATGGGTTTGACCTTGGCCAGCAATGGGTCTGGCTTTGAGCTGTCTGGAATTCACCCCTTGGAAATGGGGGAAGTTTCCAGGAGCCAGCCCTGTATCAACCCTGCTCCCAAAGCCTGGCCACACAATCCCAATATAACCTATTTCTCACAGCTTCTGCAGCCTGGGACAAAGGAGGGCTGATCCTGTGATCTTGTTGGCTTTTCTTTTCTTCCTTCCCCCACCCTTTGTTCCTTTGCTGTGAAAGCAAAGCTGTGTTTTCACTGCAGAGCTTCATTTCTTGTTCTAGGTCTCTCCCTTGATCAAGCACAGCCTTCAGCCTGTGCTTTCAGTTACCCCAGCTAGAGGCTTGAATTTGGGACAGCTTGCTGGAGCTCAAAGCAATGGAATTACCCACTCTGAAATGAGGGAAAATTATTCCCTTGCACTGACAGCTCTCCAGTTGTTTACTTCCATTTTTCCCTTGAGCTCTCATGACCAGGCACATTGTCTCCTGCTCCATCTCTTTTCAGGCTGGCACATCCCAAAGGGTCCCAAAAAAAGATGTGCTGTCTCAGTTTAACTTGGACTGCAGCTCTCCCCTCCCTTTTGGACCCAGCAGACTGGAGAAGGAGGCCCACACCCCCATTGTGGCTTAGCACAAGGAAAAGGCCAGATTCCTTGCCTGTCATCTTCAGGGTGTAGGTGCTGAGGGACAGGCCAGATTAACCTGCTGCTCAAATCTGGGTGGTGATCACCAAAAGGGACTTTGCAAGGCAAGCATTAAGATTAATTAAATTACAAACTTCCCAGACAATACACACTAAGGAAATTGCACCCCATCCTTATGTTTGGGTGTGTCCAAGCTCCTTGGTTTTCTGCTAACTAGCTCACAATTAAAATAATGTGCATATTTTCACTGATGTCAGAAGGCAAAACATTTTGGAGCTTGTCAGCAGGGGAGGAGTCCTGAACGGTGTTTAAGAAGGAAAGTGGAAAGGAGAGGTGTATATGACAGATGCATCCAGGAAGAGCTCTGTGTAATCAAATTTTAAGTGTTTCTGCTTCAGTACATAGTCATAAATGTCAGCTGAAAGTTAACTTTGTTGTTTATCAAATGCATGTTAATAGCTTAATTGAAAACCAAAGAGCTCTATTGATTGCAAATGTAAATTGGCAATGCTGTGGTCTCTGCCTGCCAGTCAGTGACAGCAGCACGAGTCAGGGAGGCAAAAACAGAATTAGGGAGCTGATTACAGAAGGCATTGAAGGAAGACACAAATTCTAGAGAATATTTTCATATTTCAGTATCAGCAGACTCCCTACAATACAACTTCATGCAGTGGCTGATAAAGATTCAATCCCTATAGACTGTTTCCTTCAATTTAAAGCTTGGATGAAACATACACAGACATCCCCACTGCCCCACCACAACCTCCTCCAGGGAGGAGCAAGAAGCAGTGCTGGGTTACAGGGGACAGCCCCTCAGGGAGCACTGTCTGCACTGACAGCTGCTGGGTGGGATCAAGGACTCCAGGAGCATCTCACTCTTCTCCCCAGCTGTACTTTTATTGACAAGAAAGGCATAAAACTTTCAAAAGAGTGACCATACCTAGAGCAAATAGATGCAAGCAACTGGCAACATTTCTAGAGGGTAACCAAAATCTTTCTCTGGGGAGAGAGGGAAGCTTTCTTGAAAATATGGGCTTTTCTGTACAGGATCTACAAAGGTTTTGGCAAAATCCTTTTTAGTAAATATGAACACCTTAATATTGCTTGATTTTTGATACTGATAAAAATTCATTTAGTATCAACAAAGACTCACTCAGTGCTAGAGTCAACAAGCACTTAAAATCTTGGGTTTATAATTCGCCCCTCCCTGCCCTTAAATTCCCAGCTATCAAACAGCACAACATTATTTTGTAATTTTTCTGTGAATGTCTTTCCATATTGTTTACAATAATAAGACTCAAATGCACTTGAACTCCTCATTACCAGTGTAGCCTAAGTAACTCTAAATCCGACCCCTATTATTGCATTATTATGCAGAAAGGGTCATAAGTGTGATTTGATTGATGCTATTTGTTTCCTGTACACAAATGAGAGTTTCCCTCTGAGCACAGCAGATACTGTCTGGAGCAATATTTTTATGGAGATAAAGCACTGTGGAGACATCTTTTAAAGGAGAATTAAAGTAATTCATAAGGAACTGAACTAGAAAATCCTGTGTTCCTCTGCATTGGAGTCCTACTGCTACATCTCCTACATCTCCTACAGCTTTCCTTCATCATCTGTTCCCAAAATCTTTTCCCTGTTGCAATAAGCAGTTCAGGGAAAGCCACTGTGGTGCTCCAGCTGCCTTGTCATGGATCTGGACTGTTCCCTGGGGAGCTGTGCCTGGTTTAAAGCTGCCCGTACATCAGTCAGGATGTGCTGCTGGAAACACAGGCTGGCCAACCAAAACAGGTTGAGCTTATTTGGTTTTCTTTGGTTGGAAGCACTGGTTTGAGTTGTTTGCCTGTTCAGAATTCTCATAAAAAATGTTGACCCTTATCTCTCTCAGTCTGCCACTTCTGAAAAATGGAGCAACAACAGTCAGCAGATTCAGAAAGCATAAAGAGGAAATGAAGCCTCAGGTACATAAAAAACTTGATCTGACCAGCCTCACTTACACACAAAATTATTCTGCCCCTCCTTCTTCAAATCTGTTTAAGTTTTATTTACAACTCCACCAAAACTGCTAGGAGCCAGGCAAACATAGACTAATCTGATAATAAGTAATTTATATAAACATATAATCTGCTAATTCCAGACAGATGGGTAAGGTGAAGCACCATTAAATATCTAATATTAGGGGGAAAAAAAGCAGATAAAGAGAAATGGTTTTGTTAGATACACAATAAAAAATGCTGAAAAATCTCATAAGTCTTAAAATGTCAAGTGACAAATTATTTTATAAATTACTATTTAAGTCAAGTAGTAGTTGACTTGATTTTTTGAAGAAACTATAATTGAAGTACTTTAAATTTTTTTGCTGCCTATATAAAATAAAATAATTGCATAATTAGCACATAATTACTTTCAGGAGTGACTAATTTTGGATTCTACTAAGCATGCATTAATTGCTATGCTGGCAACCGCAAAACAAAAAGTCAGAAAGTGAAAACCTTCCCCTATCAAGGTCAGCATTTGCATTATAAGAGCATCAGAATATTGTTAAATCAATGGATAGTCCAATATGCAGAGGCTGCAGGGCTCAGGGCAGTGGAATGGAAGGACAGCCAAGGCATTGCTGGCAGAATTCAAACTGACCTCACCCTCAAAGGTCTGGCTTTGCACCCAGTGAAGACAAATATTTCCAGTGGCTTCACTGGTGCAGCATTAGGTCCATTGATGAGTTATCTATTGGCTGGTGTTCATTAGCTCTGCAGAGTCCACTTTGAAACCTCTTCTCCATCCTCTGTCATATTTAATTACTCCTATTGTTCAGTCTGAGAGGTTATAGACTCATGTCAAACAAGTAAAAATAAAACTATTATTTTATTTTATAATCCAGGGCTCCATTCATCTCAAAGTTACAGTCTGTGAATTTTTGTGTTGCTAAAATATTTTTGATCAATTATTTTTGTTTTAAAGAAAAAATACCAAGCAGCCCACACATGAAACAACTTCATTTACACACTACCTTTGTCTCCTAGGACATCAGGAGACATTAATATATTCCTACAGCCAACTAAATATATTAACACTGCATACATTGCTGACAAGCCTTTCTTCAACAGGAGGTCAAACCCCATTTGATCTTTGAAACCTGTTCATGCTTTTTTTGTTCCAGCTTTGATATCAACATTTCTCATGATCTTGAAATCACCCAAGATAGTTGAGGTACTGATAATATCAAATATTCCAGTTCAGTCCCCTCTTATTTCTATCTCAGAAAAAACCCTACCAAATTGCTACCTTTTTTTGTTTAATGGTGCCATACAGTGATTGCTCTTTTACATTTAAACACATTTAAAATAAATGAATTTGTGTTTATCTGAAATATTAGAAGGTCTGGTTGTAGATTTTCAGCCTGGTCCTGCTCACATTAACACCAGTCTTGCAGGGCCTTCAGGCAGCTGGTTTTACTTCTGTCATTCCTACATTTTCTGCTCTGCATCACATCCGTATTTCAGGGATCTCAAAGGGATAATTAGCTGTATTGGTCAGCCTTACAGGTGGCCCACAAGTCACACAAATGGCTGTGGAATAATCTAAGCATCTCAAAAATCCTAAAAAATTGGTAACTGCTGGAAAAGTTGTCTGTCTTTGGACAGGAAAAATAGAAGGAACCAATGAGAGAAAGGCCTTTTTGCAAGTCTTTTATGGAGTGTGACTTTCAATGTGCCCAGACTGTATGAGGGAAGGCAACTCCTGCCAACCAGATTAAATTGTCAGAGTGAATGAATTTAAAGCCAAGGTTTTAACTTTCTACCTATTTACATATCACATGGAGTTTAACGATTAGCAAATTAGACACAAATCATGTGCAAATCAATGCAAATTACTGGTTCACACACACAATGTAAACTTCATTTTTCATGTTGGGATGTAGCCAGTGCCTGGTTAACAAGCATATGGATTTCTGATCCGGGGTAAATGAGCTACTCCCCCCCTCTTCCCCTCTCATTCCTCCACTTGGCACAAACTCACCACATTTCTCATTCAATCCACATAATTCACTCAATACTCTCCTCACGTCAGGCTTCGTGTAGGCAGGTAATAACTTCTAGAGTCATTAAATTAGGCTGGGTGCTTTCTCTAATTTGTGCTCCTTGGTTAGAGTTTTGTGGTCACTTACACTAATTAGAAATGCTCAGTTTATTAACAGAAGATATATGCTTTGGAAAGCTCCTGGAGATTTCCAAGGTGTTTATAGATCCCCGCAACTTCTGTTGTCTTGACTTTTGAACTGTGTCATATGTAACTATTCTGAATTGAGCTGATGAAAGCCCTTTGATCTCATCCTAATAATTAAAACCCATTAAACTTGCTGCTTCTCCAATGTCACTTCTTATTTCAGAGGGGATCTCCCTTTCCCCAGGAGAGATTACACACAACCAGAATCACAGAATCAGACAACAGTCGTGACCAGGAGCAACCTCTGGAGCTCTGCTCTGCCAACTTCTACTCAAAGCAGGAGCAGCCTGATAGATAAATCAGCTTTCATAGAGTCACAGAACCATAGAAAGGTTTGGGTGGGAAGAAATCTTATAAATCATGTCATTCCAACCCCCTGCCATGGGCAGGGACGCTTCTCACTATCCCAGGTTTCTCCAAGCCCCACCCAGCTTGGCCTGGAACATATCCAGGGATGGGGCAGCCACAGCTTCTCTGGGCAACCAGTGCCAGTGCCTCATCAACTTCATTGGGAAGAATTTTTTCCTAATATCTCATTTAAACTTATTCTCTTCCAGTCTGAAGCCATTTCCCTCAGTCCTGTCTCTTTCTTGAGAAATTCTGGAGTCTGGAAAATCTGCAGGATCTGTGATTCTGCTCCCTACCTGCTGAGCCTCTGTTCCTGTGGTGAAGGGAAAATGAATTTCCAAAAATCCAGTGTGAGTTTCCACTGCTGAAACATGTGGCCTTTGCCTCTTGACCTTTCATTGTGCAACCCCAAGACTCTCCTCTGTCTTCTCTCCGTGTCGCCGTAGGCAATGGAAGGAAGGTTGCTCTAATTCCCCTTGTAATTCTCATTCCTGTGCTCCTGCCTCCAGCCCTCCCTGCTATACTCACACCAATTTCTCTTTTTTTGGGGGACTCAGAAGGATTTTCTACAGATTCCTCAGTAGCAGTTAAGATAGCCAAGTGTCCTTTGGTGTGCTGCTGCCAAAAGCAAAATTCACCAAAGCTGTAAATTCTGAATAATGAGCTTCTTATGCAATTAGCAGCCACAATTTTGCCCTCCTCTCAGAAATTCTGTGTAGCAGAGATCTTCCTTTAAGGCCAGGTGAAGAAAAAGGATGCCTGGAAAATATTGTTTATCACCCTCAAACTGATTTTGGGCTGTTGGAGACAAGGAAGATCAAAACACACAAATCAAGGGAATGTGCCCACGGGCAACATATAATCCTTAAAACTCCAGTGTGTCTCACAGAAAATCCCACACAATGTGTATGTACAGCAAAAGTTGAACTAAAAACATTGCTGAAGTCACAGCATCCATTTAAACTGCCTGAGGCAGGAACATCTAGCTGGGAATGAGTGATTTTAGTCCCTATTAGATGTGAATAACATAAACAATCAAAGAAATATGTCTTCTCTGACATGACCCTTAATCACTGCAAAAAAAACAGAGACAGTGACCTTGATTAACATTGTGCTGCTGAATATGATATGAGAGATCCCATTGATCATGGATTCCAGCAGCTGGGAACATACAGAGCCTTTGTTTTCATCCCTTCATTTAGCACCTACAGAATTTAAGGTATGATCAAAATAGAGGAGAACATTATACAGGCTGCATCTGTAATCTTCTGCTCCCTGCCGAATACAAAGCTCTTACATCTTTTGTATAAAATAAGAAAGAAAAACTCGTATAACCTGGGCTCAAGAGGAATTGCCAGTTAAGTTTCCATTTTAATGTGTGTGCAGGAGGACAGAGTTAAAATTCTGCAGGCAGCTGCAGGCAATATGTTGTTGGCCATTACTTATGTAGCTTCTACAGCGTAAATAAGTTAAATGTGCTATTATTATTATTATTATTATTATTTATTTTGGAGGATTTGGGTCTTAAGAGTCACCTTTTAATGAGAAAGGTGTTTTGTTCTGTAGCAGTACAGTCATCCCTACAACATATTAAAATAGATCAATTTTTTTTTAATGTTAAAAGTAACATATTTTCCATGAATATTTATTTTAATTTTTTTAAGCTTGGTTATTTCACAGCTCATCCTTCTCCCATCTACGCTGCTCCTTCCTTTGCTCCTTGCCTTGCTGCCCAAAGAAATTAATTCTGCTATGCCCATGGTTTTGCATGTATAAAACATCAGATACCAGCATTTTCTGACCTTCTGCTTCTTTCAGAATTCTTTTCATTATTCTGTGGCTTCAAACAACCAGGTATTATTAATATTTTTCAGACTTCACAACCATCCATCTGATGTTTCAAATGTTTAAGAGGCTTAGTCAACAAACATCCAGCAAGATGAAATGTGCAGAAAGCATCTACAGTCTGAATCCCAGGCAGAAAAAATGTCTACAAATAATTACAGACCTCTCTCATGAGCCCCAGACACATTCAAACAGACTGAGGTTACAGTTCTATGCTAAATCCAGTATTACTGCTGACATTTACAGCCCCAAAAGTTAAGAGCTCTGGAAAGGATGTGTGGCTGTAGCTGATTGCAAACTGTTGGGAATTATCTCAGCAATGTCGTGACTCCCAAATTGTGCTCAGAAGTTATTTACCAGGTTAAGGGCCCAGGTTCAGGTTGTCATGTGGATGTACCCCTGTTCTCCAGGTCCTGAGGATGGCAAAGAGGGGGCAGATAATGTTTAATTGTTTAACAGTAATTAGGAAATCTTTTCTAGTGCATTGGGAAGCAAACAGGGAGTTCCTCACAGCTTTGGGTACATAAATTGCTTTTGAAAGCCTGCCCTCCTATAGACATCCACTTCTGAAAACACCTCAGTGCTTTGGGTTTAGGAATTAACCTACATGGGCACTGCAGTGACAGAATTACTTCCTCAGCCAGGAGACTTCATTTACAGCCCTGCACTTGAGATTTTTGCCCCTGTTGCAGTATATCACAGAAACTCATTAAACGAGGTGTCTGTGAACCACTTGCTTTGTATCTAAAAATAAGTTCAGTGCCTTATTTCCACCATGGGATCAATCCAAGAGGGAGATGCTTTTCTTAAGGAATCCAAATGCACCATCATGAACACTGCATCTTTTTTCCTCAGAAACCATATGGATTCACAGAGCAAGTGAAAAGGTTGTGAGGTTTTTTTCTCCCCTCGTCTTTTCCTTCCCTTTAGCTCTTAAGTCTGGGCATTGTAAAGGAGGGTTGAGCACTAAAGTGCACCCACAAAGAGTTTAGAGCAGTACCAGGTCTGTCTGCAATGCTCCTCTTGAATCAAAATAAGCTGACATAAGCTGGATGATAGGATGGCTGGTTTTGTGCTCTCAGAGCTTTTAAACCTCTGTTGAGCTCGAGTGGTGATCAGACTGAAGTTTGACAAAATAAAGCAGAGAAACCCACCCAAAACAACTCTCTCCAGCTTTGGATGAATGCTCTTTATCACTGGCAAACATAAGCCTTTCTTCTAGGTGTTCACTTTGTGCACTTTATCTGCTCCCAGGATTGCTCCATTGTGAAGAGAGCACAAGTGTGATACTGCTCTGAGCCACAGCTCCCTTGGGAGGATCTATCAGGCAAAGCTGTTGCTTTCTCAGCTTCTGTAGAAAATTCATTCCAAATATATATCCCATATAAAATACATCTGATTTATTTTTTTTAAATACACCTCCCTCTCTCCAAGTAAATGCAGCTTCTGTTGTAGCTCAGATGTAGAGCCCTGGATCTGAAGCAGGGATAATCATGATCAGACTTACCAGGACATGACAACTTTGGTGGGGCTTCTATTCCAAATTTACTGCTTTTCCTTCATAGGTGTTTTTTTAAACTTTTCCACAGGCATCACCTCCAGGCAGCTTTTGAGCCATCTGTGCAGGACATTTGAATTCTATCTTTCCCTTGGTATGTGTGGTATTCATTAACAGCCTGACAGCAATACCATGTGTGAGCACAAAAATTTTCTCTCTTGGACCCCAAGACTCCAGCATGGGTCCTTCATTGCCATTGCAGGTATAGAAATTTGTTCTTTCCAATTTCCTACCTTTCCTCGGAATAGGGGAGCAGGAGGGAAGTAATTGTGTCTCAGCAAACATTGAGACAAAATAAAACTGAAGAAGTATTAGAATCAGATAATTATTTAGGTTGGAAAGGCCATTTAAGAGTTCAACTGTTAACCTAATGCTGCCAAGGCCACCACTAACTAGTTAAGTGCCAGAACAGAGGTCCAAATGAGTGGTTTAAACCTTCATCCTAGGAAATTTTCAACATTCAACTGGACAAAGTCTTGAGTAACGTGCTCTGACTTTGAGGTTAATCCTTTTTTTTTTTTTTGCACAGGAGCCTTCACTACAGACCTTATATATTCACTCACAACCTAATTTTTGTATGATTGCAGTACATAGACTATACAAAATTGTGAACCAAAGGTGGGATTAAATATGTGCAAATTAAATCCACTAACATAGTCAACATCTTCTCTAGACTTTTAGCTAACTCTCTAGACCATTCTTGCTCACTGGCCTCAGGGGAGGTGGACTGAGATACAGGACAGTGTCTGCAGGTGGTAGTGTTTGGTTTTGCTGATATTTAGCAGAAAAAAAGGAGTTGATGGCTTTGATTTAGGGTTTGTGATTTTACATAACTGACAAGCCAGGCAGAGTCTGTGGATGGGTGTTTTCTATCACAGTCAAATCAAAACAAATAATATGGTTAAGGCTCCATGCAAACTGTTTGGGATATTGTCATATCAATTACATGGCTTCTATTTCTGACAAACATTACTTACATTTCAAAGCACTTTTTTTCCCCCAGCTTTCCATATGTCAGCTGCTATCAAAATACACTATTTAGAGTTAAGTGGAAAGAAAATTAAAATTATTATTTTTTCTAGTCTCTGATCTTCAAGTGCTTGAAGAAAATCCCAGACACTGCAATGTGTGTTAAATGCCCAGCTTTATCCATAACTTCAGGACTACTCTACTGCCTGCAAAGATTGTCCAAGCTCTAGAGGATTCCAGCCTCAGCCTTGCAGCAAATAGCAAACCTTTCCCAGGCATTGCTTCAGTTGTTCAAAGCTCATCTAAAATAGAGAGCTGAAGACTGGGATAAAGATTCTCCCATTTCATATAAATGCCAAATATGACCATCTCTTTGGAGGGATACCAAGCAGTTCCATGGTGTCAATACGTGGTGCTAAAAATAAGAAATCAGAAGGAACAATACAGACTCTTACACAAAGTGGTACTGAGGGAAACTTTGTCAGAGAAGCAATCTTCTGGGTGACTATTGAGGCCCTATATCTGAAATACCTAATTAAGTTCAGAAGGTATAACCACAGAATGGTTTGGGTGGAAGGGACCTTAAAGCCCATCCAGTTCCACCCCCTGCCATGGGCAGGGACACCTTCCACTAGCCCAGGATGCTCCAAGCCCTGTCCAACCTGCCCTTGGACACTTCCAGGGATCCAGGGGCAGCCACAGCTTCTCTGGGCACCCTGGGCCAGGGCCTGCCCACCCTCACAGGGAACAATTTCTTCCTAATTCCAGTCTAAACCTCCTCTCAGTTTTAATCCATTCCCCCTTGTCCAATCACTACATGCCTTGTGAACAGCCTCTCTCCATTTTTATTGAACTCTTCAGGCACTGAAAAGCTGCAGTGAGGTCTCCCCAAAGCCTTTCTTTTCCAGGCTGAACAACCCCAGCTCTCCCAGCTTTTCCTCCCACCAAAGCTGCTCCATCCCTCTGATCATCCTGGTGCTTCCTCTGGACTCTCTCCAGCAGCTTCAGGTCCTTCCTGTGCTGGGTCCCAGGGCAGGGGCAGCTCTGCAGGTGGGGTCTCACCTGAGGGGGCAGAGGGGCAGAATCCCCCCTTTCCTGCTGGGGGATCAGCCCAGGGCATGAAGGATTTCAGAGATGGGTCATGTCCAGCTCTCACCC